>JARYHS010011408.1:164961460-164981451 GCA_031002005.1 Vandiemenella viatica | reverse complement strand
AAGAGCAAGGTGGAGCCGCCTCTCCCGCCACCGCCTCCGCCTCCCAAGGAGCCCGCTGCCACCGCCGTCAGCGTCGAGGAAGCGGAGGAAGACGACCAACCCCCGCCTTTGTTCCAAATGATGGGTGGCCGTGCATCCATTCCGGACGAACTGGAGCCTCACCAGCTGGCACAGCTGCAGGATCTCAAGGAATCCAACGCGTAGGCTACGTCCACTGCGTGCATCTGACCTTACCTGTTCCTTGTGGATAAGGGATAGTTACCAAGTTCTCCTCACCTGGGTCATAGATTCAAAGGGTCAATTGTCTGGAGATTACGACCAGAGAAAATTGGAAACTCTGGTACAAGATTCAAGTGGGAAACAGAGTTAGGATAACTCAAGATTTTTTTGAACTGTCAACAGTCGGTTATCCTGATAACGCTGTTAAGGATATAAAGAAACGTTCTTAAACTTTGAGATCACGATTGAATGCAACCTAACGTGAGTGCTTTTGGAGTAACTGTCAATCTCTAGAAAGAGAAACTTAAAAAAATTTTGATGATTAAAATAGTCAATAATTCCTGTTATCATATTGCAAGAGAATAATGGCTTCATTTAAAATAAACCCGTGTATAAAACTAAACATTCACCCTTTTTGAACTACATTCATATATGATATCAGAGATACCATTTGGCTTGTTCCGATAAAAAAAATGTCTGATTCCATATCGTTACAAAAAGTTCCATGTCCTTTTTGCATATACCAATCTTATAGTGGAATTTTCCGATTCTGTAATTATATTTCAACTACCTATTCTTCTGTTTTTATTAGAGATCATGTTTCCACATTCGCTTAAGTCATTAACCTTCATTCTTACATCACACTGCTGCGGGCTAATACCGTATCTCACAAATTTGTGCCTGCGTCGACATCACTACTCTATAAATCACAAATCTGAGGGTGGGAGAGGATATCAGTTGGACAGCAACATCGACGCCCATCGTTTTAAAATATTTTGTTTGCTTTGCGAATATTTTTCTCGCATGCATTAAATCCAAACGGTGTTGAACAATTCCAGCTGTCAAAGTTCCCAACTTTTATTAGATTTTAAGTACATCGAATTACAACTAATTGTATAATTTTGGCTCAAGTATTTAATCCCTAGTTGGGTCAAAAATCCTGTGTTGAAGGCAAACACATTCAACCTTCCGTTCTAACTTAAAGTTCTTTCAAACTATAACTTTTGTATAAATATTCACTATGTCCCTCATATTAATTTTTAAAAAACAATTTCCGTATCTTAGTATTAAATTGAACTACGATTTCGCCAGGCACCGTCCATCGTATGGAACACCAAATAACCGTAGCAAGCTACTCGACAAATAAAATCGGCATTTTCTCTTCAGGGACATTAAATGATGTCAATGATTGAAGGAAGTTGGTTGTTAAAGAATCTCGATACTCCACTGGTTTAATAATCCTGATATGTATAGCGCTGATAAAAGAAGATACTGCACTGATGACAGTCATAGATTTAATTAAATTTTCTTTCTCCATTTGCGAATGAGAAGTCATTGGCCCGGGTGAGTAGAACCTACAATGTGTCTTTCTGCAGAAGAAGAAAATTACTCTCTGGATGTCACCACTCTTAATGGTTAAAATAATTTTGAGAAGAGGGGAAAAATCAGAAATACGAACGCTAGCTTTCAAATTTGAATGAACTCATCAACTGATGTAAAGTGAGGTTGAATATGTATGTACATATATATATTATTTATACATATACGTTCAACATAAATGTAGAGTAACCTGAAGCTATTTGTATTGTAAATTTCTATGTTGTTTTTCCTAAGCAATAGATAATATTTTTCGTATCTTGCTGCCTTCATTTCTACCACAAGCGCACGGTACAATCTTGATCGTTTCATTCCTAAATGGTAGAAATCTGAGCAAAAGTGAGCTGTATGTGTGTTGCATTTCATGTTGAAGTTTATTGTAAATAAAAATGTAACTATATCTGAGCTTAAATGGGATCCAGCTTTCCGTAAATTCTGCAGCAACAAGTCGCCAAAATTCTGTTCATCTTTTGAATGAATGTAAAGTACCATCGCATTCTGCTCAGATACATTTAAACTTCAATCAGATATTAACAAGACTGTGATGTACCCAAAACTCACGATTAAGAAACAATGCACCTGTTAAACGTCAGTGATCAGAGAAAGAAACCAGCTATCTTTGTCCAAATACTGAAGTCAATTCAAGATTCATGGTGTGTGATTATAAGTGAGCGACATGTAATGGAAATGGTGCATTTCATGAGCAGCTGTTGCATTCACGGATTGGCGGAATCATCTGTTCTGTCTGCTATTCGGATTGGCTATCGAAATGCCATCTACTTTAGTTTCACAAACATTAATTTCAAATTACGGGAACAACAGTTACGTCTGGTAAGATGCTTATGTGTAAATTCTAGAGCTTCAATCATAAATAAATTATCTCAAATTCGAAATCCTTCCATCAGCAGCAGACTACCTCAGCATATTTAATTTTAATGTGTAATGTTACTTGCCGTTCCTCTGAAACTGCCTAAGATTAAAACACTGATCAATGACGGTGAAATACTCAACCGACGGAGTGAATTGTGTGCGAACAGCTATTGAAGCTTGTTAACAAGCGTTCCTTGCCCGCATGTGCAGCTTGTTTGCTACCTGTTTTACTTTCTTTTCTTGCACCATATTTTTATCCCAAGCAGGTGTTTCCTGATGTAGCATATTACCGACAGTTCAGGCTGACATCAACAGTCCCATCACAAATGGAGCAGGGGGTCCGGAGGCCGAAGAATTCGGTTTAAGTTATCAAAACTTAATTCCAAAAATAATCATACATTTTCTTGCTACTAATTTACAATAAAGTAAAAAATAATTAATTTCAAGTATATGTAAAAAATAAAAACTTTTGTTGATACGGACTTTTGATATATGTACCTAAATAATTATATTTCTTATCACTTGCCCAAATAACTCTCCAATCGATTTAAATAATAATTTTAAAGTAAAAATACCTCTTGTTCGGTCAAACATGGCAACAGAAAGTAAAAATCTGACGTTTTAAGAGATCCGAACATAGGATATATCATAGGATTTATTTATTTCGATAGTGCTTAAGAAAAAAAGTTATTTTTTTCTGGGCATCAGTGTTGCTTTTTCGGAAAATCTATAGTTGCTTACCTCGACAAAAACAAAACGATAAAGTATATATTAATTAAATGACTTATTTCTGACATAGATTGTGATTTTTTGTAAGCGGTTTCCATCAGCTTAAATATGCGAATATCCTGATCATGCATGGAGTTTGGATTCCAAAAGAAATAAAAGGGTGTTGAAACTTTAAAAGGAGGGAGGAGTAAAAACGTAATCACATTGATGAGAACGTCAAATGGACGCCAAAAAAACGGTGTATTCCGCACTCACAATTACTATCAGTACTATCTGTGGAAGACGAAATCTGGTAACTTGTAATGTATATATCAAGTACACGAATAACACTGAATTGTTATCAGAAAATGAAATGGCCATGTTGTATTCTAACAAGTAAACTTTCAATTCTGAAAGTAAAATATTAAATGAGTTTTCAGAGAAATGGGAATTAATTTTGTTTGTAATCATAAAGCATTTCTGGTGGGTAACTCATCTTTGACATTTGTGGAAAACAGAGTTTCAGATTGTCTGAGATTCCGGACTACCTGCTCCCTTAACGTAGTAGGGTTAGGGCCTAGCGTTGAACTAATTCCCACTGTCTTCTCTAAGCGGTGCCTTCTTAAAGTTTAAAAGATAATAACAGTGTTTATCTATAACTGTTCTTTACTTAAAATGATAGGAAATCTTAGACATAAGTTAATGTGTACATACAAGGTGTTACTAATATAAGGAAAACAGTGCGTCAATTTGAACAGAAAAATTGTTTCTCCACTTGTTAGGATAAATGGCTTACGTAATATTATTCATGCGGCGCTGGAAGCATGTATAGTGGTTGGCTTGAGGAGACTAATTGTTAAAAACTGATATTTATTCACTAACATATTTCAGTTCAAAGTTGTGATGTTTGTACTCCACTTTAGGAGAGCCATGCCTCATGGATATCGTTACGTATGTCATAGTGATCAGTAAATATGTTTATATACTGAGTGTATTCTGTATGCCGAATGTAGTATGTACGTAGTGTGAGTGCGTCTCTTCTCTTCCTGCTGCAGCAGTACCAAGCGCGTCGTATCGACTAGTATGAATATGCAATAGAAAGCGTTCGATGTTATGTAATGACTGTAGTTCAATTAAACAGTATGAAGAATTTTAAGATGGTTGTCTAATAGATGTATGGTTGGACAGAGGTTTGTTATTTATTTATCTATTTATTGATGTTTACCGGTATGAATACAATGTAAAACTGATCTGTGAATGTCAAAGGAAAAATTCGCACTTGTAATTGAAAATTTACTGTCCAGAATAGTATCAAGATATTTAGGTCATTATAGGAATGAAATGAAATGTAAGTTGGTATAGAAAATAAAATCAATGAATATCTGGAAATCATTGTAAAAATGAAATTAAAATTACGCAGAAGTTGACATTAGTGTATGTTCATGATTCAAAACATTTCCTGTTATATTCCTTACTGCTTTTAGAATCAAAACTAAACCAAATTTTTCTCCGCGGATGATATATGTAAGATAACAGGTCATCAAAACATATTGCAATTACAACATGCGGAAAACATTTCAAGTTTCCTCTTGAATTTTTTGGTTTTCTTGTTAACAAGACAGTTTAATTGATTAATTATTTCTTTTATTAGGCTAACTTACCTCTGAATTCTCGTTTACTCGTTTAATTGGTCACAGTTCTAATCGGACAACAAATCGATTGATTAATGAATTAAAATTTCCGTTAGATATTTATAATGCTTACCTTATCTCAAATGATTGTAAATACCGATCCGATGAATGTACGGCGTATCAGTAGTACTCACACCTATTAGAATGAGAGAAGAATTATCAAGAAGGTATGTTGTTTACTTGATATAATTGGTCTTAGGGCACCTAAACAAATTGCTTACAATCTGTCATTCAGATTTGTAACAAACGGCGTATTAATGAAATAAGAATTGATGAAGAACCTAGACTGTTTTCCTGTTATAAATGATCTTAAGAAAGTTAAGCACATTGAAACTATAAAAACATGGTTATTTTAAAATTTGTCAGTCACATTGGCAACAACTGAATTTTCAAACTTATTGTTTGAAAATAGCTTGCATTTCATTTCCGATTGATCATTCATCTAGGCCTAAAGCTAACTAATACTAAATGAATACAGCATTTAAACAGTTACAGATCAATCCGAAGCTTACAATTAAACTATAGACCAAATAATAACAAATGTGTAGTTATGGTGTTTGTACTTATTTGATGTTTTATAACTGACAGAAAAGTTGTACTCAATTGATATCTACAATAAAACGCACAATCTTCAAATTAATAACTTTTAAGAAGCCCTCTGAAAGTTGATTTCTTTTTTTCTGAAACCTTCAACTCTCTTAATTGTATTCCCAACAGTCTAGTGGTTTAGAGTTTTCATTTTAAAAAAAAAATAATTAAAAATGATTATCAATTTTCCTAAACTTATTTTGATGCTTGAAAATAGACTTCTAATGGAAATCTTTAAATCAAGAGCGACAGTAAAACATGTGCAACCGCATAGTGTAAAATAGTTTCACTTAATATTTCCACCAGTGAAAGCTGAAAATGAATATTCCATAGCAGAAGTGCCAGTGCATTACTATTTATTGTACTGTTCTACCTACAAATCTGCGAAGGTATTTAAAAATATAACCATCATACGATTTTTACAATTAGCCTCGGACTTCCATCTTATAGTTAATGTTGTATATCGATCCACAACACTGGAAAACCTGAAACCAATATATTTCATACAGATTTCATAAGGTGATTTAACCATTTAGGTTTAGAACAATTTATAAATTTACAGCCAGTTTTAATCACTTGTTTTAAAAGATTTACAGAACAAATTTATGGGTAATTGCACTTGTTCCTTCAATATGTTGCAATAGAGACTGGTCATTTTTAACACTTTTCTGAAGACATTTGAAATCTCCACTAACTGAAGACGATAGTCAGGGTAAATATTTGAACTTCTGTAATCACTGAAAACATTATTGGAAAATTTGGAGTTTAAACAGTTGTGAAAATATCTTAATAACTTTGAAAAAATAGATGGAAATAGCCAACCAAGAAATTATTATGATAAACAGAGCAATAATTGGCTTTTTATGTTGATACAAACTATAGTTAACCAGAAGAGCAAACCATAATAACTGTCGTTACGATTTTTAAAAATAATTTAACACTGTGAGCCATACTTTACTGACAACTCTTCCTATGATTTATTGTAACAAATTGAATCATGCTGATGTTTTTGAAAACGGAATGAAGTAGACAAAATGTACCAAGATCGAGAAGTCATAGTTGTAACAACGTCTACCCAAATCGGTTAGTTCATAAGAATGTCACCAATCTCACAAAAACGTACCACATACAAACTCACACTCCCTCATTATAAAATACTGCGCTAATTCAATTCTCCCTCCCTACACTAACACAGAAAGTAAATTTCTGTGGGAATTTTTACGTTTGGATACTTGACACGAAATATTCTTGTCTGTTTCATGATGATAAACATAATTTAATATTAAAAAATCAGATTATTTGGAACATTTGTTTCCTCGAAGGTTAAATGTGATTAGAGCGAAACAAGTAGGTATCACGTTTTACAGTGAGTTCAACAACTATTGTCCTCTCAGTTGATACAATTATTCGAAGAACAAACGCTTCGCTAACGAGGTGTTTCCTTAATACATTTCCCTTATGCAACTGAAGGATCTATCTTTCTCCCTGGGAACGTTGGGTTGAATTCTATTAACGCTGGTGCTGCGTTGAGTTTCTAATCCATTGTGTTATTCAAGGTGTTTTATTTTCTGAGTTAATCCTTTATTATACTTAGCACTTACCCATGTAAACCTCTAATATTATTATTTTTATTGTTTAAATCTATTATCTCTGACTAGTTTTGTTGAACTTATTGCTAGTAGCATGTTTTTGACCAAAATGAAAAGAACAAGGGCACCATCCGATACAGTTATCATTTCCCTGAATGTAGTTAGTCTCTGGTGTATTATTTATCAGTCAACAGGATACATCCATGGAGGAAGGAATTTCCTTCCTCCATGGATACATCCCTCCACAGAACTTCGCTTAGCCAGATGATGCAACTGCTGTGGTTTACATCGCTCAACTCCGTTATTATTTTAACAATTATAAACAACATCTATCAGTTGTAACAGAAAATATCCTGAAAATTAAGGAAACTAGTAAAATACTTCAAAAAAGGGACCGCCTTAGGCGTAGTGACACTGTGATATGGTACTACTTGCTAATCGATAATAAATAAACAAAAATATTGAAAGAAAAATAATTATTTAACAATGGGGCATTCTGTAATAAACGGTTACTTATGACAGGTGGATAAATATCGAACACCATCTGTTGGCCACATTAATGAACTATCTCGCCGTCGCGGTAACAAATTTCAGTTGTCTCAAATCACGTATGTACTCTGGCAGCTTCGCAGAAATTCGGAAAAGGGGGGGGGGGGGGTAAGCTTTTCAAGTCGCAGTTTGTGACTACCTTGCTATGTCACAGGGAGCTCCAAAAAGTTAAGAACATCGTCGGTATAGCACAGCAGCAGCATCTGCGATTTTTTATATGCCTCAGGTGAAATGCAGGAAAGCGTGACAGAGTTCGTGGGCTGAAAGCTGGCCATATCTCGTAAATATCGAAGATGCGTAAGGTGTCGTTGCGAGATGACTCATATTAATGAGTTATTAAAGAAGGTTTTCATGTTACTATCCTACAACAAAAAAATTAATGTGAAGACTTACGCCACATTTAAACATTTCGTAGCGACAAGAAAGTCCTTAAGCACTCGACTGAAAAAATTTAACCGTGATGTGTATATATAACAAATAAGTGGCTATGTGGTTGCAATGTGAAAAATGCGTTTTACTGTTTTCCGTTTGGTGGTGAATTTAATTTGTCACGCGATGGAGTCTCTGATTTGGTACATATCACAGGAAAAATTAAGACCCACGAAAAATCAGCAGATTACAATATTTTGAGCTTAGTTTAGAAGAGATTCTTAGTCAACACAGAGATGTTCTTCCAGGCATCTTTCACTTCAACAATGGAGATCAGCAATCTGTCGAAAAATCTCAGTGTTGCCACTACATGAGCAAATCACCTTGGCTGCTACTGCTTCAAAATATGAAGAATTTTGTATTTTTGCTTTCGTCAAAAAATGTATTTATTTTCTTATTTAATTATAATTTGAACCAAGGTTGGTTGATGAGCTGTTGACATTTGTGCCTTAACTTCCTGCAGAACGCGTGTAAGATCACCGATCCGGTAATCCTGGTTTCGTTTTCACATGGTTTCCCAAATCACGCTCTTGAGGAATTTTGTTAGGAATTAATGAAAAATTAATTAATATATTCTCGGCACTTTGTTAGGGTATTTTAAAAAAATAGGACCCTCGGTCAATAATCTTTGTGATGTTGCCCTTTGTTGGTGGTAGATGACAGTCATTTGGCGATGCGAAATGAACAAACGCTCAAGCAATAGATGCACCAATTGCTTGCTGAGATTTCCGAATGTTCAGTAAACTGGGGTTCGCTCTTAAAAATTATATTTTTAAAATGTTTTTTAAATATCATTTATTGCTACTTCCAACAAAACACAGCGTTCCATCTGGTTTCCTACAAATGCTCCACAGCAATATCGCAGCTAACTTCGTAAATGAAACCCTTTAAATATTTCTTTTGATGCTGCGGTAAAATATTCTCTGGGCTTAAATTAATAATTTGTCTGTCTTCCACCCTTACCTTAATCTTACCCTAACTTTACACGTCATTTTTATTACAATTGACACTTAAAACTCTGCTTCAGTTCCCTAAATTCGTCACTTTGACAAACGGTCCTTCCCAATTAATTAAAATAATCTGACTCTCAATTAGTGATATTGTAATCTATCATAACTACTTAACACTTTGCCAAGTCTGCGTCTGTAGAAATACTGGTGAAAAATTGACGTCAATCTTTTCCAGCGCCTTTCTTGACGATTGTTGATCAAATAACTTGTTTCTTATCCGCGAATCTCACCTACCCGTGTGTAAAACTGTCAACTGTCTGTAACTGGCTGCATTAGTAATTATTAGGTATATACGTAGAATTCATACCACTAACACGTCACAGTTGCACCAGTGCCGTAACGTCTTCAATAAATGCTGCCTCTCATCTCTACCATGCGACGAATGGACAAACATTTTTCGCACCTAATGTGCAATGTCTCTGAACCTTGTAAAGATATATTGAAAATTTTCTCAATAGTCCATATTTACAAAGCCTTTGTTTCTTGTGTCCATTAGTCTCGTATCTCCAATGCCCTAACTGAAAATAGAAATTGATTTTACACTCTTAAGAAATATTTAAAAGTAACATTTTCGGTATAATTTTTCATAGTTTTCATCCGATACTATTTTCCATATTTCTTGGCTGAAACGCTTAACAGATAAGCATGTTTGTATGCAGATGCCATTAATTGTAATTCCTTAGCGTTAATATATTCCCTGTAGACGTTAGGTGCATGAATCTGGATGAACTTATAAACGAGTAAAATCACTGATGGTTTTGCTAAAACTGTTTGTGTACGTTTTTTACTATCCCTGCCACGGAAAAATCTTGCAAAACATAGTGATACGTCTTATTCGAATAGCTGCGTGATTCATTTGAGTCGTGGAACTAAAACAAAATATGTAAATGGTTATAAGAAGCACACTATGACGTTCAATATGGATGCCGCATTCGGGTCATTTTTTGCCAACAGAGCAACGGTGAGTTCCTTGGCCTGCCTACGTGTAGGAACTTCCAGAAATGATTCCATCACTTTATAGTGATGCAGCCCGCTTGGAACGCTTCATAATTTTGTTAAATATAACTTTAAAATAAGAGGCTGTATGGAATGATATTTTTTTTCGATACTGCGCTCAGGAACGGGACCGTCCGTTAGTCGACTATGTGCTTGGGGAGGACCAGGGTCGCGGGAGCCTTTGCAACTGGACGCATATGTATGGCGGTAGCCGACAATGCTTAAATTGTAATAGAGGCTGACGGTGCTGCATTCCTAAGAGTTTGAGAATTGAAACGTGTTTCGCATGTACTTGCGAACTGCCAATGGCCTGTCAGCTTATGACAGACTGAGAGGCCAGGTCACGTGTAGAAGAGAGCGAATGAAGAAGCGACCTCTGCTTGCGTGTGGAGAGATAAAATGTGTTAGTGAACCAAATCAAACGTTTTTGGTTGTTATAAACTAAGACATTGCTTTTACCATTTGATGGCAAATTAAGGAACGCTCCTCGGCCGAAAATGGCAAGTAACGATTGAAGAGGCATAGCAGTGTTTTCGTAATATAGAACAGCGTTGTGCAAATCACTTCTTGTCTTTCTTCGGCATTGCTTCTTGCCTTGGAGCTTGTCGGGGCTCTGGTCTGAGATGTTCAGACAGGTGCGGCTCATATTCTGTGCTGTTTAAGCCTTCAGTGCGTCTCTGAAAGTTTTTCAATTATCAGGTCACTGACCAACCAATTAAGTGTGAAGTTCGACGTTGTATTCCACATGTTATTTGGGGTGTGTCGTACACCTTGGTTTCCATGCCGGTATTTTCATCATTGTTGAAAGAAGGATGAATGTTAGACGTTGCCTGCTGATAGTGTGATCACAAACGGTCTTACCGTCCACATCTTCCATTTATATAAAAAGGAATGTTTGTATGTTTGTCCTCTGTGCGCTCCTATACCGTTCATCCGATATCGATGAAACTTTGGTAAGTTAAGTGCGCATCTGCGAAGGTTCGTGACAAAAAATTAAAAAAACACTTCCTCGTCCCCTTCACAACCCTTAATTTAAACAAACTCACAGATTTTATCCGATATCGACGGAACCTTGCACATGTATACTTTGAAACAAACTGAAAAATACTGTCTACATTTGACTGACAAATGCCAACCCCTCTCCCCCTTTACTTCCTCCTGTCTTAATTTCCAGTGTTCCTCATACAAACTTACAGTTTTTATTCGATTTGTATGGATCTTTCCACATGTATACATTAAAGCAAAGAGAAAAATCGTGTCTACATTTGGTTTACAAAAACCCATCATCCTAATAAAGCAAAATTTACGCTTGAAACCATTCAGTTTTTTGCAAATATCTCGAAAACAGTGAGGAAATTAACCAAAGAAGATAGCGATATTCTTAAAGTATACAACATTTCCTGATAAATAGCACTGGACCTATTCTGATCGACAATTGCCGACCTAGTAATTCTAACTTGAATTTTAAAAATTATTTTAAAGTTTTTCTGAATATACACAAATCTACAGTTTTTATTCGATATCGAAGAGAGTTTTCACACATACGCTTTAAAATAACTGAAAATGATGTTTGTATTTAGGTTATAAAACTACAATCGCTCCCCCCTTTCACACCTCTTAAGACTCATGCACAGGTGCAACTTTTCCGTATTTAGCGTATATCTCCAAAACGAACCAAGAGATTTTTGTGTATAAATGCAAAATGGAATCACCAAAAACATTGTATGTCCAATACCATTTCAATGAACTTGAAATCGAATGAAACAGTAATTAAAATTTATAAGTAGATATCTAATTTTAACTAAATACAAACTTTCAAATGTATTCATTTAATCTTTATGTGTACTCAAGTCTAGCAATAGTGAAGTATTGCCGGGTAAGCTAGTGGTAAATAAATAGAACAGTCCCCTCCGCCAGTACAATCTGAATAAGCTGTGTTCATCAGTGTGGTGTATTTGTTTAACCCGTAAGCTAGTCCATGCCTAACGTCACAAATGTCACTATCTCGTGCTCTCTACAACTTTTAACTAAACTAAGCCAAATGGCATTTGTAAATAATCTGAAAATATCATTGTTTCATTTAAATTTCATCCTGTAGATGTATGACATTTTATATATCATATAAGTTCGCACAATCCATGCTATTTCCCTGTTTTGTTTACTGTTTAACGTTAATAAACGCGATGTTTGTTGTTTCGTAAATATTGATACCATTTCATATATGACTCTCCTACTTTCACTATGCACAGATCCATATTGTTCTATTTTTATGTCTTCAGAGGGATTTACATATCTTCCTGTTTCAGTTTTTATTATATTCTATACAGTTTTCATCTTATTGCTTGAATTCTCTATTTTCTCTGATACAAGTATATATCTGGTCTTGGCCTTTCTTATTACATTTCTTACTATTTTAGAATAAAGTTTATTATGAGATTTCAGTGTATAATTATCTTATTTTCTAATATTTAAGTAAAGGTCCCTTTTTGTTTTACTAGATACTCTAATACGCAATTAACTATTTGAAGTTTTGACAACTTTCCTTTCTTTTAAACTTCCTTCAAAATGTGTTAGAAATATATTAAGAAAGGAATCAAATTTTGCATTAACACCTGTGCAGTGTACACTTCTGACCAGTGTTCATTATTTAATGTTTTATATTGTTTTCATTAATATTTCTTCTATATACCCAGATTTTTTTATCTGTTGAACAGTGTTTCTGGGCCTGATATATCACAGCTGGGCATCAGGATCTGAGATACTATTTATTACTGGAATTATTGTACTGAGAAATATCCATAAAGTAATTATCACTTGTAGTCCTGCTAATATTCTGTATTCTTCTAGGGAAATTCACAAGTGCCATTAAGTTGAAAGAAAACATCAAGGCTTCCATATCTAGCCCCTCGTAGCTGTGATTAAGAAAGTCAACATTAAAATCTCCGCATAAAACTATTTGTTTGTTATTTGTGAAACATAGTGGCAAAGACTCTAACTGAAATAAAAAGTCTAAAATTTCCTGAGGTGGCCCTGTAAATTGCTATTACTATGAGCTCTTCCTTACCATATTCCAATTTTGTAACACAGCATTCAGAGTGTTGTTCTGTACAATACTTACTTACAACTACACTGTTGCATTGAATATTATTTTTAACAAAAATGGCATCTCCCCCATTCTCCATTTTACTTCTACAGAAATAAGAGCTTAGTTTATAATTTGGGATGGACAGCTGAGCTATTCCTGTGTCAGACAAATGATGTTCAGATATGCACAAAACACCTACATTAAAATTTCAGGAATTTTGAATCTCTTCTAGGCATGAGGTATTTTCATCAATTTTACTAAATATTCCTCTTATATTCTGATGGAGAATAGTAGTCTGAACACTTCGATTAAATGACTTTGAATTGTTTACTTCACATTCTGGTATGTCAGTTTGAATTTCTAATTTCAATAAGTTTTGATCAGCAGAGACGTTAATTTCTTTCAGATATCTTAATACATCTATTTTATTTACACTAAAAAAGGCCGCGACTTAACACCACTTATAACAGGAATACTTCTTTCACTCACCTGACGTCCCCTGATCTCATCAGCAATAAAAAGCTCTGGAATTCAGATGGAGTCCATGGCGAGTATAACTGTCCCTACCAATTCAGGCCACATCTATCAAACCAATGTGTGAATTTTCTGGTTGCCTGAGAACCCTTTCCAACGATGTATTTGTACGCCTAATGTTATTGCACATCCAGGGTTTATGGGGTCCAAGTAAGATGCCGCCGCGCTTGTCGCACTGCCGCGTCGCTCCCGCGATTAATACCGTTTTCGTGTGGAATATCAGATCGATACGGATATCCGAAACGACAAACCGACTAGTAAAGTACACATAGCACCGCGAGTGCAGTGGTGTGAAGTTCCGTACAAACAGTGAATAAATAGCGCTCGTTTTCGTGGTCACGTAAGCATACGGCTTGTGCTCAGCGAACAGTTGTGGACTCCGCAATACCGCCGCGTCATCGGTTCGCCACCGGGCCGCGTCACGGCGTTCGGTCCGCGTCACCGCGTGCGCGCCGCGTCACGCTGTGCTGTGGTAAGCAGACCGCCGCGTCGCGCTGCGCTGTGGTAAGCAGGCTGCCGCGCCGCACAGCTGACAGCCGTCTGGATGCCGAGCAAGCAGTTCATCGCGTAGCAGACAAGTGAGTATGGCCTTCACAGCGACAGAAAGTACTTCCCAGCGGGAAGCCATCGACATTGCGAAATGGCACGAAGAGATTGTTTCTCTCCTTAACGAGAACATTGGTCTAAAATTAAGTGATCAGAAGCTAAGAGAAATGAAGGATAAGTTGGCTACCTTTGCCATATCAGTAGCACGCATTGAAGGTAGAGAAGAGGAACTGCGGAAGGAAAACTCCAGACTAAAGAAAGAAATTGATGAGCTAAGAAAGCAAAAGAACTCGGCTTCCACCCCTACTTATGCGTCAGTGGCTGTGTCAAAAGCTACTCCAATACTTAAACCGAAACTGAGTCCCTCAACAACAAGTGCAGTATTCGTCTCCTCGAAGGCAGGAGAAAGTCCAAAGTCAGTTGCTGAGAAACTGACAAGAATTGTGAAACCCGCGAAGGAGAAGATTAGAATTCTCAAAATACGGAACACTAAGAATGCAGTGATTGTGGAGACGCAATCGCAAGAAGATGTGAAGAAGATAATGAGCAACAAGGAATTGAATGAGGAACTAAAGTGTGAGCTGCCCCGTAAGAGGAGGCCCTTGGTCATCTTGTATGATCTTCCAAAGTCCATAGAAACAGAAGAGATCGCAGGAAGGATCTATGAACAAAACTTTGAAGAAAAAATGGACAGAAAAGAATTCCTGAGTGGATTCACTCCGAAATTTAGGACTGGCCCGCGAGATAAAGCTTCAGTTCACCAGGTAGTCGAGGTCAGTCCATCAGTGAGGCGACTTCTCGTAGAGCAGCGAAGAGTTTACATTGAGTTTTGTGCAATTTCGGTAAAAGATTATACAGTCGTCACGAAGTGCATAAAATGTCAAGATCTAGGCCACCATAGCAAGCATTGTCCAAAAGAAAAAATTACCTGCGCCCATTGCGGCAAAGATGACCATAAAAAAGATCAATGTCCTAACTTGTCGCAAGAGAAGCTGTGTATTCCCTGTCAAAAACGAGGGAAATCTTGCAGAAAGAGAGGAAAAGATTGCCCAACCTACCAATTGCTGCTACAACGGCTCATTAACAAAATCGACTATGGCTTGTAAGCGCCCCCTGATAGAAGTGGAATCAACCTTAGAAGAGCAATTAACTAATATCATCAAGAAGTTAATCGTGGCAACAATTGGTAAGGCATGCATCAGCGTCAAGAAAAAGAAAGGGAATCCACCGTCTAGAAGAAGAAGGAATGCAATACGAGCAGCAAATTACAGAGAGAAACTGGCGCAGAAAGCTAACAAAGTCTTCGTGAATATGGGCACACAGACCGAGGACACAGCTATGCAAATAAGAGAGGTTTCATCAACTACGACTGAAACTTCACGAAAACCGCGATCGAAACGGTGTGGTATTGGTTATCTCAGGAAGACTGAAGACCCTTATGACTCACAGGCAACACTAAGTATTGGAAGAATTACGCACGAACAAGAAACAGTGAAAACCAGTGAACCCAAGTATGCACCGATACACCCGGAACGAATATACGCGGATTTTGAAAACAACCTGCGACTTACTAAACTTGAGGAAGTTCATACACTGTCACTGGCTCTTCGGCACTTAACGAGAGGGCTACATCCGGCTGGCAAGCATGTCACCTTCCCTCACCCCGAGGCAGTCGACAGAATTCAACTAAAGGCAAATAACCTGCCAACAGACTATGCACAGCTTCTCACCTTGGTAAAACAAGTCTTTGAGAGGAGAGGCGAAATCTTCGATCCCGATATCTTGTACAGGCAGTTTGTACAGACTTATGGCAGGACTGTACTAGACACGAAACTACCTTGGCCCCAATGTAATGTCTACACGAGGCATCCCTGAGTCACTCACGAAGCTAAAGATCGCGCAACTCAATGCCAAGAGAAGTATCACTGTCCTGCATGAAGTAAGGAAATTGGTGGAGGAGTTAGGTTTCGATATTGTCTGCCTCCAGGAACCATATTCACAACAAGGCAAAATACCGTACATGCCGGCAACGTCGCAGATAATCACAACTGGACCGAGACCCATGTCAGCCATAATAGTGTTCAACAAACACACTGTAGTGACTAAACTAGCGCAGTTTTGTGATGAACACACCACATGTGTAGAAATTAGCACACACTGGGGCAATTTTGTGGTATTAAACATGTACTTTCAACATCGAGATGAAATTGAACCCTATTTGAATAAAATAAGGGAGATACATTTAGCTCTATCTGATCAAACCTATGGTATTAACGGCTGACGTAAACGCAAAGTCGGCCCTGTGGCACAGTCGTCGAACTGATACTAGGGGTGAACTGCTGGTTGATCTTATAAATGAACTGCATCTTGAAGTCCAGAACAAAGAGAGAAATCCATACACCTTTCACAACACAACTGGCGCCTTCACCAACATCGATGTAACTCTAACAAATAACGCTGCTGGAAATATGCTGCATGACTGGCGAGTGACGGACAATCTTACCACGAGTGACCACAACGTCATAGTATTCGAAATTGCAAGGGAACAGACAACAGCCGATCCGGGGAAACCCTACTTCAAACCGCAGTACAATATAAGACGGGCTTCATGGCAGAGGCTGAGAGAAGTTTTCTTGTCTCCGGCAGTAGGGAAGAGAAGACTTCGATGTCGACAACATGGCGAGGGAAACTAACATGGGCAATTCAGGATGCAATGAAAGCTGCTATTCCTCTGAAGAAGCTTGGTGGTAAAACTGACAGTTTTGGACTGCACAATTGCAAGCACTAAGAGGAAAAGTAAGGAAAGCTAGGAAAGCCTACCAAGGAGCCGGAGTAGGAGAAGAAAGAGACTTTCTTCTTGCCAGATACAGGCAAATGAGAGTAGATTACAAGCAAAAAATTCTAACAACCAGACAAACTAGATGGGAAGCATTTGTGAAAGAAAATCTGAAAGTGAATCCATGGGGAATTCCTTACAAATTAGCCGCAGGAAAAATACGACCTCCCACCACTTTATCCTCAATTAGAAGAGAAGATGGTACAGTTACAACTAACTGGAAGGAATCAGTGGACCAGCTGTTGAACATCCTACTGCCGCATGACATACCAGAGGAGAACAGTGAACAACAAGATGAGCTCTATCGCGAAATGTGGCAGCCCTATGGGAGTGACTTCAGGGAGAGTGACATAACACTGGACGAGGTAGTATCAGCAATAAATTCTCTGAGAGTGGGAAAAGCACCAGGACCAGACGGAATCCCGGCTGAAGTGATACAAAAGTTGATCTTGGATGTAGCTCCAATTCTGTGCAGACTATTCAACGAATGTCTCAGGCAAGGAAGAATACCAAGCATCTGGAAGCATGGTGAAGTTGTAATACTTAAGAAAGGTGCCGATAAAGATCCCCTTATGCCTAAATCTTACCGCCCTATTTGCCTACTAAACGTGATGGGGAAGATACAGGAAAAAGTACTGTGTCGAAAACTTCAGGACTTTAGAACATCGATTGGTATGAATCCCAATCAGTATGGTTTCAGGACAAAAACATCGACTGAGGATGCAATAAACCGAGCCATCGAGATAGTCGAAAGATCAGAAAAGAAATACGTGGTGGGAGTCCTTGTCGACATTTCGGGGGCTTTCGACAACTTGTGGTGGCCAGCATTGTTTGCAAGACTCCGGAAAATCCGCTGTCCAAAGCGGCTGTACTACAGCCTGAGAGATTACTGCAAGCATAGAACTGTTACCATGAGATGCCCTAACGACAAAATCAAAAGAGAAATAAATAAAGGCTGCCCCCAGGGATAGGTCTGCGGCCCTATCTTTTGGGATTTAGCATTAGAACCATTACTGGAAATTCTTCAACGGACACCTGAATTGCTAGGACTGGTTGCCTTTGCAGATGATCTTCTTCTCCTCGTGGAAGGGATGTCAAGAGCTGAAATCGAAGCGAAAAGTGAGATAGTGCTTAAAATTCTTATGAAGTGGTGTGACGAAGTGAAATTGAAACTCGCTCTAAATAAGACAAACTATATGGTATTTTCAAAAGAGAAAAAACTTAAACGAAATCCCACTATAAGGGTAGGTAATGCGAAAATACGCCGGAGTCCCGTAAGCAGATACTTGGGCCTGTGGCTGGATGAGAGTCTTAACTTTCGAGCCCACTTGGAGGAGGTCTGCGGAAGAGCTTTACGAGCTATGAATGCAATCATAAATATAGGTCACAGACAGTTTCAAATCCCTGCCCTGGCAATGACAGCATACAATAACGTGATACTTGCATCCATTGTCGGCTACGCTGCAAGCGTTTGGGCCAAGCACCTCACAAAGGTTAAGCCGAGGGAGAAAATCCGGAGGCTTCAACGAACGATACTCATCAGGCTTACCGGTGCATATCGCACAACTTCAACAGCAGCTCTAGCAGTAGCAGCAGGTGTACTGCCCCTAGATCTAGAAGTGAGGAGACGAGGAGCAATGTATTGGCTGAGGAAGAACAGGATGGACAAGGTGGTAGAAATAACTGGAAAAGAAGTATGGACAAAAAAGGAATTGTGGAATGTACTGATTGAAGAATGGCAAAATGAGTGGGACAATAGTGAAACAGGTCGTAGAACGTACGACATGTTTCCATCTGTAGCTGAACGAATCAGCATGAAATTCCTACAACCTTCTCCAGGGCTAATCCAATACATAACCGGCCATGGACCATACAGAAGCTTCTTAAACAAACGTGGACTTACACCAACTAGTAGGTGCGAGTGTGGCGAGGAAAGCACACCAGAGCACATGGTGTGGGAATGCAGAACAACAGCAGAGACGAGAATCACTCAGCAACAACAGCTACAAGGTCTGAGGATTTTTGACATACTGCGTTCAGAGAGACTATGGCACTATCTAAATGAAGGTGCGGAAATAGCCTCTCAAATTGAAAAGCAGAAATATCTGGAGCGGAAGAAAGCTGAGGGCGGAAACCGACGTAGACATCCGTCATGACCTGCTGTAGCCACATCTGAGTTTCCAGAGGAATCTCACTTCTGAGTGACTGCTGGAGTACTTCATGTATTCCAGGAGGGCAGCTTCCTGAAGAGCTGGGGTCTACGCCGCAGTCGATACCAGGAGTGAGAGCTATGGTCTCACGTCACACACTCACCCTTCGACCAACCACCTGGATGTGAGGATAAGAATGAGACTTCATTCACAAGCTGCACAATCAAAGAACTGTTTAGTACCTAACATTTTATTTTTTCAGTTTTTTTTGTGTCATTTAGTGTAGTTTTGTAGTTCTGATTTATTAGGATTAGATATTTAACTGTAACTTTTTCCTGTTTTAGTTGCTACCGCATTTATGGGATTATTTACATTAATAGTATTAACATAATTTGTTTATTAAACATGGTCTTAAGAGAAGATTAGCGGCCCAGTTTAGCCTCTAGATGCTGGGTCAAATGTAATTGGAAATAAATAAATAAATAATCCAGGGTTTATCATAACGCTCAAACAAACCCATAAATCCCACATTGGTCGGACGTGTGTTCCTGGAAAAGTGAGCAATGTCTTCCCCAATTGAATAATTGAGGTCCTTATCAAGACTATTTCCCGGTACCCCCACAATTAAAATACGATCTCCTTCTGAAAAATCTTTCCCTAGGTCTTCGACATTTCCTACAACACTTCCAAGATATGAATTTGGTTTGAAAATACTGCAGACTTCATAATCCTGCCCCAAGTCAGACTGAACCATCTCACTGATTCCCGTCCCATGACTGCTTCCAAGTAACAGTACCTTTCTTCGTATAGATAC
>JARYHS010011408.1:164883357-164960460 GCA_031002005.1 Vandiemenella viatica | reverse complement strand
CACAGATCACGTGGTATATATGACATCATTGTGACGTATTCACTCTGCACGTACCAACACAGTAACAGCTATAGATATGATCTGAAAATTGGAAATCTGCAATATCGTGCATTATGGTTACGTTTCACTTTGGTCCAGGCTGCATTACGATCGAAACGCAGCCTGGACCATACGTCACAATAATGTCATATATACCACGTGATCTGTGTGTTTACTACACGAGGCCGCAGTGGTATCCCCATCTTGATATTACCCCAATCACTTACCGCCTTGCCGACTACAGCGTTGTAAACAGAAATATTGCCTGGTACATATGACGTCATTGTGTTTCCATGTGTGACATATTCATTCTTCGCCTAGCAATGAATGTCACTGAACTGCACGGAAAACAGGGGTTTTCGGGTGGGGAGAAATTAAATATCCAAGTTTTGTTATCTTATTGACTGTATGAAGCTAAGTAGTAATCAGAAATTTCAATCGCAGTCTTGAAGATGTACCGTATAGTATCGGTATCTAGAATATAGTCCATCTGTGTAATTCTATATTACAATACCTTATGTTATTGTGAATTTCAAAAGTTAACTCTAGATTTTACATTAATTAATTTACACATTAAACATGTGATAAAAAAAATCAAATTACTAACTTCCGGTACTTTATGGACCAGTGCTTGTATGGCTCTTTTCCAGTCCTCTGAAAAGCAGCATTTTTCCAGGCTCTAGCTAAACAATATTTCATTTTTATGGTATAATAGGATATCCCGTATTAGCACTATGGTAAAATTGTGTCTGTAGGCCTAAATGTGATTTATTTCAAGAAGAGAAATGGCATGCATTATACACTAATGGTGACAGAAACACCAAAATCCTCATATTTTGGAATTTTTGTCTGTCTGTATGTTTGCACATTACTCAAAAGCTAATTGACAGTTCTAATAAAACTGCAAATAGTGATAAGTTATGTCACTGGTTAGGATGTAGCATACTTTTTATCCAGATTAGTAACATAATTCCCAATAATACAAGGACAAACAGTATACTTTGAAATATTTAACAGTCTGTGTACCCATCTCACAAAAATAATGAACTCATTTCAATGCAGAAGTTATGAGTTAATATGTAGGATAATTGGGATTACTGGGAATCACAATTCCACGAGAAAATAGCCTCATAATACTGCAGTAGTCAAAGACAAGACACCACTAGAAATACTTTCCAGAGTAGTTGCTTTTGACTACCACAGTATTATGGTGTCACTAGTCACCGCGGAAGAACACTGTAGCAGAATTGCGGTCTCCGGTAGACACTGATAATTTTTTCTAGTTCAGTAACACAGTTCTCAAAGCTACAATGTAACGTGCCCAGAGTTCAAAGAAAAATTTGAATATTTGCAGTTTTTAAATCTGGTAATAAATCCAATCTAAAAGTATTTTCAACCTATCTTGCTTTTTAGTCATCTGTACAAGATCTTTGAAAGTATGCTGTCTTGATCCTTCTGTTGAGCCACATTTAATTCCACGACAAATGGGGTAAGAACTGCACTGCATAATCATTAAACCTACCACAGCATTCTAAAGATGGCTTTCAGTGTCTCAAGATCACAGGAATAATGTTTGTTTACCCGCCCTGTACATACAGCAGAAAATTATGTACCATAAACTTCATGGTCTTACAAAGAATTTCAAGCTCCCCAGAAGTTTTGTCACCCTGTCAAAGAATAAGTGGTTCTATGTTGATTTTCTAGCCCATCTCAGTCGAATGAAGAAGACAAAAGAACTGTTTACCATAGGGCTGTGTCCTGGCCTCAATTTTTTTCATCCTCTACCACACCCATCTCATACTTCCTTTATGCTGATGGCTAGCTCAAAGTGAAAATTTGGAAACAACTTAAAGAAATCTCTCCTGTGCTTTGGATGTACACTCTGCTCAGTCGATAATAACAATCTCAAACTAAATCCATCAAAAACTCAAGTATATGTATTTCATCAACAAAGAAGCTGCAAGTCAAGTGAAAGGGTAATGTCTTGAACACAGTGGCAATCCTAATTATTGAAATGTTACCTTATTTTTAGACTGCTCACAGACATGATGGAGCTATTGCTTTAACGCAACTCCTTTCTTTGTAAAATAACTAGACTGGCATGTGGTGTTCATCTGCAGACAGTGTGTGCGACAGCTCTAGCACTGGAATTCAGCTGGGAAATATGCGAGTGCTGAATTGTATAAATGTGCACATGCAAAGAAATGTTATGTAGTGCTTAAGGAATCGCATGGAATGATCACAGGATGTTTGAAACCAACCCAGTGGAGAAATCATATTCCTCTTGACATTCGGCAAGCAAATGTAGATATGCTAAAAGTTTCAACAAACTCGGCTCATTTCTTTACATGAACGTCAACTTCAGATTTCCATGGTTTCCGAAAATCAAATATCATGATAGTTACTTCAAAAGGGCATAGTAGAATTCCTTCCCATTTCTTGCCCCCATATCTTCTGCCTTTAATGACCTTAGTATTGAGGTGGTGTATAGCCAGAAGGAATAAAAGAAATAAGTACCAAACTGTATCTCTGTGTTCAATATACGCCTGCAGTTCAGTAGTAAATATCTTATAATAAGGTTTTTCATACTCTTAGCATTATTCTTCACCCTGCTTGTTGCAACCCCCCTCCTATCCTTTTTATTGTTTTATCAACTTTATTTATTTTTTATTTATGATTTCTCCCATTGGGCATCTGTAATCATTATTCGAGTGGTCAACAGTGATGTTAATATGAAGTGTACTGATGGTACAATTACAAATCGAGATGCGGTTAGAACTACTTACTTCTGGCTGAGGTAATAAGGGATATTGTAGGCGAAAGGGCATTTATGAAACATCCTTGAACCTAATGATTTACTGCTGAATGTTAGTGGAAATCCTTGTCAAGGCTGCATAGATCACAGTACTGTTATGTTTCAAAACATGATACATTTATGTATTTTTGCATGTTTTTTACTTTAGGCAGGAATATTAGTAGTGTGTGTTGTTAGGTTCTAATGCATAATGGACGATAATGCTAGCTGACATTCCTTGCTACAGAGGAGGGCATGAGGATTTTTGTACATTTACTTTTAAATTTCATTGCGATTACCATATTGCTTTCATCATGCTTCTTTTTGACTAATGTACTTTAAGGCATTTCATGATCTACACATTCTGGGCCAGAAATATAACTGACATTCGATTGTACATCAGTAATTAATTTAAATTTACATTACTTGCTTGAGGGCCATATTACCAGTGTCATTAGTCAGCTGCATCTAAGTAGATATTGCCATATCGTGTTCTGAAACTGAACTCATATGTTGAGAATATTTACCAAAATCGTCTAAACCAGACATGGGCAAACTTTTTAAGGGGAGGGCCAGATAAAATAAATTATCTAGGCGGGCCGAAAAAAATTGAACAAAACAAATTTTTATAAATTATAAACTTTATTTTTGATTTTTACATCCCAACTTATATTATGTGGTACAATGGTAAAAAAAAAACTTAGGAAAAAGGTTACAAAAGTTGAGTATGAAGGCGCATATGACAGATGAAACTGTGACTGAGCTTCTAAAAGTTGTTCATAATCTGGTAGAAACTGGGATGAACTGATTCGCAGGAGTGAAGCTAAATCGTGGTCAGTCAATCGGTTTCTAATGCAGTTTTTGTGAAGCTTCATAGTAGAAAACACCTGTTCACAGATGTAGGAAGATGCAAACATCGCAGTTATCTACTGAGCATGAGATTTCAAGTTTTGGAAACTTGATTTTGACAGGGCCGTGTAGAACCCAATTTTAGTAACGTTGAGAAATAGTTGCATCAATTCAGTGTTACATTGCAACTCAATCAGTACGAGCTGCATTTCTGGTTTGACTGATTCACAATCCACATTAAATGGCATGCTAAAAATGTCCAGGTCCTGTTCGATAACTTTTAAGTCTTGGAATCTTCGTTCAAATTCTTCATGAAGACATTTCAGACTTTTCTCATAGCTCCTAAGTTTGTCTTCCCTAACTTCAATAGTTTTTAGTCTTGGAAAATGAGTGAAGTCTTTCTTGACTAATTGTTTGGAAAACAGATTTAATTGCATTTTGAAACCCCTGATATGACTCCACATATCTTGGATTAATTGATTTCTTCGCTACGGCAATACGCAAACTCAGTTAATATTAGATGCAATAAAACTGTACTTAAAACGAAATGAGAAGGAAACCGTTTTTCTATTCTACCTACGCGGAAAATTCATTTTGTCCTATATGTAATTGAAGGGTTTATTCAAAACCATTTCGCGTGCCGGATTGACTAGCCCGGTCTGCGGGCCAAAATTTACCCTTGACTGGCCTAAACCATAGATTGCAGTTGCACCTTGTTGTAGGGTACATTACAACTAACATGACATTGCTAATATTTTTTTTTTGATAAGCATGGCATACAATATAATAAATTTGCTGTATTTTCATCTTGAAATAAACAATTTCATTAATGCAGCATTGTCAACCTAGCCCCACCAAGTGGTATTCCGGCTGTATATTCTCTGTCAATAGAGCAAATGTATCTTGAATGATTTAGTTCTCATGATGGCAATTTCAAGCATTTTAATTCTTCCAGTGATTACTACACACAGTAACTTACCAACTGAGAAAAATAGTTTAGTGCCCTCCCCACCCATTTTTCTCGTTTATTTTCTGATTTGGTATTGTCCATCATTCCTTCCAATAATTCTAAGATCGTTAAGCCTTTGTCCAATACCTGTCCAATGTAGCCACCCACATTAGCTTAGTATCAAATTATTTGACCCGATATTCACATTATGTTTATCTGCTAGCAGCTCATCCTTCACCATACAATCTTAAAAAATATGTTTCCTGTAAACTAAGAGAGAAATTATTGTAAGAACGGAGTATATGATTGTAATGAAATCTTCATGGATATACCACTGAACTGTATCAACTAATTGTCAACTGACTGCGAACAACCCCTGAGTGATAATTATAACTTAAAAAAAGTGTACACCTACAGCATTGCAAGACTACCTACGATTTGCCTTTCATTGAAACCCTAAATTTGTGATATCTACAGTTTAACATTCAGTCCGAATAACAGACATTCCAGGCGTGACTCTTACAATCAAAAACAGTTTTTAAAAATCTTTGTCTGCACGGAGATTTGAGCCGGAGACCACGATCCAAAGAGCAGTAAGCAATCGCTTTAACCACTAACTACCAGACCTGCTATATGATCACCGACACATCCTACTCGTCGGTCTATCACCGTTAAGTAATTTTTCGAAATTATAAGACAACATGTATGATTTATACAGAAAATTTTTCAATCAAATGTAGACAGTACTTTTCACCTTGTTTCAGAGGATAAGTGTGCAAACTATCATCGAAATCGGATAAAAACTGTGGTATTTGTATGAAGAACAAACAAACATACATACATTCGTCTTTATATATATAGATGGGGAAGGGAAAATCTTAAGCTAGAATTAATATACATCTAAGTGATCGTAAATTGACAGAGAAAAAAAAAGAAAATTTGAGTGCTTTTACTGTTGACCTCTGAGAAAATGGGGGACAGGTGCAAAAACAGAAGCAATGAAGGATAGGAAATACAGACAAGAGAAAAGGAAAAGAGTGTGGGAGAGGAAGAGAAGAACTTAACGTATGTAGATATAAAGAGAAAGAAATGAAGATACATATAGAGAAGGGAAGAGAACAGGTTCTCTAAATATATTTGTTTCCTTCATTTATATCGACCCATTTTGTTTGCTTCCTCTTCTTATCCCATTAGATATTTCCATCCATTTATGCTGCTTTTACAAGCTTTATAATAGCTTGACCTGTACGAATGTAATGGAATCATTCAATTGAATTTTTGCCCATTTCCAGATGTCAGAATTGTTTAAAATTTTGCACACATATTAAGAACTGGTGACGATACCATATTTTCATAGCAGTAACCTGTTATTCTCATTACTTTGACAGTAACAATAGAAAAGTAATGGAATCTTTCAATTCAATTTTACCCACTTCCAGATTTCCGAATTGTTTGAAATTTTGTACACATATTAAGAACTGGTGACAATACAATAACTTCGTAACTGTGTCCTGATATTCTCATTACTTTGCCTGTAACAACAGAAAAACCATTTGAATGCAACGGAATATTTCATTTCAATGTTCACCCATTTCCTGTCATTAAAATTGTTTTAAAATTTGCACACTTATTAAGAACCGGTGAAACTTCAAAATTTTCGTAGCTGTGTCTTGCTTTTCTCATTATTTTGGCAGTAACAATAGGAAAGTAACAAAATCTGTCAATTCAATTACACCCACTTTCAGATTTTTTTAATTGTTTGAAATTATGCTCACATATTAAGAACCGATGGCAATATAATAATCTCATAGCAAAGTACTGCTATTCTCATTACTTCGACAGTAACAATATGAAAATAACGGAATCTGATAATTCAATTATAGGCTATCCACTTTCATGTAGCTGAACTGTGCATACATATTAAGAACAATATAATCTCATAGCAATGCCCCACTATTTTCATTACTTTGACAGTAACAATAGGAAAGTAACGGAATCGGTTAATTCAATTTCGCTCACTTTCATATATCTGATATGTTTGAAACTATGCACATATATTAAGAACTTGTGACAATAAAATAATTTCATGACAGCGTCCTGCTATTCTCATTACTTTGACAGAAAAAATAGGAAAGTAACGGAATTTGTCAATTCAATTTCACCCACTTTAAGATATCCAAAATGTTTTAGATTATGCACACATATTAAGATTCGGCGCCAATATAATAATCTCATAGCAACATCCTGATATTCTCATTACTTAGACAGTAACAATAGAAAAGTGGTTGAATGCAATGAATATTTCATTTCAATGTTCACCCACATCCTGACATATGAATTGTTTGACAATACAATAATTTCATATATATATATATATGTCCTGAAATTCGCATTGTGAACTAAAAAGTTAAAAATAAAATTATAGTTAAAAAAACTAAAATTGATGCTTTTGTAGCAATTTGAACTAGAAGGCTAAATTTAGTTCAAATTGCTACAAAAGTGTGAATTTTAGTTTCTTAAACTATAATTTTTGTGTCCTGCACTTCTATCACTACTTCCTGAACCTAACCTGACAATCCTGCCAGGTAAAGGGGATGTACAGTTTAACATGGACTATGAACAATGGAAAGTTCTACAGTTTCAAAGCTTTACCAGAGGCAAAGGTTAAATTAAGACCCCTCACAAAAATGTTGACTGAGATTGATATTCTAACTAGAGCCTAGTCAGGCACTTTAACCAACTAAGCTGTCAGGCCATTATAATAAAGGTAATGAATGAACTCTTGTAGGGCTTCAGTGCAGGCCCCCTATTTTTATTTTTTTATTTCTTTCTTACAACATCAACAAGTTTGTAATGGCTTTTGTTATCCTCACCTTTAGATCATAATTTTAGTTTATATCATTAATTAATGCTGTTGATTTTCATTTGTGTATTTTTTTAGTTTATTATTTTTTACATTTATATATTTTTCTTCCCCAGGTTCAGATCAAGTGTTTAATGACACTGTTGGCTTTTATGTAGACAATGAGGGTATAAGTGATGATCACAAAATTGGTGTCAGTATTTCAGATGATGATGATCTAGGGAAGGAAGGTGATAAGCAAAGAAAGGATGATGATGATGAGGATGAAGATGATGATGATGATGGAGATGAAGAGAATAGCACAAGTGAGGATGAAGACAGTGAAAACGTGACCTGTGGAAACCATTCAGTACCCTTGGACATTGGTGTGAATGAGTTACTGAGAGCAATTAGTTGTTCTAAAAAGTCAGTGAAAAATGCGAAACTGAAGTATTTTGGCTTAGTAGAGCTGTATATTATTTGCATAAAAATATATGTCATTAGTTGTATAATTCCAATTACGAGAACGTTTATCCTCATACAATCTATTGGGCCCTGACTGATGGTATTAAATCTTCAGTCTATTAGGACTTTTTTACTCCTTTATTCACTTTCATTATGTTCTATAAAATTCTTGTCTTTTAGTCCCTTTCCTTCCAGATTCAAATTTTTTTATTTTTGTTTGCTTATAAAGAACTAATTCCAAGACATCCCATTAATTCACATCTAAAGTTTACACAAGTATATTGCATCATTTGTGGGCCATTTAACTAGATACCTTTTAAGCTAAATATCATACTGGCATAATCTCTCCTTCCGATTCTGTGCTCCCCATTATTGGTGACTCTGCCTTACGAGGGCAGTCCGATAAGTACTTAGCCTAGAAAAGAAAAAACAAAAAATTTGGAAAAGTGGCGATTTATTTCTCAACATAGTCTCCTTTTAGCTCAATTCACTTCCAACTTCTTTAACCCGTCTGAAAAATACGTTTTCTGGGAGCTCTGAAAGTAGGCCTCCGTGGTGGCGATAACCTCCTCATTCGACTCAAATTTCTGCCCGGCGAGTGTCTTCTTCAAGTTTGGAAACAAAAAGAAGTCGCATGGGGCCAAATCTGGAGAATATGGTGGATGGGGCAGCAGTTCGTAGGACAATTCGACCAATTTGGCTACGCCGACGACGGAGGTGTGAGACAGTGTGTTGTTATGGTGGAAGAGCACTTTTTTCTTCACCAAATGGGGCCGTTTTTTCTGAAATTTGGCGTCGAATCGGCCCAATAATTCAGCATAGTAAAACTCCGTGATCGTTTTGCCCTCCTCCATGTAGTCAGTGTAGATCACACCTTGTGAATCCCAGAAAACGGTGGCCATCACCTTTCCGGCCGATGGGACAGTCTTCGCCTTTTTCGGAGCCCGTTCACCAGATAAAGTCCACTGTTTGACTTCCTTGGTCTCTGGTGTGTACCAGTGGATCCGTTTCATCGACAGTCACATAACGACGCAGAAACTCCTTTGGATTGTGCTTAAACAGCGTCAAACACTGCTGTGAAGTGGTCTCATCGTTGCGCTTGTTGTCCGGAGTGAGCAAACGTGGCACCCATCGAGCCGACAGCTTTCTCATGCCCAAAATTTCATGCAAGATATACCACACAGTCTTTTGAGATCCTAATGTCCCAGTAATCTCGCACACCTTCAATCGGCGGTCTGCCAATACAAAATTGTTGATTTTTGTCATGTTATCCTCCATGGTAACCGTTTTCGGGGCATCTGGGTGTGGTTCATTAAAAACCAAAACCAACATGCGACCACGTTGAAACTCGTTAACCAATTTTTAATAGTCACCATCAAGGAGAAGAGTCATCGTACACAGCATCCAAGCACTCTTTGATTTCACTGCGCGATTTTCCTTCCAAAAACAAGAATCGAATCACTGACCGATATTGCTCTTTTTCCATTTTTCTAAAATCTGTGGACACACCCACTTTCACATGCAATCAAAACAAAACTACGAGTCCAATTTGGCTGAAATTTTAACAATAGCTGTCTAAGTGAATGTACTACACGACAATAAATTTCTCTGGCGACAGTGGCACCATCAGGAAGAGAGGCTAAGTACTTATCAGATCTACCTCGTAGTGCTCTTAGCACCATGTAACACTTTTCTTTTCTTTACTTGTTTAAAGACAAACTTCTGAAATCCTATGTTTTGTAAGCACACAAATTACTCTCTTTCGAATGCTTTAAAAATGAATGCATCAATGTTTTTAAAATAACAGACACTCATCCTCCATATCATTTCTCAAATCTCTATCCTTTTTAACTTATCCGCAGTTAAATCACTTTCACAATTTTTGTTGTTAATCATATTCTGCCATAAGGGAATATACATTTCCCTCTTTTCTCAAACACAGCTTCTTCTAATAAAATATCTTCATTTCTCTCTTAACATGTTAATGTAATACCTACACTCAAAACTATTGTCCTCAGCCCAGAAATTCAAGCATTCTTGTTACCATGAACTAAACATATTGTAAAATTGTTGCTCACATAGAATTGACACCTTCACAAGATTTCTAAATGGAGAAAACATCTTGTGTGGAAGTTTATTAATTACCTTGCTTCATATATGAAGATCTCATGCATTGTAAATCAAAGGTCAACACTGGAAGTTCTTATGAAAACAGATAAAAGTTGTGAAAGTGGTGGTTCATTTTGCTATCCTATTTTGTAATATATATATATATATATATATGTGTATATATATATACACACACACGTGTGTGTGTTCCAATATTTCACTTTACAGCCACCACTAAAGTTGCAAATTAAAAAAAAAAAGTTTAAAAAGTTTTTTTTCAGATTTGTGAAAAAAACCTAGCACCCTTGTTTTTTTTCTATTTTTTTTTTTTTTTTCAGGAAAGAATATATTTGATAAATTATAATTTTATTTATGGAACTTACATTTTAGATGTGTGTTTTAAATCTTAATAAATGATATGTCTTACATAATGATTCATAAATGTATCTATATAGGTAACATAAATTTTTATTCATTCTTTATGTCGGTACCACATTCACTAGTATCAGTACTACCAACACTAGTTCGGTCGGTGTCGGAATTTTCTGTTTCTTCTTCTGTCTCCTGTAGATCCACAACTTCAGAAATAGTTACGTGTTCTTTTACTGGTTGTATTGTATGCAAAAGCTTTTGAGATGGCAATTTTAAATTGTGAGCAAAGTACACACTGTGTATAAAGACTCCGCCAATAGTTCTGTATTATAATCTTTTAAGTTTGAATTTAAATCTATTATCATACAAAATAGGAGCTTTATTTGATTTCAATCGTTGGTTTATGCCAACAGTTGCAAGGAAATTATTCATAATTACTGACAATGACTCAGTATCACTATACGCTATGAGTTTAACAAGTATGCGAATATAAGGAAAGCACAATAAGTAATAAAAAGAGGCAAAAAAGATTCGTAAGTCTACAGATAAATTTGTAGGGCCTGGCAGCACTAGTTCAAATAGCGAGTATCAGTCCAAACAAAGGGGAACGGGGATTCCTTCTCATGCAACCTAGCCATTCATAAAAGAAAACTTCAGTCAATCTTGCCAACGTTTTTGTAAAAAAAATTTCTGCTGAACCAGAAAAATATAGTAGATTTAAAAATTAAGATAAGTACTTAGTATAAACTATAAAACAGTAATATTAAATGATAAATTCCTTAAAAAATTTAAATTTAGTAGTTATGCAAAAAAAAAAAAAACAGGTCCCAGGAAATAAAACTTTTTTTTTTCATGCTTTTTTTTCAAGTCTGAAAAAAAAGTCTTTTTTTTACAACACTAGCCACCACTATCTAGTACAGATAACTGGTGTTTGTGGTAGTAGCATGGAGTTTTCTATCATGCACAATGTTGGCCGAATGCCGATAGCTGTGTGGATGTGGGAGATATGGTGGTTAAAAAGGTCAATGTAAGGCATTTTCATATTTCGACCAAAGACTTGTGTGTCCCTAAACTTCCCTTTCCCGCCACAACTACATAGTGCAGACCATTGTTTGTGTGTGGTAGTAGCATTGAGTCTCCCATCGTGCACCTTGGTGATTGCATATTGGAAGCTATGGGGGAGTTGGAGATATGGTGGTTGAAAGTGGTCAACCTGAGACACTTTCATATTTCGACCGAAGATGTGGTGTTCCTATATTTCACTTTTCAGCAAAAACTATCAAGCTTAGATCACTGGTGTTTGTGTGTGGTAGTAGCATAGCATCACCGATCATGCACAATGTTGGCCAAATGTCGGTAGCCTTGGGGGTGTGGGAGATTGAAAGTGATCGATCAGGGACATGTTCGTATTTCAATCAATTTGTGTCTATATATTTCACTTTGCTGCCTCAACTGCATACCACAGTGTGTGTAGTAGTGGCCTGAGGTTCCCTTCTTGCACTATGGTAGTATGATGTCGGTAGCTATTGGGGCATGGGAGGTGGTTGAAAGCGGTCAACCTCGGGCATTTTCCTATTTCTACCAAAGACGTGTGTGTCCCTATCCAGAACTACCAAGCGCAGACCACGGGCGTTTGTGTGTGATAGTAGCCTGGACTCTTCCATCATGCACTATGGTGATTGTATGTTGGTAGCTGTGGGGGTGTAGTAGATAATATGATTGAAAGTGGTGGACCTTATATAAGAATAGACATGTGTGTCCCTATATTTCACTCTACAGCAAAAACTACCTTGTCCACTCCACTGGTGATTGTGTGTGGTATTAACCTCAAGTCTCCAACGTGCACCATGGTGGTGTCATGTTAGTAGCTATGGGGATATGGGAGTTATGGTGGTTGAAATTGGTCAACAGAGGGCACTTTCATATTTCGACCAAAGATATGTGTCTCTCTATATTTCACTTTGCAACCATAAACACCCTGCACAGATCACTGATATTTGTGTGTGGTATTACCCTCATATCTACCATCGTGTACTATGGCGGTTACATGTCGGTAGCTGTCAATCGAAATTCTTTACAAACACAAATGTAGTCACTAGCACCAGCTAGTCAATCGTAAAAAATTAAAATACAAAAAATTATACATTTAATTAATCAGTAAATTACATATGATAATTGAAAAAAAAATAACTGCAAGGTTCTCTGGGCCACATGGACCAAGCCACGGGCACTGCTAGTTATTCACATATTTGACTTATTATACTGCTAACTTGGGAAATTTCATGGAGTAACGGAAAAGAGATCATATAGAACTTTCAGGTGTGCTAACAAAAACTTTGTTAGGATAATACATTTAAGTTTTAATTGCAAAACTTTATATATTCTTTCAACAACATTTCACTAAAAATTTCCGTTTGCTAGCTCTGTTTGTATCTGCTAAGTTAGAGTTTATATATAGACCAAAATATGAAGTTTCAAAAAGCATAGAAAACTTGCTTTCAATTTCACATGGACTTAAATAAAACTCATAAAGATTAACCCAAAATAGTGTAATGTTCCTCTTATCTGTGTCTTCATGCTTGACTTTCTCAATCCTTTTCCCATTAAATATTAGGTTGCCCCACCAGGCCAACGAAACACGTGACAGGTCAGGTTTTCTGATTGGTGGTTCATTTTTATATATATATGTGTGTGTCCCTATATTTCACTCTACAGCCACCACTATCTAGCACAGTTCACTGGTGTTTGTGGTAGTAGCATGGAGTGTTCTATCATGCACAATGTTGGCCGAATGCCGATAGCTGTGTGGATGTGGGAGAAATGGTAGTTAAAAGGTCAATGTAGGGCATTTTCACATTATTCCCTACTTAGCATCTTTTATTTTCTGATTGTGTATTTTTAATATTGAATTACTAAACCATTGAAGAAAGAAAATACTATTGTTATGTACTGCATATCACAGTACAATAATATTCATATATCGATTTTAATGAACAGATTCTGTTTCAGTGTCACCATTATTGAAAGTGTGAATATAGCCACACTAAAATAATTTCTTTTCAAGCAACAAACATTTCCTGCAAGTATGAGTAAAATCAGCCCGTAAATATGGAAAGACTCCAATGCCAGCAAATTAAAAATCTTACTTGCCACCTAAATCATCATGATGCAGTTAGCGTGCACGCAGAAAATTTTATATACTTATAAAGACTAGTGATAAGCACTTAATTGTTTGAATATTATCTTCTTGTAATGTGGTAGAATGAAATATTGTTATTTTATGATTAGTGCAATTCTCTTTTGTAGATTATTCAGTTAGTAGAATTGCTGATTGTGAATTATTGGGGTTGAAGCCAACTATTTTCCTCCTACTTAAATGTGAGAATAGAAACCATAAGCCCACTCAGCCAGCTGTGAAATGAGTGCTTGGATATCCTGAGTGAAGTAAACTGCATAGAATAATACCTAACTAGCACCTTCAAGTCTTTAAGAAGAATGCTGATTTCTATCTCTGTTAATACCAACCTGCAGGCCACAATAGCCTGACTCCCCTTTGTGGTGTTTTTGTTTCAATTAGTCATTTTAGGTTTATAGCATCATGTAGCAAGCAACTGTAAGATAAATAATTTAATTTTAATTATTATATCCTTTGTAAAGAATAGACTTTAATGTTTGTTTCTCATTTCTACATAGATTATCAGGTATCTGTTACTAAAGAAATTCACTCAGTGCAGTATTAATCATTTTTTCAGAGCTAACTCTTTGACTTGCCTTAATGCAATTGGAAAGTTGCTAGTAACAAAATTACATTCTCACGTTTAGTTCAATTAAATATCATTTTTATTTGGTTCTCCATTCTCTCCCATGCTGCATGATTCAACATTTCTGTAATACGAATAAGTATTGTACAAATCAATAAATTTTATTTTGGTTAGTGTGTGAATGCTGCTAGTGAAAAGTCAACTTCAGTGGCTGCTAAACAGATTTTCATCTGTGTAGCATTCATTGAATTTGACTCTTCATTTTCTAGTTACATGTTAATTTAATTCTTTGTTAGTACATCAAAATTGGTACTAAAACAATGTTATATATTTTTTTATTTATTTTCATCATAGGGCAGAAAAATCTAATAAGGAACCTCTCAGCTTAGAAGACATGCCAGTTTATGTAGACATGAATTTAAAAAAGGGCTCAAGTTTTCATGAAGATTCAAGAAAATTTTCAGACATTGATAAAGTCCTGGAGAAGAGTATTATCAAACCTGGTTTTGAGAAACTTCATGCACTCCCATGTGAAACAAGTGAGAAGAAAATTAGACTCGAAAGAAAGGTAGTTGTTGTGACACTGACTCATGAAAAATTATGTGTTGAATGATTCTTTATTTTGCTTATAATCTCTTTTAAACCAAGGAAGTATCTAATATGATATTTTAGTTTTTCCCGGCGTATTGTTGAAATAAATAACTCTCGGGTTTTCTGCCGGTTAATTGATTTATTTAGTTCTTTTTCTTTTAACAACGTTTCGGCAACTGCCATCGTTGCCTTCATCAGGTTAACTCTTACTTTCAAGGACAAGACACTGACTGACTCGCGAGCCAGCCCTGGCTCCTATAAATAGCCTGTTGCCAAGGGAAGCTTCACGCTGCTCTTTGATTGGTCGGCGATGTACACGGCCATAGAAAGGGACAAACTGGTTTGGTTGCATCTCTGCATCCCATAGCTCAGCAACTGGATGGCATTTAGATATCTGCGGTTACTACAACTGGACAAGTCCGCATTAGCAGAACATGCTATAGAAAATTTTCACAGCATCAACTTCGACAATACTGAAGTTCTGGCTAAGATATCGTATTTCTGGGACTCAGTGATCAGAGGTGTGCTGGAGATTCAATTAATTGACAACAGCATTAACAGAGATGGTGGTCTGTTCCTGAGCGAGGCTTGGGAGCCAGTCGTAAAAGGCCTAAAACAGCAACGTGTTAGACACAACCTTCCGAGCAGACGCCGTCATGACACGCTGACCAATGGGAGATAAGTCGTTCGTGATTGGTCAGTTCAAGAGCCCTCGTGTAATGCCGCCGGTTAAGCAACAATGAGTGTGGAGAGCACTTGGATGGGTAACCGCACATGCCAACTGTTAAGGCAACGTTATGCGTGGTTTTTACTTGGATGGGTGACCACTCAAGATACTGCCATGGATCTACTAAATGCCATCCAGTCTGAGCTACGGGATGCAGAGATGCAACCAAACCGGTTTGACCCTGTCTATGGCCGTGTACATCGCCAACCAATCAAAGAGCAGCATAAAGCTTCCCTTGGCAACAGGCTATTTATAGGAGCCAGGGCTGGCTCGCGAGTCAGTCAGTGTCTTGTCCTTGAAAGTAAGAGTTAACCTGATGAAGGCAACGATGGCAGTTGCCGAAACGTTGTTAAAAGAAAAAGAACTAAATAAATCAATTAACCGGCAGAAAACCCGAGAGTTATTTATTTCAATGAAGTATCTGTACACGCAAATCTTCCTTTATGCATAGAAATTCTTGAGATTTTGCAGAATAAATCCTTTGGGTAAATTACACGTTAAATTTTTAAATCACCCAGGTTTTGACCAGTCTCTCTTTACACATAATAACTCCCTTCAAAGTAAACAGAAATTCTTTGTATTTTGCAGAGGGAATCCCAAGGTTCAGATACAGTTCCAGCATGTAATTCATCCAGATCAGATCACTTCATCACATAGTATGAAGTATCTGTCTATACCAAATCTTTGCCATTACACATTCTAACATCCTTCAAATGCCATAAATTTTTCCAAGTTTGCAGAGTGTATCCAAAAGGGGAAACACAGGTAATGTTTGTATTTCAGCCATATTAGCAAATGCAATCATGACCTTTAACCCTTTTACTGTGTAGTCTGTAGGTGCAAAACCTATGTCTTTATTGCTTCTAAGACTCTTCAAACACAACCAGATATCTTCAAATTTTGTGGAGCAAACCCTCATGTTTAAATGCAGGTCGCTTTTATATTTCAACCATATCAGGTCAAGCAGTTGTGTCGATTAATCCTTTACAGTATTGTGTGATAGTCTCTGTCTGTGCAAAATCTCAGTCTTTACTTATTGTCAAATATAAGTCAAGTTCATATTTTCACCAGATGTGATCAATTGATCAGAACCTTTCATCGTTTTACTAGATTTATACATTAACAATATCGTCTCCATCTCTGTTTAATACTTGTAACTCCTTTCAAGTACAACGGGAAATCTTCAAATTTTACAGAACAATCCCGTAGGGTCACACAGAGGTCAAGTACGTATTTCAGTCATATCAGATCACATATACATGACTTCTGTCCCCTTAACCCGGGATCACTCGTGCCTATTGTTTTCGCGCGATAACTCCCGTGTTAGATTTTTTCTAACAAAGATATTTTTTTTACGTTTTTAGCTGTAGGTTCCATACAGAGATACAATTAACAAGTAAATTACTTCTTTATTATTACCAACACATTATAACTACATATAAAACATTAAATGAAACATACATCTTGCTTTAGTATTAAATTCGAATTTTTTGCTTCTCCTTTTACACCTGGAAGCTGTGTCACAATATACTGACGAGCTGTTTTTGAAGGAGAGGCTATGTGCTTGAACCGTTTTGTTTTCCCATCCCTACCTAGATACATATCACGATTGGCAGATGTCAGGGCAACCGCAGACGCAGTTTCCGTATCGCTGCCAGACTGATCTGATGCAGTGTCTATCTCTTCATGTTCAGACTGTGCATCGGTATCTGAAGACAAGCCTCCTATGTGGATATATTCGTCCAGCGGTTCCTCTAGCCACATCAGTATCTTCTAGTTTGACATGACGTTCTCCTGTAAAATTTTATATATTTTCAAATCTGGCATAGTATGTCATGTACTTGGTGTACACAACATTCAATATATAAACCCAATAAGTATACCCTTTTTTTTATATAAACCACGTAATACGTGCAGAATACGTCCAGGAGAAGAAATTAACCTAATCGGACGTCACTAGCACAGAGAAACAGACTAAAAGAGAAGCAAGGTGGTGTTTCACGAATCCACAAGGTATTATTACGCGAGAACTCCCGTGTGAGAAATAATCTAACAATGTGCACCGCTTCAAACAAAGCCGCTACCAGCAGGCTTTACTTGTACTTGGAGCGACGAAAGACACGTGGAATGAAGGTAGAGATATCAAAGAAAGCATTGCTAGATCAACACTTCAATATCTTTGAAACATATTGTAATATTTCAGTAAAATCATAAATGTTAGATTTTTTCTCACGTGCGAGTGATCCCGGGTTAATATATAGTGCGTAGTTTCTAACCATGCAAAATCTCAGGCATTATGCATTCCTACTCCCATCAAACTCAACATAAATTTTTCAGATTTGCAGAGTGAACCCTTAGGGTGAAATACAGGCCAAGTTTGTATTTCTGTCAGATCAGGTCAAGCTGTCAAGACCTTTCACCCTAAAAACTGTTTACCCAACACATGGTTACTGGCTTATAAGTAGTCTTTAAATAACAGCCAACTGAGTATGCAATGTCCTTTCTTGTCTGCTTTGTATTTATTGGTTGTGTTTGTGTTATAGAATTTTAGTTTTGGGAACTGTTGTGTTCTACCTTATCATCTTTGTACTTTTACAGCATTAATTAATTATTATTGATTTTTGTGATTACTATTTCCATTACTTTACTTTTTTCCCCTCCAGAAAGAACGAGAAAAGACAAAAGGAGCTAAATGGTTTAATATGTCTGCACCAGAAGTCACGGATGCAGTAAAACATGATCTGATGGCTCTTCAGATGAGATCAGCTCTTGATCCAAAACACTTTTACAAGAAGAATGATCTAAAAGTTCTTCCTAAGTATTTTCAGGTGTGTATACTAAAAATTTAGAATCAGATGAGTTTACACTGCTTTCCACCAAAGGGTGTGTCATTCATTTCCACCAGAATTGCAATGGTGTCATAGTAGATACACATAATGTGTGATAAAGATGCTTTGCAGCTGATATAACAAGTTTTTGTAAAATGATGTTTCAAGTATGGTAAAGATTTTTATATATATATATATATATTTGAAATCATTCTCCTGTAGCCATAGTATGCTACAAATGATTGTAAGAAAGTGACTGTTTTGATACATGCTAAAAAAGCATTATTATTGCTCAGTCAGAGTTCTGTTTTTGTTTTTTGTTCTTATGGCTTTATGCCTCATTGAGGTCATTAGAGGGAGGAATGGACTGGGGACAAGGAACAGGAACGGATTCAGCCATGGCCTTTTGAAGGAAGCTTGTGCCTGGAGTGATTCAGGGAAACCACAGAAACCTAAATCTGGATGACTGAGTGGGGATTCGAACCTGTGTCTTCCCGAATGTGAAGCTAGAGTGTTACTGGCTACCCACCAATCACAATGAATAACACTTCTAAAAAAATCTTTTATTTACCAGTTGAGTTACTTGTTTATGACTCAGTAACTGGTTCTATGTTGATAATCTTGATTTCTCTATAATTTTTTGTGGTTCATTCAAAATTCAGCCATTTAACAAAACTAAATTTTAAATTTTGCTAGAAACACCCTTAAAAGATGTAATGTTTAAATAATAATCCATAAATGCACTGGTATATGATGTTGATACATCAAAGATGAGATGTTATTAAAGCAGTTTTTGTAAATCATACATTGCGAAAAATAAACTAGAATTAATTTCTGCATTCTCCAATGTACAAGATAGAATTTGTATTTTCCCCCTTTTCCTTTATTTCCAGTGATTTTATTGTTCTTTAATGTTTGAATGACTGATTGATAATAAACTAATAATGAATCTACTCATTAGGTCACATTTGAACATAAAATTGATGTTCTTTGATTTTATGACAGTATAACACATGTTCTTGACAGAGTAATCTTATTAAATCACAGGTTTCCAATAACAGTGACTGATTGCAAGTCAGTTATAAATACTTCTATGCCTAAGACGAGTAATGAATTTCTTGTGAATCATTTTGTAAAGTTTTGGCAATTGTGATTGTTTTACAAATGATTGGAGGGATACGGACACATTTATTGTAGTTTTAATGTGTTTAAAAAGGTTTGTTAAGATTTGCTGTACTATTTCTTCAGCAAATACATTGTCAACCATTTTTCTATTGGTCATTAACTGCCATTTCTATCCTAGTTGTTTCAGTCCAACAATCATATTTCTGTTTCTTTAAATGTATCTGTGAAAATTATTTAAATTGTTATTGAAAAATCAATAACATCTCAGTATTAACTTTTACTGCAGAATGCGTATTTGATGTTTTTATTATTAGTAAATGATAATGCTATAGAATAAATAATTGGTTTATTGCTACAGTCTCAGTTCTTGGTATGACATTTGAGTCTTTTCATGAATTTGAAATGAGTAATTTGTATACATTGTTCACATTCTCAGTAGTCTATTGGTTTTATCATTTTTGTAAACTATAACTGAAAACAAAAATCTATTACAGAAATATGTGATGTCAGTTATTGTATGTGAAGTTCTTTCAGACATAAAATGGTCTTAAGTGTGGACATGGCGATCAGGAAACAATTAATGTGTATGTATATTATAACATCTCGAATGTCTCATCATAATTCTGTTCATCCCGATAGATCTATCATGAGAACTCAAAGGTTAAAAGTTATACATGCTTATTCTGTACTAGTAGAGAAGCCATTTAAACAATAGTGGTGGGTTAACTAGGTGTGTTAAGGCATTTTGTTGTTGCAGGTTTGATCCAAGCCCGATTTTTTTCTGTGTGCAATCTGTTTATTGCATTATAAATTTACTTTAAAAAAATATTCACCGAAATACTAATTTGTTTTTCTTTGAAGGATTCAAAGCTTTTAAAAAGTAAATATCAAACATTTGAAACATAAATTGGGTCCATGCCAGGAACATTTGATGAAAGATATCCTTCCACAACCACATAAACTTTATATAAATGAAGTAAAGAGGCATATTTCAGTTAAATTTCTAAATTCTGTGTTTACCTATTTTATTATAAAACAGTATCAGACATATCTTACCATATCAGAAACCATACAAATTTGGATAGTACTTGAATGTATTTTAACAGCATCTTCACTTGTAGATATTTCGTGCATATATTGCAAAAGGTTTTTATTTTTTGAAATATATACTTTTGGCCATACAGATTAAAATATATTATAAAGGACATCACTTTCGACAGCTGCCTTTATCTCAGTTAACCAGGCAGTACTTGCAATCTTCATGTATCTAGTTACTTAGCAGCACATGCAGTTATTCTGCAGTTATTTCATAACTATCAAAGTATTGTGACAATCAGTATTATCTACCAGCGTTTTATATGGAAAGAAAAGAAAAAAATGAACCCACAAATCACCAGTGTTGAAGAGCAACAAAAGACACTCCACAAATACAATATTTTATGAATACTAGGTTTAGGTGGTATCCAGTTTAATAAATTGTGTTGAACCTGGAGGCTGGACTTCAACTTGAAAACTCTGAAACATTTGAGGCCTCGATGATACCGCATCTGTTAGTTACACTCTGGCTGCCACCACAATGCTTCTTGGCTAACCAAGAAATTTCAAATGAATAACTGCACTGTCTTTATTTACACTTTACTGATAAAAGGAAGTGTAAATTTTAAATAAATAATTGAATTTCTTTTATTTGCACTTACATTGTTAAAAGAAAGTGTTACTGCAATGCCAGCTAAAAGGAAATTGTCAGTTACAGAAGTAACTGTACAAAAATACAATGGACAGTGATTAAAACAAAAAATTACAGTGCAATGTTAAAGTTTTAATTTTACATTTTTTTGTTTATTTTCAAAAACTGAATAGAGAAATTTATGTAAAGAGAAAAACATTATTCTCTTAAGCCATTATTAGAAGCAGATTGGAGCAGAACAATTTTTTTACATAATGTAAGAAACACTTAAGTTTATTAAAAACTCATATGAACATTTACACAAGACGTATGTGGTCGCAAAATATGTCAACAAATAAATAATGATTATTCATTTTTGAAATTATACCTTACTTAGAATTTTTTCATAACAGTAAAAGTTTCCGTCATTTACAATCAAATACAGTTATTTAAAAACATCATAGACAACAAGTTTACTCATATCATGAAGAGTATCGGTAAAAAAAATATTTCTGCAGGAGTTTTTCCAGAACAAATTCCAAGCAATACTCATCAGTTTTGACAGACATCTGATCTAGTACATGAATATTTTTACTCACTAGAAAGTGTCATGTTAATTGGTAGTAAGATTATCACAAAGTTTGTGTTGTTACACTAACTGTTCCCCTATAAAAATGTTGTTAATGTCACATACAATAATATCTTTATCACAGTTACATCATGTAGATTCTATCACTTTGATGAAGTACAGGTGAGATAGAAAAATATAATCAAATTTAATACCTAATGGCCCTGCCAGGCTTCCCACCATTTGTATAAATGTGAATTGCCCAAGGCAAAGATGCCTGCTCAGAAATTGGCTATTAACTGCAGCATTTTCACTAAATGGTTTATCAAAATGGATAGTCATGTTCATAGTAATTGTCCCATTATTTACATCCAAGTAAGGTACTTTAATAGTGGTGTACAAATATTCCTGATATTGTTTAATTTTCTGAAAAGCAATTACAGATATAGTTTGCTTTCTGTGTCTCTAACATAATCCAATTTGTGCACAATGCATTTATGTCTTCAATTTTCTTAATAAGGTTCTCAAATTGCATAAGTTTTAACAATAATTTATTGGCAAGCAATTTCCACCTGATGTTAAATGAAGATTACATTGCCACTCCCAGAAGTGCATTTGTTGGTGTTGATGCCATCACCCAAAAAGAAAATTGTAATCCTATGTATCAACATTTATCAAGAAAGTCAAGCAATCATTTAGATGTTGTTCTGAAGATTGTGTAGCAAAATTCAATGTGTGAGCAAATTAATGATTCAGTGTGAGAGATATTTTAGGATCCATACACCACGACTGAGCATTGTGGGTGAGTGGTAAAGGTTGGGCCTGGCATTCAGGAGGATATGGGTTCAATTCCTCTTCTAGTCATCCAGATTTTGGTTTCCATGGTTCCCCAAAATCACTCCAAATAAACACCAGAATAGTTAATTCAAAAGGCTATAGCCAGAGTCCTTCCATTTTTTGACCCCTAATGTCTCTTTGGTTTAATGACCTTGATATCGACAAATCCATAATACCCAAAATTAACACAAATCACTTGCTTGATTTGCTAATTTAATTGCAAATTATTATCGATCCCTAGATCTAGGTATGATGACTGTCTTGAATGGGTAGCTCAGGACTCATAACATGAGAGAGTTGAGTCCATTTGTCATTGGCTATTGCCAGAACTTGTTAAAGTTAGGAAGAACAAAACTGGTGCATAGCTACAAATTTTTTAGTTATAGGGTTATAAGTTATGAGTTTGTGACAGGTGGACAATAACCTCTCAGTGGAAGGTATATTGCCAAGAAAACTATGCACCACTGTTTAATTGACATTTTGCAGTGATTGTACTATCTGTGAAGTTTTGTATTCTTGATTTTGTATCCCATAATCATAGGTGTGTTTGTTGAAGCTGCAGTGTTACAATATTATACTGTTTACAGATCACAATCATAATTATGAAATGTTTTTGTTTAGTTAAATTAAATTGGCTTTAAATGTTCCTTAAAATATTTTTCTCAGAACATTGTACATTCCAAGTATTTATTATTAGTGAACTTTAATTTAAATGAGGACAGGGAAAGTAAACTCTTCACTGACAAAAGTTAAAGGCAGCTGGGGTGCATTGAAATTTTTATTTTATTATTGTAATCTTTACTAACAAATTTTGTTTTTGTACAGGTTGGAACAGTTGTTGATGCACCAGAGGACTTCTATAGTAGTAGGATTCCAAAGAAGTTAAGAAGGAAGACAATCGTTGATGAATTGCTAGCAGATTCACAATTCAAAAAATATAATAAGAAGCGTTATCTTGAAATCATTCAAGACAGGAAAAAGACATATTATAAAGCTCATCGTCATGCTCAAAGGCTAAAACGAAAAGGAAAGAAAAGATAATTTTTTGTTTGTGTAATAGAATTTGATAATATGTATAATTTTTCAAATAAAATACGTTGTGCAATAAACTGCCTTACTGCAACCACTCATTAACTAGTTATGGATGAATCTTCATCTGTGACTGTGAAATAACTATTGGAGTGGATGAGAAAGTGATTTGCTGGGTAGAATAATTTTTAAAACGTAGATAACAAAAAGTTGGGGTAGGAAATGCAGTATCAAAAGAAGTGGAAGTAAACATGAGAGTGCTACAGGATAGCGTATTGGGACCATTGCTATTCATTATTCTAATGAATAATTGCATTGATTGTTTACTATCAGAAATTAGGATGTTTTCATATGTCACAATGCTATATAAAAGGATCAAAATGGCAGAGGACTGTAATCAGCTGCAGGATGATCTGGACAGGATATCTGTTATGTTTGATAAACATGGTATGAAGATAAATGCAAAGAAGAGTCAGCTTATTAGATGCACAGATAAAAGACCAAAGGTTGATAATGATTTTAAGGTGGGGAAAGAATTGCTTGTTGATTACTTGAAACATAAATATCTTGGCGTTACATTTAATATCAAGCTTAACTGGGCAGGATACATTGGACAGGTTGTAGAAAAAGGTTTCAAAACTCTGCACTTGTTGGAGAGAGTGATGAGGGGATGTAGGAGAGAAGCAAAGGAATTGGGTTACAAAACTTTGTTCAGACCATTGCTTGAATATGGTAGTGTAGTATGGGACCCACAAGTTGAATATCAAATAGAGGAGTTGGAGAGGGTGAGAAAAAGGGCTGCTAGATTTGTTTCTGGAAATTAACGCAGAATGCAATCAACAAATTTCAAGAGCTGGAATGGGTTTCATTGGAAGACGGGAGGAGGGTAATGGGAGTGTATAAGTAGTATATTGGTGTTGAGGCATGGAAAGATATTGGTGTAAGAGTCAAAAGTAATGCATGGAAGGGAAACGATGACCATGACCACAAGCTGGCACTCGATTTCAGACACAAGGAAGTAGGTAGATTCTCTTTTTTAGGTGTCAGGGATTGGAATAAGTTACTGAGAGAAATGATGAATAATTTACCAAAAACGTTGAAGAAATTTAAAGTTGAAATTTGTAGAGGCCAAATATATTAGGGTGCAGGAAAGGGGGGAAAGATGAGTGTGTAGGAAAATTATCACCAGAGCGAGTGTTCCATTGCAATTAAATTAAATTGTGTAATACTCTGAACCCTCTATGGTTCCGATTCCTGTATAAACTGTGGACCCACTACAACATGCAGAATACACAGCAAATCAAAACATTGTCTGTCAGTGGCTATAATTCATGTTCATGGATGGCACTGTTATAGTAAGCTGTATAATAATTGCGTGTGGTCGTAATGACACGGTGACAGGGTTTCCAAAAGGGGTGTCTACAAGAACATAATTTTTACGGCAATGTGTAGCCGGCTAATATTACGTCTGAGTGGCCCCAATGTTGCGGCAATATGGACATGTGGCCGGGCAATGCAGCCGAGTTTCCAGGAAATACGTCCCCATTGTTGTTGAAATTTCTGTGTGATGTCGAGTGTGGCCGGCATGTTGACAGTGATACCGCTCGCCGGCCGGACATTAACGGCAACTTCTCTTTGTGTGTTCGAGTCTGATGCGCAAAGGTGGTAGCGCAGGAGGTAAGCAAGTGCTTTCAACATAGTTGCATTCAATGAATTGTCATTTGTGTTATCTCGTGATCAGGGCCGGATTAAGAGGCCCTTGGTTTTCCCCGTCCAGAGGAATTGTAGATTCTAAACAAAAACAAAAAAAATATCATTTGCTAATTCCTGCTACATGGTTAATCCAGTACTGCTTGTGATGTTCCTGATGAAGGGATGGACACTCAAGATAGCCAGAACAATGCCAACTGAATAACTGAGGTGTCAGCTGGTCAAGATTCCATTGAGAATGTGTAAAACAACAAATCTATTGCTATCGTATCTCTTCTATTTTATTTTTACTGGTTTGGAATAAGGAAGTTACGGTGATTAGCAAATATTCTTTCACACTGCTAGAATACTACTGAAGTTTCATTATTTTTTCTAAAATCATTTGCAGCTCACTTTAGTTGTTATATACGTGTAACCACGTAAAATCAGTAAAAGCCTTTTACTTCCTTCAACTGTATGATTGCAATAAATGACAAAAAAGTAGGCACATCGGATACGAAATTATGGTGAAATGCTTCTCATTCAGAAGGGATAATGAGCCTTTGTTCATACCTGTATAAAAGTGTGAAATTATAGTCAGTTAAATAAAAGGCTGAGTCATATAGTAGGAAGATTAAGTTTTTTCTATCTTCAGACTGATTCCCTTTTCGGTCTTCTTTCATTTTGCTAGATAACATATGCAGCAGCCACAATTACTTCGTCCTCTACCATGATGCTGATTGCCGAGCACACAATGCATGTAAACGGGATATGTTGAGCAATAATGAAGTGAATCAAGTGCTCGGCAATAGTGGAGCCACACATTGCTGGGCCATATATTGAGCATCTATTGCCGGGCAATAAATGCCCGAATATTGCCACAGGTGAATGTCTGATTAAGGGACTAAGAAAATCGCCACCGAGATTCGAACCAGAGACCTTTTGATCACCAGTAAAACGCCTTATCCACTGAGCCATCAGGCCACTTACAGTAAGCTGATAATGAAGGTTAGTGGTTTATCTTTGTGTTATAGTTTCGCTATAATCTCTGTACGCGGATGATTATGTTATAGTAAACTGATAATGAATATTAGTAGTTCATCTTTGCGTTGCAATATCTGTATAATGATTTGTTTCTTATTTTTGCAACCCACCATTAGGAAACTTATGTATTTTGTTGAAATTTACGTAATACTTATTAATTACTATTTATGTTTATATTTGATATGATATTTTATACTTAAAAATCACAAATTTGTGCTTATTAGTAATAAAAAATGAGATGAGGTAATTATTTTTACATTTAAATATATATTTTATTGTTAATGTACTAATTGGAAAATCATTTAGATGCAAAACGAAATCTCTGAGGAACAAAAATGAAGATTGAATCGAGATCGTCAACAAAGGTGCAGAGAAAACAATTCGTCTATTAAACAGCAACGATTAGATTCAGAAAATTATGCAAGGACAACAGCATCTGAAAAATGGTGGAGAAACTCTAAACAGGTCATGAGAGAATAATGAGTCCAATAAAAGACACATCTCAAATGAAAATCCAGAACAAACAACTCAACGACTGGCTGTGTCTGACAAGCAAGCAAGACTGAGAACATCGGAAAATTGTGAAGAAACACTAACCATATTAAGAGCAAATAAGGAAACATGTCAAAGACAGGTCACTACCAAAACTCCAGAAGAAACAGTTTTCGAAGAAAGGCTAATGCTGAAAGCCAAGCAAGACAGAGCATCCAAAACTAGGCAACAAAGACAGCAACGATTTCGACACCACCAGCCATCAAATGTTAAAAGACATTACAGACATTATAGACAATAATAACTTCAATAAATAAGGATTCGAACAGCATAATTGTGGTGACATGAATGTGGTATGTCAATTCTGTCGTTCTTTGAATTTCAGTGCAGTACTACCATTGGACAAAAAGTTTAACAATTGCTGCCATAAAGGAAAGGTCAGAATGCCAGTAAGACGAGAATTTCCGCAATATTTAAAACAGTTAATGACCAATCCTTCAGATCCAAATCACAAGAATTTCAAAAAAATAATTAGATCTTACAATAGTGCATTACTGTTTGCATCTATGGGAGCCAAAATTGTGCAATCTCCCGGTTGTGGTCCATATTATTTTAGGGTTCATGGTCAAATTTATCATATCACATCACATATACATCGAATTGAGGGTCAGCAAAAACAATATGCTCAACTATATGTGATTGACTCAGCTGAAGCAAATGCTGAAAGGATGAATAATCCTGCAAATTACGATTGTGATGCATTTATTATGCAAGAACTAGATAAGATCATAAGAAGTACCAATATTTTAGCTGAACCGTACAGGACATTAGTAAAAATGGAACGTGAGGAACAATAAAGAGCTTTCGCAGAGAATCGTAGTCCCCCAACAGTAAAAATGGTGTTCAGATCACATAGAAATAATGAAAGAAGGCATTACAGCTTGCCAACAGTTGACGAAGTGGCTATGATTTTTGGAAATGAGAATGGAAAACCTCCATTTGAAAGCGACATCAGGGTATCCACGTGACTATACACAACCATTCATTAACATCAATATTTTGAGCCCGAATTTGGATCCGATGACATATGTACTATTCTATCCTTTTGGATAGTCTGGATGGCAGCCGAAGATGAAAATTGATGGTTTTGACAATGCTATTCGAAAATATATATCTTTGTTACAATTCAAAAGTACTCAGACATCAGTGCGTGCAAATGAATTTAATCCTCTATTAAATGGTGGAAAATTATTTCAACAATGGGTTGTGGATTCGCATTTGCAAGTTGAAGCTAATAATTTAAATTTCATTAGAACTCAACAATCTAAATTACAATTATAGTTGTACAATGGTTTGATGGATCATTTAGCGGAGGTAGGTAGTAACTAAGCCCCGGATTCTTAGGTTCGAACCTATTTTGTTCCCAATTTTCTTTTTCGTCTTTTGTATAAACTAATAATATTCGTAAATTTAATAGGACCTAAAAGTACCTAATTTTTATGTTATGACCTAATTCGGTTTTCTGACGCTAAAAGGACCTATTTCGATGTACTGATACATTCCAACTATAATTTTGCCACTTAAATAAAACATGACCTACCGGATTAACTCAGTGGTATGGGCCGTGAGCGAGTAATTTGTACTTGGGAGACGCCCTGTGTTCGAACCCCACCATCGGCTGGTCTGAAATGGTATTCCTTGGTTTTACTTTTCACCTCCAGGCAAATGTCGGAACATTGACAGGTTACGGCTGCTTCCTTTCCCCCCTTCCTCAAAAATTTCGTTTCCTTCTTCTACATCGACCCACGTTAATGTCATCTGGGCGATCCGGCCAGTCACCATCCTCAGCTGTATCTATTACTACGTGATTTACACTGCAAATGTAAGCGGTATAGGAATAATCCCTGGCAGAGTCCGAGGGTGAAGCCGAACTTGGAGGATAAACGAACTACGTTTATTAGTAAAACAAAAGGATTTACTTTAAAACTGAAATTTATTGATGTGTTTTAACCTCACTGTTGGCGGTAACATTGAGAAAAGCTGTAACAATGCGGTGCGGCAACTTCACATTACAAATGCTTCCATGCAATAAAAACAAATCTACCAAGCAAGTTTTAAATATAGCATGTTATGTCCCGGCCACACGCTCCGTCTTATCTGCCCAAACTAGTTTGCGCATGCAAGACGAAGCGCGTGCCAACTCGAAAGAGCGGCTGGTGCAATCGTTGACTTGCTGAAGATTTGACTGCACAGTTTTACTTGCACATGCAAGACGGAGCGTGTAGCCGTGGCATTAAACGCTAACATCTCTGGAACGCAAATTGAAAAATTAACAGTTGTATACAGTCATTGTTCAGTGGTAACACGTAAATTAAAACAATATGTAGGCAGGGGCGTAGCTACTGTGGGGCTAGGCGGTGCAGTGCACCGGGGTCCTCACGCTCAGGGGGCCCCCAAGCATACCTCAAGGGGCCCCTAAGCGCACCTCTAGGGGCCCTCAAGGGCTGAGAACACAGGAGCCTCTCACTAAGGGCCCTCGCTGCTCAGGGGGAGCCCCAACCACCTGATCAGGGGCCCCTAAAGAACAATTCAATGGCCCCCATCCTCAGTTCAGGGGCCCCCTACCAGCACACAAAGCAAAAAAAAAGGTCGCCCGTCTGGCCTGAAGGCCCAAAATAAATTTTTTGCACCGGGGCCCTTGTTGACCTAGCTACGCCACTGTGTGTAGGCCTACATATTTTTAGTTCCTTCATTAAAAACCATCATGCATAAACAGAAATTCTGAAGAAGCAGTCTCCTGCGAGACTAGACTGGAACGGATAAGAACTTTTCTACGGATAGAAAATTATATATTGCCAAGCATGTGTAAAACCAGTAAGTTTAATATGTTTTATATACGCATATCTTTTATAATTTTAAAAAATAAATTTGATTTGATTTGTTTTCATTTCTAAAGTAACATAAAGTGGTAGAGTCTAGAATGCTGGATGAAATTTTATAATATTAACTGGGCATTATCCAGAGTGTTACATTCAGGTGGACTATTTTTATTTTTGCCTTCAATATAGGTGCCTGCAGAAAAAACGATCCCACCTACTGCAGCATAGAATTCAGCAACTCATTTGGCAAATGTTACCTGGGGAAATGCTTCCAAACACAAGCAGAGTTTCATTACGAGTTCAAAGCTGGGTACAGAATATTCATTTTACCTGTGTCTATGGGAAGCTCTCACTGCCGCTAATATACCAGTTGCAACCCTTCAGAATGCAGTCCGAAAGTCTTTTTCGAAGAATTTTGTAACAGAAAAATACCAGATGAATCCACTTTAAGAAGGTATTACTTGCCTCAGCTATGTGAGAAAACCATTGAAGAAATACTGGTGGACATTGCGGTTAAGTGTAGATGAGACGACATAGCCAGCGTTGTTGTAGTAGGCAAGCTCGCATGTAAGGAACCTAGTATAACCCATATCATTATACGCAGAGAACTACCAACAACAAACCACTCTACTGTGGCAATTGCTGTAAAGGATGCATTAAAGGTGTTGTGGCCAGATCCAAACACAAGGATAAGTTGCGGTTGTTGGTGACAGACGGGTCAGCTTATATGAAAAAAGCAAGGAAGTGTTTGAACGCATTCCATCCCTGAATGGGGCACGTCACATGGCTAGCTGAAAAAATTTGGGAACAGCACCATATAGTTATCGAGATAATTTCTGCAGTGAAGAAAATATTCCTGAAAGCGCCAAGTCGAGTAGTTACTTTCAGGGAAAAGTTTCCATCAATACCCCTTTCTCCCAAACCAGTAGTGACACGATGGGAGACCTGGTTCTCAGCCGCAATATATTATGCCGAAAACTATGAGAGCATCACGGAGGTGAAGCGAAGCTATTGCAATAGTAAATGCAAAGAAAGCGTTGCACTCAGTACCAGCTCTACAGGAGTTGACCTACATAAAGGCAAACTTTTACAACCTAGAAATTTCAATCAAGAAGTTGGAAGGAGGCACTCTACCGTTGGCGGTAGCACTTCATATCATCCAAGACGTGATGGCCGAAGTGGCTCCTGGACCAGTTGGGTTGTCTGTAGCTAAGAAGCTGGAGGCTGTTTTAGCGCACAGTCCAGATTTCAAGAGGATGGAACAAATAGGCTATGTTCTCTCTGGACTGAAGGAACAAGAAATACTGTCTTGGAATCCCAAGGAAACCGCTGATATGAAGTTCGCACCTCTTACTTCATGTGACGTGGAGCATAGTTTTTCTGCGTTCAAGAGAATTTTAACAGAAGACAGAAAAGGGTTTACTCCTGAAAATCTGTCAAAATATTTCATTTTAACACTATGGCAGTATATATTACGTGTTTTAAATTTTATTTCCCTTAAAACGTGTAAATTACTAAATCAGAATTTTAAACACATATAAAAGCCTAAAACGTGAATTGAATAAACCTAAATTTGGTGTTTTAGATCCTAAAAATCCGGGGCTTAGTAATAACTTTGGTAATGACACTGGAGCGCCGATTGGTCGAACTGTTATTTTACCATAATCTTTTCAAAGATAGTCAAGAAACATGAGAGCACGGTTTCATGATGCGAGGACAATTGTTTGCAAATTTCGAAGACCTGATCTCTTTATAACAGTGATTTGCAATCCAAATTGGGTAGAAATTCATAATAATTTCTTCCCTGATAGGCCTGACTTACTTGGAGTCCATCAGACTTGTTAAGAATGGATTTCGATCTCCTTTATATATGTTGAAGGGTACACAGCGTATATGTCTGCGGTGTAGTCATTTCTCAAAATGTGACCAAGGTTTTTAGATATTCGCATGCATAGCAACAAAAAATTCTAAATGTCGGATCTAGCAAATTATTGCTCCAGTTTATCAAATGGCGGCGTGATGTAGGCTGTTAGCTTAATAATTTTCTGACCCGAACTCAAATCCCCGCAGATTCAAATATTTTTATTTGTTTTTATCATCAAAAATTGTCAAGCTTGACTTTTTTATTTTGTTAAAACTTCAATTACACACTTTTATTGCGCGAAATAAAATTTAAAACAAATCACATTGCTTATAACAGATACACCAAACATAATTTTGGCCCATATATCAACAACAATGGCTTCGCCCATACCCAATTAAATTAAGTCAGGAGGCGAATCTACTAGTAAACTGGAATCTGACTCAAGAATTTTGCCCTGTTTATAAGCGCTTGTCACGTGTTCTTCCATTTCCTTGTTGAGCTCCATTTTTCGTCACGGATATGCCTACTATTTTATTTTCAACCATTTACAAGCAACGGTTCTTGGAAGAAATAGAGTGTAGAAGAAAGAAAGAAAAAACCCTATCCTCCAAATGCTACGTATTTCGTTTAAAAGACCTCTTGATGATATACAAGTAAAGAAACGACAAAGATCAAATAAATAACATGATATTTCAATTGAAACCGCACCGGTACAACTTATTAACAAAAAGTGAATAAGTAATGTAAGAATGGAGACTTTCCTGACGTATGATTGCAATTAAGTTTTCAAGGGTGTGTTGTGTTGTGAAAGACAATCCGTCGGTAGACCCGTGAATTCATTACAAAAAAAAGAATTTCAGGGAAAAAAATGACGCTGAATCGTAGGTTATATGATTTGTTTCAAATTTTATTTCACGCTATAAAAGCGTGTAAATGAAGTTTTAACAAAATAGAAAGGTCAAGCTTAACAATTTTTGAAGATAAAAATAAATAAAAATGTTTGATACTGCAGGGATTTGAACTCGGGTCAGAAAATTATGAAGCTTACACCCTACCACATAGACCACTAATTTGCTAGATACCCGTCATTTAGAATTTTTTGTTGCTATGCATGCGAATATCTAAAAAACTAGGGCACATTTTTAGAAATGACTACACCGCAGACATATACGCTGTGTACCTTTCAACATTTATGAAGGAGATCGAAATCCGTTCTTAACAAGTCTGATGGTTTCCAAGTTAGTGGTAAGAGTTTTCAAAATTAAACTAGGTACCTTATTGGATGATATTTTGAAGAAACATGTATTCGGAATATCTGTTATTTTCACACTTTTTAATTTCAAATGCGAAGCCTTCCTTACGCACACATTTAGATAATTTTGCGTAAACAAGACAAAATTAAAGATTCAGAAAGGATCGACAAAATAGTTTGTGCTTAACTATCTGACAGAGAAACAGAGCCGAAATTGTTTGAGATTGTCCCTAATTGTATGCTGCATGGACCATGTGGTGAACAAAGTATCAATGTTCCGTGTATGGTTAACGGCAGGCAGGGCCGGCGTTAGGGGGGGTTAAGCGGGGCAAAAGTTCCCGGGGCCCGGGTCACCAAAGGGGGGCCCGCCGGCCTGGGTGCCTAAATAAATAGAAATCGAACATAAATTTTAAAATCTGCACCAATAATTTTGAACATTTTTGTATTAAAATGATCTGAATTTATCCAAAAAAACCAAAGTGTGAAGTAAAAATATTTTCGTGAGGGGGGGGGGGGTAGGGGGCCTAAGATCTCTTACCCGGGGCCCGAAAATCCTAGCGCCGGCCCTGACGGCAGGTGCATGAAAAAACTACCCAAAAGAATTTAGATGAGACTGCTGCTAACGTTGATGGCTATCCTTTGTATCGAAGAAGGGAGGTAGTATCTGTTCAGATTGGAAATTTGGTTATTGACAACAGAAATGTACCTTACAATAAATTCTTGAGTTTAAAATTCAACTGCCATATCAACGTCGAGGTATGCACATCTATGAAGTAGGTCAAATATATTTCAAATATGTGTACAAAGATTATGATTGCGCAAATGTAGCCATAACAGATCAAACCCAAACGATAAATCTTGATGACGTGTCGAATTATTTAGATGCAAGATATGTGAGCGCGCCTGAGGCAATGTGGAGATTGTTGGAAAACAAAATGCATGACCGGTCGCACAATATAATTCGACTTGCTGTACATTTGTCTCTGGAGCAACCAATCTATTTTCAAGCGGGTCAAGAAAAATATGCAATAAAACGACCTGAAAACAGAAGAACATTTTTAACAGCTTCGTTTTTCTTGAAGGAAAATGATAAAGCAACTAGACAATATTTCTACGCTGAAATTCCATATCATTACACCGAGAGTGGTGGTGTAACGGCTAGCGTTCTGGCCTCGCATTCGGGAGGACAGCGGTTCGAATCCCCGTCCGGGCATCCAGATTTGGGTTTTCCATGGTTTCCCAAATCACTCCAGGCAAATGCCGGGATGCTTCCTTCAAAAGGCCATGGCCTAATTCCTTCCCATTCCTTGCTCCCCAACCTTTCCCGTCTCTAAAGACCTCGTTGTTAGAGAGACGTTAAGCAGATAAAAAAAAATCCATATCATTACGTGTTTACTAATAACAAATGGAAGAGAGGAGAAGACAGATCCATTCGACGCCTGCAGGGGCGGATCGAGGATTTTGGTTTGAGAGGGGCTTGGCTTGACTGGATTTTGGTTTGGGGGGGGGAGGGGCTTGAGTCTGGCAAAAGGAGTAAAACAAAAAGTCTCCAAAAGCTTGAGCTCCCTAGCCGCGCCCCTCCCCTGGATCCGCCCCTCCACGCACTTACTCAGTTAATCCGAAAAATGGAGAGAAATTCTTCTTACAACTACTACTAATATATGTACGTGGAGCGAGAAGCTTTGAAGATAACGCATAGTAGACGGTACAGTTTACCCACCATTCAAAGAAGCAGCTAACCGTAAACATTTATAGAAGACTAGTCCCAAAGCACGTCAAAAATGACGGGTTTGAGTATTATGGTAATCTATTTCTCTGCAGTTGCTTAACTAAATAGAATTGTTACAAAATAAAGTTCATTGTTATTTATCGTCCCGTGTGCTGTAAAAAAAAGCTTCAGTTGTCAACTTGGTCCAGGGTGCATTTCAGCCTGACCCCAATTCCAGCTAATATTGCCGCTGAAAAGCAAAGCTTATACAGTATCACGCGCTAATTAATACATTCCCTGTATCGCATGTCAGTGTCACCATGCATCGCGATATAAACTTGATCCCAAATCTTCACAGGTTCTTACACCTTTCTTTGTTATTACCTGTGATGAAGATCGATGTTTTAACGGTTCACATGGCTTACATCGGCTGAAATAATGACTCCAGTGAAAACGAAGGATGCTAAAAATAAATCTTAACAATTTACGCTATGCCACATAATATTTAATTGTGGTTTAGGCCACACAGATCGCGATCAATTTGGAAGTTCTTTCATTCAAACCATGTAATGATTTCAGTATAAAAAAAAACTGATAATTAATATACCAATTTAAACAAAATACTTAGTACTTTTCCTTAAATGTTCTGACAATTAATTTCTTAGCAATTGCTTAACTAAATAGAATTGGTATAAAATAAAATTCAATGTAATTGTAATTCCTCGTGCCTTGTGGTGTAACAAGTTTCCGTTTCCATCCAGGTTGCATTTCAACCTAACCACATACTACGTTAAACTTGCCGCCAGAAGAACAATACTTCAATTCCACGCATATTGATACATATACTGTATCGCATTTTAGTGGCAATAATGTATCGCTATTTAATTTGGGCTCTAGCGTAATCACTGGGACTCAAAGGAATAATCCTTTTGGTCAGAAAATTGTTGCACACGTTCGATAGATTATATTGTTTAATGTGTGTTGCTCTTAGAGCTGTAAAATATATACGTACCTAACAAAAAGTGCCGTAGCGACTGGGAGAAGCTATATAGCCAAGTATAATGATCTCACACACGTTCTTCGAACGATATTATTCGGGAATATGTTGGTATCATAGCCATCAAAAACATAAATATGGAACAAATTACACACAAAAAAACTGTGACAATTTTGAACCGTTAGCGAACGAAAGAATTTAGTTTCTATAGTTGGAATGCAACCTGTACCAGCGTTTTGTTCTTGTTAAAGCATAATTAACTAGAAATTTTGGATTTATCAAATATTTTAACTATCGTGACTTTCGAGCAGAATCATTAGCAGCGCCTGGCTGTGGATAGGTTGGAAAGTAGCCTGGACCACAATGGATATAGACGCTTCCTTTTGTAGCTTAATGGACTTTGTTTTAATTATAAAGTTCGTTTGATTTTCATCGTTTTTGTTGCACGTAATATTAGTATCGCTGGAGGTCGCATACGATAACAAATGGCGTACTCTAATGGTGAGTCTTGTTCATTATTGGAAATATCACTAGTTTCATCAACCACAACTTAGTAATAGAACGCATTTTGTACTGCTTTGATTATTTTATACTGTACTTTGTCACCCAAAACTGTTCACAGTTCGTTTGTGATATCTCGTGACAACCACCTATATCTGCTGCGATGGGGACGTAGTTTTAACCCGAAAATATTCTGTGATCGTAGCTTCGACAGTCGAATGCAATTTAAATGTTTGTCCTCGTGGCCCCATATGGCCAGGCCTCCGGTCATTTAAAAAGAAGAGTTGAAAGCATTTTTAAGAGGACTGTTTCAACTGTTTCTACATCTTGACGATTTCTTTTTGATAACATTCAGTGTGCATTGACGCCATGTTCTGAATGACTTTAAGCAATACGCAAAAGCAACGAACGTCAGACTTTTCGTGTTTCTTAAAACCTTTCTTTATGATGAAAAATCACTTTGAGTGGATGCCTTAATGGACTCATCAACCCTTGAAGATTTTTTCGGCGTAGAAATGTCACTAGAAATGGTTTCTTTACAAATTTAGGAAAATACTTTGTTCATATCTACATTATACGCCATGGAAAAATTGTCTGCCAATTTTGAAAAATGTGCATTTTCTTCTCTTCAACTGAATTATCAGAAATAAAATTTTCTCGTTGGATTTGTTGATCTGTACTAAGTCGAGAAGAGCTACTAGGGAAGGGTTCTTCAGGTTTGGTCACCTTACAATTTTATTCATCGAAATTAATGATTTTCCGAAATACACACAGTAACAATACGCACGGCGCGCTCTCAAAGCAAATGCTTTATTTACCCTCTCGACTAACAACGTGTGAGCCGCGGCGGAGGGTGAGGCACGACGTATAGCGGGCTGGAGCTTGCGTGTGGACGAATTGCTTGGCTTGCTTGTGTGAGTGCTCATCGCAAATTTCACCTACACTTACCTACCACACACTAAATGTTGTTAAGTATGATCTAATACAGTGTTTACATTCTCCATGGGCATGTTCGTACCGTAAGCAAGCGCGATCATGAAAGTTGGTTCGCGTGAGGTACGTAATACGGAATTGCTCAAAGTCGATTACTTTAAAGTGTTGGTGCGAATGTTCATGGGTGCTCCGTACCCACTATTTACCTCTCGTGGGTGCTGGAGCCCCCGAGCACCCACAGAGTCGGCGCCCCTGCCTCCAACTTCATTCCGAAACTTTGAAAATTATGCTCGCGGCTAATGTTCAGTTTGTGGATTCTTTAGAGAGATAGAGAGAGAGAGAGTTCTTAATCAAGCATATAGTTCTGTTAAAGTCGTTAAAGGGAGATGATTAGAAGAACCAATGGTGTGAACAATATGTCTTGTGGGCCGTCGTAAAGTATACCGTGACTATGGCTGCACAGATCATCAATAGAACGCACAGGCAGGCACCATCCTCCACACAATATCAAGCAAAACGTTTTCCTGATATGAAGCCAGGTAGTACCCCCGTACTATCAGCTTGCAACTAAGTGAAGATTTAGTTCATGCAATTCCGACTGTACTCGGCAGACGCAAGTCTCGACTATGTAAGTTTTCGATGGCAGCTCATCTCGTCGCCTACTCCGCTCTCTCCCCTTCCAGTTCTTTAATCAACTGTCCGCCGCGTTTCACATGCGAACAGAACCCAAGAAAGCGTGGTATCACATCCTTAAATAGTATTATTATTAGGTCGCACATACACACACAGTTATGCGACAAGTTCATGTCGGCTCGTATCCGATCGACATCTCTCTGGGTCGTACATTTTGCCAACACTTTCTTTACTCATCTGTGGAAACATTATTTTCCCTGCGAGTAGTGACCTCGGCAAGTAAGATCACGTGTAGTCATTCTTGTGTACTGTCCTCTTGTGAAAGATTGGCGCCTGGGTATTCCTGGCAAACAGTTTCTCCAAGCCTCGCCTTTCAGAACAGATTTGTCCCGGGATGGTCCACTACCTGCCTTGACCTTCAGGTGGCTCCCAATTTCAACTTGTTTAAGCGTGGAAAAAATCTTAAAATTTATTATATAGCTAATAATTATTATTCTGACTTAAGATTGTGCGATCTATGTCTCGTTACAAGACCAAATGACGGTGCCAAACGCTTATGTTAGCACTTGGGCACGTCAGTATAAACTTTAGATGCATGCAGACTCGTGAAGATATAAAATGAAAATCAAATGGTTGACCAGACTTGTACCAAAGAGAAACGGACGAGCAGCAGTCAATAAATTACGATTCAAAAAGGTTAGGGAAATATTCACTTGCACATGACGGAAAGACAGCCTAGAATTTTTTGACATACAAGCAGTATAGCATTTTGGTTCATAACGAAAAAAGTTTCATGTAATAGCATGCTAGCCTGTTACTGTAAAACCATTCTCGTGTAACTTCATTTATTTAAAAAAAATATTTTACATATTTACCCAGCGGAGGATTTTACCTTATTTACACTCAACGAGTATTAAATAATGTTACAAAAACTGTGAGAAATCCAATGAGGTTTCGATTCCTAGAAGTGAATTGAATTACTGGTCATGGAAACCGCAATAAAAAAAAGTAATCACTATCTGGTGCCATATATAAACATCGGTAAAAGAACTCATAAATCTGTCATCCCTATAACAGCATTTACCTGCGCCTCCGCTGGCGTCGGCTAATGGCTTTCTGATATGCCTGTAACAAAAAATAATAATTTCTTGTGCTATTATTGACAGATACACCTACCTGCTACTCAATACCTTTCTGGGGCAGCTATCTAAACTAACCTGGTAGAAAAACCACAAATGATAAACTAATAGATAACGCTGTTGAAACAATCATTGGCGGGGGCAGAACTGGAACGGAGAAGGTTGATACTGAAAAGTAACAAAGCCAGTAATAAGGGTGCTGCTGCTGAACTGTAGAAGAATAAAGAACAAAGTAATAAAATTTGAAAACATAACAGAGATACACGAACCACAAGTAATTATAGCTCTAGTGTCTTGGTTAAAAGAAGAAGTACTAGACAGTGTTTTTTTCCCCTGATATTTACAGAGTGTACCGCAAAGATAGAGGAGCAGCTCGTGGAGGGCTTTTGATTTTGATTAGCATAGAATACAACTGTTCGGTGGTGTTTATAGATCATCTACATCTACATCCATACTCTGCAAATCACAAATATGGGTGGGTGGCAGAGGGTGCTAAACCCGCACATTCCAGTCCGGAATAGTACTAGGAGAGAAGGAATACATCAAAGCATCAGTACAGCATCTTTTTTTCTCGAATCTTATCCCTCCGGTTATTGCGACCTAAATAGGTTGGCGAAAAAAGTATTTCATTGCACTCGTAATTTAAAGATTTTCGCATATTCTCCAATAAATTCAAACGCAAACTACGTCGTCTGTCTTCCAAACTATCCCAGCCCAATCTATGTATCAATTCTGTGACGCTTTCATAAGAGCTGTAGCAACCAGTCAAGAATCGAGCAGCTCTCCTCTGCACCCTCTCCACTGAGTCGATAAGGCCCCTGCTATACAGATCCTAAACTCCACAACAGTAATCCAGATGAGGAATCACTAGTGCCTTATACGCTATCTCCTTTGTATGAGCATTACATTTCCTCAAAATAAGACCTATGAATCGCAATTTAGAATTAGCTTTGCCTACGACGGAAGTTATGTGCAAGTACCATTTCATGTTACTTTGTACTATCACCCCCAGATACTTTGGGAATCAACCGTGTCAACAGCGAACTGATTCGCATTGTCTTGCACTTTTTGCAATTAAGTGTAAACTGCTATTTATGGCACCAGTCGCAAATAGCATCCAAATCGCGCTAAGCTTCTAAGCAATCGTTGGAGCACCTATTTCCGTATAGATAACCAGAGCCGGCGTTAGGGGGTGGGGGTGGGGGGTGGGGGGTAAGCGGGTCAAATATACCCGGGCCCGCCAGCTGATGGGGGGTTCCGATTACCGGTTATAGGGGCCCCCAGGCCTCGAAGCCAAGAATCCGCCCATTGTCCACCCGGCCAGTTTGTAGAGCTAAAAAAAAAGGGTCGCCCATTTTATCCCGGGCTCGACCTGTGGAAACTCAGCCTGGGGAGGCTCAGCCTATTGAGGTCCGGCTTGAGAACGCTTGGATGGTAGAGGCGCGACGTGTGAGAGCTTGGCCTGTGGAGGCTCATTCTTGGGGACGCAGCCTGTGGAGGCTCCACCTGCGGAGGCTCATCCTTTGGAAGCTCAGTCTATCGTGGCAGTAAGTAGAGATAGTGAGTTTATTGAGGAGGGTGAGAAGGGTGATTGTAACCTGATAACACTTCAGAATTTTTGGGGAAAAATAGGTTTGACCTGTTACGAGTGTCAGGAGGGAAAGAGACTCATGTAGATGTACGAGTAGATAGGATGCAGCAATACTTATGAATAAGGTCATGCAAAAAAAGAACAGGAAGAAAAGGGTTCCGCTACTAGGTAGTAACCATGGAAGGCGTGTAGGCCCTCTTTGGCAGGATCAGTTTGGAACAGATTACCAGGTCACAAGTTCCTTCAAACCTAGCGCATTATTAAGTCAGGTATTAGAGGATGTAGGTTCACTATATAAGAGTTTCTCTAAGGTCTATAGAGATAATGGGAGGTGTGGGCAATCATATTGACAGAAATGCGAATTGGAGTATAGAGAGTGGCCTGAGAAATGCGGTGAAGAAGTCACAGCATGCCAGGATTGAAGTAATGCAGGTCACAGTTAATCCACGCTGTGATGCGGGTAAACCTGAAAACGGAAAGGCATTAGTTCTGTCTTGAGAGTTGTTCCTGTGGATGCCATAGGTACGTGGGGTTTCACCTAAATAGAAGGGGCAAGGGGGTACTTTCTGAATTATTAACAAAAGCTGTAATAATGGGGTCAGAACTGTGCCGTTTTTTGGTTAGAGGCTGCTGGTGAGAGGTGAAGATAGAGGTCCATTTAGATACAAATTGCTGAAGAAATAGATAAAGTTGCTGAAAGAAATAACTGACGAGGACAGAATTGGGGACGTGGAGGACAATGCTGAAAATATCACAAAGCCAGTAGTAAGAAAGCTTTGGTGAACTGTAGATGTACGAGTAAATGAACAAAATGATAGAATTTGCGAACTTAAAGGAAATACATAAACAACAACTAATTAAAAGAAAAGAGTCTTGGTAAAAAAAAGATGTACTAGACAATGAGGTTTGTCCAGATGATTACAGAGTACAGCAGAAATAGAGGAAAGATTGGTGGAGGGGTAATTATACAAGTTAGCAAAGACTACTACAGTTCACTGGTATTTATAGATCATATCCATGAGTTATTTGGGCTAGATTACTGTGGTAACAAAATAAATAAAAAAAACAGGATGCTGGCTGCTTACCGTAGTGGAATGATGAATGATAAACATTGGGCTCTTGGGAGAAACTAAATTCATACTCAGAGGTGAGAGTAGAATGGTCCTTATTGGTGAGGATTTAAATTTATAAGATTGGATATCTTCCTAATAAAGCCCAATAATAACCTTTCGTGGTTTCAAGTAACTGAAGGAATACTCGTAAGTGATTATGAAGTAGTCCTATTGGATATTAGAGGATTCAATAAACCAGTGGCCAAACTGAGGGGGTGAAGGTACAGTTATAAAAAGGCACAAATATTGAAATTGAAGCGATATTTCAGGGAAAGTTTAATCAAATGGAAGAAAGGCACAAGTACAGTGAAGTCAAAGTGGGGAGAGTTCAAGGAGATAATAAAAAAGGGTGAAGAAATATTTATTCCAAATCGGAAAATAAAGAGACGTACAGAACCTACCTACAATAGGAGGAAGATGAGGAGATTAAAGAGGCTGACGAGAAGAGACAGTAAGGCAGTAGGGACATAATATCTCTGGTTTTGTTTATCGTGGCAACCAGATTTGTAGCTCCGCTAAATTAGCTTTAAAAATAGTTTATTGCGTTGTAGTTGGACTTTTAATAAGTGATCATTAATCATTATTCACCGTAGTGTTCCGAGACTTAGTCTCTGGAACACTATGGCAGGAAACTCCGAAAATATACCTCCAATCAGTCAGTCAGTGGGCGCGGCGTTACATTCACACAACAGAATGGAGAATGCAGAGAAAGAGACAGTTTGGGGCAATGAAGAACTCCAGGCCCCTCTGTCACCTCAAGACAACAGCCAATTTCCAGTCATTCATCTACCGCAACACTGACAAGCATACCCTGAACTCCACCCGCACTCAGCAATCGAAGAGATGCAACTCGACCAGTTGGAAGCTCCCACTGCTCTTCAACAATCTCGACAGACTCCAAAAGGGCGACTCCACTCCCGCCCACGTTCACGCTCTCCGCAGGGGATCAACCATCCTAACCCAGTGAGTAAACGAGCGAAACAATTTGACTTAAAAGTGCAACAGGTAGAAAGTTTAGAAGCAATGACGCAGCCTCGTAATGTAATAGTTCCACTAGCTACGGAAGCACACCCACTTACGATTCAAGCTCAACCCTAGTACTAACATCTCAACCGCAGTCGGCTTCAATTAACAACCAAGCTAGCCCTAATAACCGTTTAAATCAAAATAATCAAAGCAATAGGTATTCACCTACAGACAATGGGCCTTACTTGGTAATAGTGGAAAGCAGGAATAATAATGTAGGCAGACTCCACCCCATGGCAGTAGGAAAATTACTCTTTCAACATAACAACCAACTAAGATCAGAAATTATTAATATAGCATCTACCGGTCGCAGCAGAATCAGGATTGAAACAAAGTCCAGTGCCTCCGCTAACTCATTAGTTGATCTGAAGATACTTAAGGATAGCCTTTTAGACGCATACATCCCTTTTTATATGACCAGGAAGCAAGGAGTAATTCGGAACATTGATACCACTTTATCTCCAGATGAAATCCTAAATGAAATATCCTCCCCCTTCCCAGTTTTAAAGGTTAGGAGATTCACAAAAAAAGCCATTGCTGAAAGTGGTAGCCAGATCCGCCCTCTTCCAATGTGCATGTTAACTTTCCAGTCTCAAACACTCCCCCAATTTGTCTATCTGTTCGGAATGCGATGCGAAGTGCAACCGTACGTGCCACCTGTCATCCAGTGCTACCAGTGCCTTAGATATAATCATACCCAAACCCAATGTAAAAGCCAACCCCGATGTAGCAGATGCGCAGGGCCTCATATCTTAAAAAACTGTACTGCAGAACTCCAGCCAGACTGTATATATTGCCAAGGAAACCACCTATCTACAGACCGTGCGTGCCCAGAATATAAACAACGAGTGGAGAGAAAGAAAAAAATGGTAAATAACAGTACTCATTCCTGGTTTCCAACCGTGAATACACGATCATATGCTAATGTAGCAGCACCCAGCCCACATACTGTAGAAATAGGCAACCAACTTCTAAAGGAAGCTCCTACTCTTGTAGTACCCAGCCAAGCGACCCCACCAACTCTCCTTCCCTCTTCCTCTGCAGCGCACGACGGTAACAGCGGCGAAGTATACCAATCCTATATTCACGATAACACCCCAAATACTATCTTACACCGCCGGACAAAAGCAAACCCAAGCCCTCCCAAAGCAGCGGGAAACAGGGTCAAGATCCCCAGTCATTTATTCTGGAGAAGTGATGGCCCAATAAACCCTATAATCAATAACCTCCGCGAACCAACAACCCATTTAACTCACATTCTAGGGAGTACAGAAGCTACTATTCCAATCAGCAAATCTTCACTACTAATTGAAAATCTTCTGATTTTTATTACTTCCATGATCGAAGTGGCTAGATCAGGGGGCCCAATCGACCCGATCTCCATCGGCAATCAACTACAGGAAATACTAATCAACAACGGAACATAAACCACCCAACTATGGACAGCAACACAAGCAATTCTTTAACCTCTCAGCAACTAAACATACTTCAATGGAATGGGAGGTCGGTATGGTCAAATAGAGAGAGCCTTATTACAGAATTAATACGAAGCAGGATAGATATAGCGGTGTTATCTGAAACATGGTTTAAACCAAACACAAAAATCACGTTCAACTCATACACCCTCTACAGAAATGATAGAGCAGACGGAAAAGGAGGAGTGGCCATATTGGTACACAATAATGTGCCTCACGACCCAGTTCAACTCAACACGGAGAATTTACCTTTCCAAGCAGTGGCGGTAAGGATTCGAGCCAACCAATTACCATTCACTATAGTGTCTATTTACTGTAGCCCTAGCTCATTAATCAGACCGAACGATTGGTCAAAACTGAATGGACAAATAAACCCACCATTAATTCTGGCCGGAGACTTCAACGCACACAACAAGAGTTGGGGGTGCCACTACAACGACCCACGTGGTACGATAATTAGTGATATGGCAGAAGATTACAACTTGATACTTGTAAACGACGGTAACCCTACTATGCTCCAAAAACCAGGTAAACTTCCGTCGGCTGTGGACTTAACTTTATGTTCAGCTAACTTGGCCTCTATTTCTAACTGGGAAGTCCAGAGAGACCCAATGGGATCCGACCATCTCCCTATTTTGTTAACAATAGGCTTCCCGTACACGAAGGATATCACAAGCCACCCAACTATCCAATGGAATACAAATAGTGCAGACTGGCCCCATTATAGGAGACTAATGGAGGAAAAAATAAGTCAAACCAGCGAATATTCCACGGGCGCTGAAACTTACAGAAATCTGGAAAATATAATTTCAGAAGCAGCTGAAAAAGCAATTCGACGAAAAAAATTTAACACCAGGAAAAACCGTCCGCCATTATGGTGGAATCCATTATGCTCCAAAGCAGTGGCCCAAAGACGTCTCGCACTATCTGCATACAGAAAGAATTCTGATCTGCACCACTACATAGCATTCCTACAGACCAATGCCAGGACCAAAAAGATTTTAAAAAAACCAAAAACGCCTAAATTGGATGAGATACTGCGAAACTATGGGGAAGAACTCAAACGTTTCCTCTATCTGGGCCACAGTGAGAAGCCTCAAGGATAACAAATTCAACAAGGGCGCCCCTACTATCAACACATCGATTTTGGAAGAGATTATGGACAGAATCGCCCCTGCTACAGTACCTAGGGAGGAACCAAACATCAAATTAACCCCTCACGAGCCTTCCGACCACTTTCTGTGCAGGCCGTTCGACATTAAAGAATTACACCAAGTCCTCAAGCGATCATCTGACACCTCCCCTGGGATAGATGGTATTCACTACTCGATGATATCAAACATGCCCCAAACTGGCCTACAGCTACTTCTAAATTCTTTCAACCGGATTTGGATGAAGGAACCAATTCCATTAGAATGGAGAACGCAAGTCATAATTCCCGTGCTAAAACAGAACAAAGAACCCCTGGCAGCGACTTCCTATAGACCTATATCACTTATGTCCTGCGTAGGAAAAACGCTAGAGCGACTAGTAAAAAATAGTTTAGAATGGTGGGTGGAAGCGAAGAACTTGATACCTAACTCCCAAACCGGATTCAGAAAACGGAAAAACCACAACAGACAAACCTCGCTATATTGACCTCAGACATCAACCTCACATTTCTTAATAAACAATACCTCGGAGCGATCTTCCTAGACATACAATCCGCATACGATAAAGTTAACATATCCATGCATAAACTGCAAATGCTAGGAATCCCGAAGAAATTTGTGGCAGGACTTTTCTCCCTCCTATCGGAGAGAATAATATTCGTCAGTTCGAAGAAGAACAAGATAGGTCCGCGTATAGTCTTCCTAGGGCTGCCTCAGGGAGCTATATTAAGCCCGCTTCTATACTTGATATACTCAATGGACATTAATTCTCATCTTCCGACTAGAATCATCTCTACAATTCGCAGACGATGTGGTGATCTACGATACTCAGGATGAAGTCCTCATTCTTTTGAGCGAAGCTATGACAGCCCTTTCCATTTGGCTACATAACAACGGACTAGACCTATCCACGCAAAGTCATCAGTGGTTTACTTCTCCAAAAGGAAAATCCTCTACAACTCCAGCAACCTACAGTTAGGGCCATATAATCTAACTCTGAAAAGACAAGGCCGATTCCTCGGGATGATACTGGACCATCGCCTCAACTGGGCCCAACACATAGATCAACTGATAACAAAAGCCATCTCCCACCTCAACATAATAAAAATGGTATCTGGCGTCTGGTGGGGCGCTCACCCTCAAAGCCTACTCCTGATATATCGATCTCTGATCAGACCGCTAATCGACTACGGCAGCATGTTTTATCAAAACACTAGGAAAGATGCCCTGAACAAACTAGATAGACTACAATCACGCTGCCTTAGAGCCTGCTTAGGAGCCGTTCGGTCCACTCCCACAAACGCATTACTAGTAGAATCAGGGGAACCTCCGCTCCACATTCGACGAGCATACCTAACTGAAAAATTTTTAATGGAAAGATTATCACTCAATAACCACCCCATTCATGAACGTCTCGAGAGGTTATCAACCATAGCAAATAGAGCCAAAAGTCGAGCTCGTCTTCCCCTGTTAAACGCCTATAAATTCTGGCTAAAATACAAAGACAAACTATCCTCGTTTAATATGCTCCCAATCTTTCAAGAACCTTTCGAGCTTCGTCTAGAAAGAACCCACACAATCCTCTGGGAGGAAGCCAAATCCGGAAATTTGATCCACAAGATATCCAGATTCCTATCAAACCAGACAACAGCACTCTTAAAATATTCACAGACGGATCGAAAACCACTGGAAATAATAGAGTAGGAGCGGCATATTTCTGTCCCAACACAGGTAAATCGACTCAATTTTCGCTACCCGAAGAGGCATCCATCTATACAGCTGAAGCAAAAGCCCTGCTGGAAGCCATCAGATATAGCCAAAGTACCAACATGGACAAAGTCGTCATCCTGACGGACTCCCTCAGTGTACTAAAGAGCTTACAAAATACTACGTGGAATAGCCATACTCAAACTATTGTACTGGAAATTCTACAACAACTGAAACGGAACCGGGAACTTGGCAATACGACTACTCTGATGTGGATCCCATCTCACAGCGGCATCGAGCATAACGAACGGGTGGACGCCCTGGCAAAACGAGCTATCCACGAGGGAGAGGTAATCAACATGCAACTCCCGATCTCGGATATAACACATAATATCAAAGTAAGAGCCAAGGAAAAATGGCAAGAGGAATGGACGATCTCCTCAAAAATCAAAGCCTCATATTATGCAACCATTCAACCGAGCATATCTCCAAAACCTTGGTTTTACAATTGGAACAGTAGCAGACGATTAATCACTACGATATCGAGAGCCCGTTTTAACCACGGTAACTTCCCCAGCCACCTACACCGAATAGGGTTGAGAGATTCCCCATACTGCGACTGCTCAGACCAGGCAATAGGAGACATCAATCACATAATTTTTTCATGCAATAAATACCAACAACTCCAGGACCAAATGATGAAAGATCTTGCCAAGAACGGCTTCCCCTTTCCGACAAAACGTAACCCTCCTACTTTCCAGCAACAAAGTAGTACTTAGCATCCTCGCCAGATACTTAAAAGATGGAGGGATAGAATTCTAACCAATCTTGTAAGTTAAAACAGGAAATGACTATACTTCAAACCTAAAGCCCAAACCACAGCACAACCCCACTTCCGCGCTAGCACAACATCTAGTTTGGCAAAATTAACAGTATCCTCACCAATCTACCGATTGAGGCCAACACCAGATAGATCAACCCTCTACAGATTATTTGTCAAAGAAATACAGCGATTTAGACTAATCAGTAGAAAATAATGGATATACAGAACCGCCGATTACTAAGTCTAGTTGATGTATCGTCTAGCAACGCTTTTTAGATTATGGTACTTAAGAAGGCACTTGAAATTTGAATATTGTAAATAGCATAGGCCTATACATCCCACAAGATTGTAATAAATTTTACCTAATATAGATAAGGAAATGTGTAAATAGATAAGTTACGCAAATGGATGTAAGAAGCTTTGTAAAAATTTAGATTGACTGTATGGTCTCTAACCAAATGCCATTAAAATAAAAAACAAAACCAAAAAAAAAGGCAGTAGGGAATACTTTAAACAAGTAAATTACGAGTTAATAACAGCAACGGGGTGGTTAAAGATGGTTTTATGAAGAATATTATTGGTGAAGGGGGACACGGAAGTTTGCTTCTAGAAATTTGTATTTATTTGTTAGAAAACAGAGGGAAAAGGAGGGGCTGAGACAATAGGATATTTGCATTTATTATTTTTATTTTTTAAATCAATTATTTACACTGTTATATAACCGCAAAAAATATAATATTGATGAAAATATTAAAATTTATCATTTAATAAAAAATATTTCAAAACTGCATTCCAGTTCCGAAGATTTAGGCTGGTCGTCCACTGCAAGCGTATTTGAGCTACTAACAACTCAAGCAACTGTAGACGACTTTGAGTGGGGTGAAAGAGAGCGACTGGTGCGTCCACTGTAGCTGACTAAGTCGCTCGACTGTGATTGTTGCAGCAGTTCTCGACCGCGTCTCTCGCGGCTAACAGTTGTGGTAGTGATTTGAGGCGAATATTTTAAGAGTTTCAAAATTTTGTGGAATGGATGCAGAAACCACTTTTTTTGGAAAGTCCCTGCCTGACGACGCATCGTAGAAATCGTTCGTGTTGGATTAGTTCAATTTAAAAAAAATGGAATTCATTAGTATAATTTCACCTACAAATCCTGGTCCGGCCATCCTGATCATTCCAGGCGAATGCCGAGATGGTTCATTAAAAAGGATATCCGGATTCCTTCCCGTTCCTTAACCCCACTCATTTCCCGCCTCTAATGACCTCGACGTCGACGAGGCGAAAAGCCAGAAACAAATAATTATAATAATTTAGTTTTTCGTGATCTTTATAGGCCTATTTGGATAAAATAATAATTTCTTAAACTTTCACTCTGAACTTTCCTCCATGGCCCCGACCCGCCTCGGCCATGGAGGAAGGAAATATATGGAGGAGAAGTGACGTTAAATCTGTGAAGCCTGCTCTAAACTCTCGCGCATGCGCAGTGGCGGCAGCGGCGATATTGCGATCCCAAATAAATGCGATGATCACATTGTGTTAGATGCTGTGATTATTTCATTTTGTAATGTGTATAAGTGTTTTATAATGCCATCTTGTGTTGCATACGGTTGCACAAATAGGCAAGAGAGGAAAGAACCTGGAATATCATTTCATAAGTAAGTTGAATTCTAATTATCGTTGTTGAAGTGTGCGGTAGGAATTGCAAACTTCGCTGCCTGTCTATAAATATTTAGTCATAGCTCTCAATGGGATGACTTTGTTCTCAAATTTATGTTGGTATAGTGTAGAAAATCAGCATACCTTGCTATTTTACACATAATAGACTAGCATTAACGAGTGTTGAAAATGAGATTTAAAGGGGTGTGTTTTACATCGCGATTCAGTGAATTTAGTATTGCGCTTTCTTTCGTCAAGTTGCAGTTTATACTGACAGTGTATGAAGAAATTAAATGTGTTAAATTATGCTATGCAATCTAGGAATCTTGATGAAGCAAACGATGTTGTTACTGCAATTACAGTTTGCGATTCAAATACGCGTGTGTGGGTATGTCTACATAGTTTGATTCTGTAGCGGCAATTTAATGGAGATTGTGGTTAGGTCTAAATGCAGTCTGTACCAGAATGGTTTTGTTGTTCCATAAGGGACAAAGAATTTATCTATTACTGTTGGTAATTTCATGAGAACCAAGTTATTGACAAAACGTGTATCACGATGGAAACTACTTCCACTTCCAGGTATTCCCAATTAAGCTTACGATATATGGTAACAAGATAAATATTTTTACTCTGGTCTAGGCCACATTTCAATCTAACCACAAGTGGTAGTAAAAAAACTGAAATATCCATTCTGCATGTCCACCAGAATTAATTTTTAGTTCAGGCCGCATATCAACCCAATCCCAGTTTATCCCGAAAACTAAGCAAGATATCGAAAAATTTTATTATTTATTTTCGATTTGTCTTGTCGTGTTACATAAGAATTGATCATTAAATTTGACTTTGCGAAATTTGTCTTCTGCATTTCAACTCAAGACACCTCACTTTTGATACAGTATATCTCGAGAACTATTTTTTATTTGTTTCGTCTTTTTAAATAAGAATCCGTCATCAAATTTGACTTTGACCAATTTTTTCTACTGAATTTCAACCAAAAACATTTCACGATTGAGACAGAATATCTCGAAAACTAAACATGATATCAAAAAAAAATAATATATTTTTAATTTTTTATTTGTCTCATCGAGTTACATAATAATCCATCACCAGATTGCGGCGTTACGTTTATCCTAGAGACCCCTTGAGGTTTTTGTACATCTACCCCATGTCTATATGGGATCGGCCTAGCCCCCTACTCCTCCACCGCCCGGCTTCACTTCAATGCGTGGTGAGGGTCTCTTGCGTCGTCTTCATATATTTCCTTCCTACATGGCCTCGACTCGCCTGTGGTGTGCGTTATCTCATTAGAATCAGTGTAAGCGATTGCTGACGCATTTCTGCGATGCGATGCGACGCGACGCGGCGCGGCTCATCGTAGTGTGCGCATACCTTTAAAATACTTCTTGACCACATAAAAGTATATAAAAGACGAAAATGGGAAGAAAAACAAAACAAGAAACTTATTAACAAAACGTGAAAAAAATATGTAAAAATGTAGACTTTCCTTGCGTATGTCTACAGTAAAGTCCTCACGTCTGTACCTTCGAATTGTGTTGTGAAAACAGATTCCGGCGGTATATCAGTGAGGACTTCATTTCGAATCAATAATTTTCTGGAAAAATTCTTTTCTGCTGCTTTATTATGTTACTAGCTTCAAAGCTCGTAAAAAATGACGGGCTGATAGGTACGATCTGGTAAGTAATTTCTTTGCAATTTATTTAGTTAGTAAAATTGTTATAAAACAACGAGCAATGTAATTCCTTGCGTCTTAGTCTAATTTAATTTAACTGCAATGGAGCACAGGCTCCGGTGGCAATTTCCCTACATCCCCATCTTCCCGATATCCTGCACCCACCTACATTTGCCCTCTACAAATTTTATCTTTAAATTCTTTTAACGTTTTCGGTAAATTATTCATCATTTCTCTTGGTAACTTTTTCCAACCCCTGACACCCTTACCTAAGAAAATAAAACCTTCCCTGAGTCGTCACTCTGGTCCGGGGTGCATACTGGATTACCCTCAACATACTTAGGCAATAGTCTGCCCAAGCTTTGCAACCGAGTTTTCTCATTTCCCTGTTATATATCCTTATAAGACTCTCCAATGAATGCAATATTTCGAAAACTCTGCCCAGTGTATCCCGATTGACTTTATTATCAAATGTTATTTGAGGATATTTACATTAGATATCTTCAATTAGCAATCACACAAATTTTTTAAACGATAAATTAATAAATCAAAGTTTAAAAATGTTAATATCCTTCCCCCAATACAAGCGTGGGAAATATTTCCGAAGAAATTAAAAATAGTATTATTAAGTATATAAGCCAAATATTATTATTACGTTTAAAATGTAATTTTGACAATTACTGGTTAAATAATGCTACGCTTGCTCTTTTTTTTATTTTTCACTGATAATTGTGGCAAACTATCAGGTCGTTCTGAATTTCGCTCAGTAGACATGGTTTATAGATTCGCCAAGTTTGGTAATTTGTTATCTTTGTAATTATGCCCTAATAAACAATCGACAAGAGCAAGTAACCAACATGGTAACCAAGTACCAAAGACTGTAGTACATTACACGTCAAAGGAGTGTGTGACTGTGTGGAGATGTTTTTATTTTTTTGACATGGTTTTTAAGTTTTGAACAGTATACTGTCTAATGACCAAAGTATCACTATAGTTAATAAAATACGATCCTATGTACCACCTGATGCAACCGTAGTTTAGTGAGAAATTTTGTAGGGATGGCCAGCCCAAGAACTCGCCGAGTACTATCGGATCTCAAACCCGTAGACGAAAACTCGGTAAAGATTTTTTTTTTTAATCTTATGCCTGACGATGACTGGAGCACAGTGATTAGTACGCTCATGCTTTTCGTTTCAGAAATGCTTCGAGTGCGGTACACACAATCCGCAATGGGCATCCGTGACATATGGAATATGGATTTGTTTAGAGTGTTCTGGGAAGCACAGGGGGCTTGGTGTGCATTTATCTTTCGTTCGCTCCATTACTATGGATAAGTGGAAAGATATTGAGCTTGAAAAAATGAAGGTAATTGCCTTAAATTATTGTTAAATACATGACTAAAATGTTGACATTGCTGTTTACTAAACTGGCTTTTATTGTTCATAGATGTTTACATAATAACAATGTACGCTTGGTACCATTTTCCTGCACTGTTTCATGTTTAAAAAATTCTTATTTTGGTTTGTGTTTAGTTATTTGATATGTTAAAATTACGGGTCTACTGGAGATCGCGATTCCGTAACATCAACATATAGTAATATCGTTGGAATACTGATGTAGTCAGTCACAAGACATATTATTATCAAGCAGTAATTTCGCTGTAATACTGCCTGGACTATTATTTTCGAGCACAAATTAGGTTGTAATACAGCCTGGACCAGTATGAAACCGTTAAATGTACTTAGGGAATAATTTATAGTGGAGTCTTGCGTTTGACCACTTCAGTACTATGATGACAACTCCTGATGGAATCGCGATCTCCAGTAATCCCAAAATTACCCTTATAACAAAGTTTTAGTTCACTTTGTGTTTATGTAGTTACCGAGTAATATACTGTATATCTGTTATTAACCAATTCCTACGTAACAGATTTTATTTTACATTGTTTGTTTCTTAAAATTGATACTGAGAGGGAATACATAAACATAAAAATTCATATTACTTTGATTGCTACCATATATGTGCTTGTAAAGCAGTTCTAAGGGCTAATAGTAATTAGTATTCCATTATATTTTCAGGTAGCAGTGTTTAATTACATTTTATTTAGCCGATATTTTTGTGTGGTATCTTCCTTGTGTAGTTAAATACCCCTACGTAATATATATTTTTTGCCATATAATTATTGGCCAGTAAATACAAATTGTAGCTTTGAATTTTTACCTACCTGTTTTACTGATGTAAAGATTTTTGATGCATCAAAAACCAAATCTCTTTTTTTATTTATTTATTTCGTATGGCACAAGGATACAAAGACATTGACATCATTGAATCACAATACATATAACCATACACTGGTGTTACTACAGACTGATGTCCAACGATTGCAGGCATTCGTTTACTTCATGAATCTGATGCATTGTACCACTGAATCAACTAAGAGGGCATTCTATAGCGATATGGTGAAGGGTTTACTGATGATTACCGCAGTCACAAGAAGGATTCTCTATCATTCCACACTTGTACATCCAGTAGTTGCATCTACCAAGGCCTGTTCTCACTCGGTTCAGTATCGTTCAGGTTTCCCTGGGTATGTTGAATCCAGGAGACTGTCTTGTGGGATCTTGGATTGGTGCCTGTTTGTCAGGACTGGAATAGGTCCACTCAGTACACCATGTTTCGTGTATGATGAAGTAATTTTGGACTAGCACTTGATCAAACTTTCAAGTTGAATACCTAGATTTTAATCTATTTGGAGTTTTATGTGTGTAGTCCTGATTTTTATTTATGAACAACTAATGCAGTGATACAGAAGAAATAATTACTTAGAAATTTTTTGTCACAATTTTGGTGCATCTAGCCGTAATTTTAACCTGCTTATGAGCGATTCCAAATATGATACATAAAATTCAGTGCTATGACAAATAACAATGCTTACAATCGATGGATACTTTTGAGGTTTGAATGTTAGTCACCGATTGGGGCACTGTGTAACTTCCACCAAAGTGAAATTACCAGGTTCAAATTTGGATAACTACTTCATGGAGATTGTCATGTTTCCGCTACACATTGTGGTAAAAAGACACCTAAAAGAAAGTCACAACTCACAAAATATGAGGCACTTCGCCAAGGCTTATTCCTAATTTTGTTTGATTACTTTTGTTATAGTTCTAGAGATCATATTAACCTATGATACATGCTAAAGCAGATTATTTATTTATTAATGGTTGTGGTTACTTTGAATTGTTGAGGTATAGGCCTACATGATGTACTTCTGCAATATCATCTATCTTGAACTGATTTATGTGTTTTCATTACCGTAATGAATGTAGCAAGAGTATTGATTAGTTTGTACATTAGGTTCGCCAACAAAATCATACATTGATTTTTTTTTTTTTTTTTTTTTTTTTTTTTTTTTTTTTTAAATGCACCAAACTGAATAGACTGAACTTTATACATCTTGATGTTTGATCGTTTCATATTTTCATGATCTTCATTACTATTACAGAGCTTATAATTTCTCATAATTATTGATTATAAACTTCTTCCCCCTCCTCTTCCCATCCCATCACCACCATGACCACCACCACTGCCATCTGCACTCTTCCCATCTGTTTCATCGTTGGCATTGCTCAGTTTGTACACATCCGATCCCCTTGTCATGCCCCTCTGTCATGATTAAGGTTCATAACAAACATTGTAAAATGTGTTTGTGTTTTTGGATTCCTGTGTAGTGAGTGACAAGTTTACATATATAATCTATGATAGGCAAATGAACCCCCACTTATCTTAGATTATGGAAGAAAAATTAGGATAGGAGAATAAGCCTCCACTTACAGCAGATGATGATAGGATGACATCCCTTGAAACATTGTAATTGTTGGGTATATAACACTCCCTTAGCGGTAAAATATCGTAAACACAAGGTGGGTGTTAAGAAGCAACATTGTTTGTCGTTTTCTTGTGATGCCATCCTGCTGTCATCTGTGGCAAGGCAGAAATATTATGAGGTTCGATTAAAGGCACTTGCCCAATCAGCGATAAGGATAAATTTATTAAATTTCTAGTAATGCAGCTCCCATCATCAAAACACGTAGGAAAAGCAATTGAGGTTGATACATTCGAGCTGTTTATCAACTGTGTAACAATTGTAACTGTGATGTACTGTATAGTACTGCTTGCATTAATGATTAGTAAAAAAAGAATGTCATTATTCTTCACTGTAGAGACTGCTTTACCACAGAGTAAAATTTTGTCATAATTTGCAGGAACAGTTTATACTATCCCACTGCATTATTTATTCATCATTTAAATCTGCAGGTTGTTAAAAATCTTCATTTTCAGCAGGTTATAGTAGGTATGTGCATGTTCCTTTTGGCCCCAGCAGACATAAAAATTTCAAGATGTGAACCAGATAAAAACAAAAATTAGTGACGCTGCCTATCAGCATAAAAGAAATTGATTTGTATTTGAGTAATTTGAAAAATTGTTGCATTGAACCATGGATAATGCAGTTCTTCTGATGTTAATTTTTTTTGTGCAGGTGATGAAGTAATAGGTTCGAAAGATAGCCAATGTTCTTTGTTTTAGAGCGATTTTTCAAGTGAAATGAAAAGATTATATTACAAGAAAAGATGCACCATATAATTGAACATGACATAAATTCACATGACCTATGGTCCAGAAATGTTTGTAAGTGGGGATGTGTTGGAGCATATGACATGTTTGTATTGTGTTTTTATCTTCAATGTCTGCCACTATTTGGAAATACAATGTTGTATTTGTTTCAATCTACAAGGCAGAAGAATGGAGTTCTAGTTATTCTGTATAGTGTATTTAAAAATTAGACTAATTTTATTTTTGTTTAAAAATTCGCATCTTTCTACTTGAAATTAAAACTTTGCAAAATTCTTTTGATACCCCTACCTGTTTTTTCAAAAGTTATAACAGTTTAACTACAACTACATTCTTCTGAGTTCAATCCGTATTACAAATTAACTGTGGTCATTTCTTAGACAATGTTATTCTTGGCAATATTATGTAGACTTTCTTCTCACATCATTGCTGTGATTGTTTCCACAAATTATACTAACATTTTACATATTAATAAAATGTAGATGCAAGGAAAAATCAACATTTTGAATTCCATCAAATTATTATTCAAGCAGTTTCTGATTATTTACTGGCTGACTAAATTTCTAACATCTCTGATTAGCAGTTTATTTTAAATCTTAAACATTTACAGTGTGCAGTGATTCCTATTTTCTCATACTGAGGTAATCACAGAATTTTTTTTATCTGTCAGTCAGTACCTTTTCTCCATTTACAGGTTGGGGGGAACCGAAAAGCTAGAGAATTTTTTGAATCTCAACCTGACTGGGATGACAGTATGCCAATTCAAAAACGTTACAATACCAAAGCAGCTGCTCTTTACAGAGATAAGGTGAGTTAGATACTTTAACAGCATATCATTTGTTTGATTAATGATCTTATTTTAAATAGATGCATTTATTTCTGCATCATGACATTATAACATACTGCTTAAGCACCTATCTCTTTTAACCATAATCTGAAATTTCTATTACACTGGCAGATATTGGTAGCCCTATGTCATTAATAATCTGTTTTGTGTTGTGTGTGTTGCATGAAGCCCTTATTTACTGAAGCCTGTTAATTACAAATCTGCTAATTTAAGGGTTCATTTATTTGAATTGAACCACCTTTTTATTTTGTTTAGAGTATAATTTTGTAGTGCCTTCAGATTTTTTACTTCAATGTCTTTTAAAGATACACCAGTGTCATTTGCAAAGAGCACTACATATCACTATCACATGTGTATGTATACAGCAAAAGACCAAGACTTGGCCTCTGAATTACACCTTGATTAACTATTTCCAATTCCTAATTTATTATGTAACCGACATTTGCAGACTTTCATTGACACAATTGCCAATTTTCAAGATATGGTTTAAACTAATATCCTGGCCTACTACAAATACCATAGTGTTCTAACTTAAGAGGAACTTATGGTCAACCTAGTAAAAGATGTTAGCAAGATAACAGAAAATTTGTAGGAAGTAAATTTTTTTATACATTGCCTCTTATATGTTGTCTAAAAAAAGCAAAATTTGTTGACTGTGGTGTACCTTGCTTAAAACCAAAGTGAACTTATCCCAGTAATACATTTTTATGTAGATTTGTAGCATACACTCTTTCGTACATTGCTTTTCCAATATCCCAGAAAATCCTTTTAAAAGTGGTGTCTTGAGATACATCTTTATAAAGAGGTTTGATTATCAACCTCTTTAGAGGGTCAGGAAAGATTATAATTACAGTAGATAACTCTGCTAATGCTGGTGCTACATTGTTTCAGTACATGGAATGATACCTTATCATAACCAAACTTTTTATCTTTGAAGGTAATGTTTTGGGCATGGGCGCCGGCAGGATTGCTTCTAGGGGGGGGGGGTGCACCGGGGCTGCATTGGTGCCCCCCCCTATCGGCCCAAAAATTTCACGGCTGGGCGATCTTTTTCTTTTTTAGCTCTACTACTGCCCAGACGGCGCCCATGGTTTTGGGTATTATCAAGCGTTGTGGGTGAGTGGTTAACGCTCTGGGCTCCCATTCAGGAGGACGCCGGTTCGAATCCATGTCCTGACATCCAGACTTTGGTTTTCCATTGTTTCCCCAAATCACTACAGGCAAATACCGGGATGCTTCCTGCAAAAGGCCATGGCCGAATTCCTTTCTGTTCCTTGTATCCATTCCCATCCCGCCTTTAATGACGTCGACGAGGTGTAAAGCCGTAAGCAAAAAAAAAGTTTTGGGTATTATCTAGATTGGGATACCACTGAAACCACTTACCGCCTCGCGATGTAAACACTTCTGTTTCCATTTGTGACATGTTCAGCCTTTGATCGATTTTTGAATACACGTTACGCCATAGAACATAACCAATAGTAATAACATTAAAAAAAATTACGGATTGAAAAAGTGAAAGGAAATTATCACTTGCCCAATTAATAATATTATTAAAATATCAACAAAATTCCAAACTGATAATTGATATCATTCATTAATAACGTTCCATAACATTGGTTCCTGTAACGTTAACGTTATTAGTCACAATTCCATTGATTTGTATTTGATTCCATTCTTCTATAATTCCTTGTGTGGCTGAAATTGTTATTAAAATCTGTAATAAGAAATAAATAAGAAAGGAAAATTAACCCACCACATACCAAAGTGGACGGATGCGATGAGAGAACACCAATGCTGAGGTGAGATTTCACCGGACCACCCCCCATTTCACCTCGCATAATTTATGGATGCCCCCTTGTAACGCAGCCTGGACCATACTAACAGAGATAGATATTACATTCAATGGCCGCGGAAGCCTTCGTAATCAACAGAGATAGATATGATTTGGAAATTGGGTATCAGCAATATTGTGTGCGACGGTTACATTTCACTATGGTCCAGGCTGCATTAAGACATAGACTGCAATAGATACAACATAGAAATTAGGTATCCGCAAAAGGTGTTCGAGAATTACTTTTCAGTGTAGTCCAGGATGCATCGAAACCTCATCACTAATGAATTAATTCCTGTTCTACTGTTGCAAAATTAACGATTTCACGATATGAGACATATTAGTGATGAACTATTTTCCGTGGAAGGCTCCGTTAGTGACATTTAAAGCTGCATGTGGAACGTATACGTCAAATTCAGCAACGTAGTGACGTCATACTCTTTTCATCCGGATGTGTTTACCTATTGTATCTGGTGTTTACATTGCGAGGTGGTAAGTGGTTGCAGCGGTATCTCAATCTAGATAGTACCCAATGTTTTATTTTTTTCATTGGCTGTTGTAGAGACATACATTCTGATTTTGATGACAGTATTTATCTTCTCAGCTACTGTTAGGAAATAGTTACTGAAAGCAGATCTTAAAGAGGAGGAATCATTTACTAGGTTACTATCAATGTTTAAGGCTATTAGTTTATGTTCAGGAGATGATTCACTGATTTATGTTTTAATAGTGTTCCAAAAACTTTTATATCTCCCTGTTTATATCATAACATCTTGCTTCTTTGATTATTTTGGCTAATATTCTACAGTAAGTTTTGTAATGTGTTCTAACATGTTCATTATCAGTCGTTATAACTTCTATATAAAGTTCTCTTCTATGCTTGTGAGAGGTTTTTATACATATTATATACTAAATTTTCTTTAATAATTTCGTACTGAAAATAAACTAGTGGGATGGTATTTATCATAAATTTCAAAAAACCTTTGCTGAAAATTATTGTTCATGCTTGTCATTTTAAACAGTGTGATGCAGTCATCATTCAGAATATCACTTGCAGTGATGTAATCTTACCAGGCTAAATACCAAAAGTAGTAGGACTGATTTTGTACCAAAAAAAAAAAAAAAAAAAAACAATTGAAGATATGTTTACAATTCCTTAATTCTCTTCGAGATAGCACCCTTGGGCAGCTACACACATAGAATTACACTGCTGCCATTGGCCGTACGCCTTCTGGAAGTCAGATTTGGGGACGCTGTTGAGAGCCCTCGTCGATGTTGCTTGAACTTCCTTAATCGAGTCTAACCGCTGTCCCTTCAGCTGCCTTTTCATCCGTGGGAATAAAAAAAAAAGTCAGTTGGAGCCAGATTGGGACTGTAGGCAGGGTGCAGCAACGTGGCAACGCCGAATCGGGCCAACAGATACCTTCCACGTCCTCCCGTCCAACGAAGGTTCGTATGAGCAAATCAAAGATCAAGACAATGCTGATCATGGTTTTTGGCCGTTGTCGGGTAATTCATTAGGAGTTCATTACCCCTTGGGAAACTGTCAATTCAAACTTTTAAGTGCAGATGCGAGACAGAGTGAATCGCGTCCAACATGTCATCTCCGACAACTGGACACTGCATCATGACACTGCGCCGTGCCATGGCGCGCTCTTCATGAGGCAACTGTTGAACCGATTCAACATTGCCACGTTGCTGCACCCCACCTTCAGTCCTGATCTGGCTCCATCTGACACTTTTTTACTCGCGCGGATGAAAAGGCAGCTGAAGGGACAGCGGTTTGACTCGATTCTGGACGTTCAAGCAGCATCGACGAGGGCTCTCAACAGCGTCCCCAAATCTGACTTCCAGAAGCCGTACGGCCAATGGCAGCAGTGTAATTCTAAGTGTGTAGCTGCCCAAGGGTGCTATTTCGAAAAGAATTAAGAAATTGTAAACATATCTTCAATATTTTTTTTGTTTTATATATATAAAGTCAGTCCTACTACTTTTGGTATTGACCTTGTAAACCTTTAGAAAAATAAATAATTGTTTAATGTTTTTATTGAATTGTTATGTAATGACCCAATTTAGATAAATCTTTTCTCTGAATCACTCTGTATTTCAATACATACTGATTATGTAGGCAGATTAACTACTTTTTGGGGGTTGTCTGGGCAATAATACAATAAGCATTTAGTTTCTGTAGTGAGGTTTACATGGCAGAACCACTCATGCGTTATAAAAACATTTAAGAATGAAATAGACTAGAAAAAAAGAACCCGCCACTCACCACCAAATGAAAAGAGAAGGGCCAGAAGAACACACACACACACACACACACAAAATATTTCCAGTGATGAAACAAGAGGCAAGAGTAGGAACTGAACTCATGGAGGGGGAAGTTGACGAATGTTAATTGTGAGACAGAATTTGTCACGGTCAGTTTAGGTAAAATAAAATATTTCAAACTGTTTTAAGGGTAAATAATTGGATAATGGAAACAAAGATACTGCAATGAGGCACTGAAAATAAGATAGGATAGGAAAAAACAGATACCCATCACTTACCACAGATGAAGGCAGGAGGGCGAGACGAACACGTAAAAACACAAAAACAAATTACACAATATTTTGACACAAGTCTTAACCGTGTGAGAGGCAAGACATACGCAGGGGGAAAGATGTGGTCACATCCCAACCCACCACATGAATGAAGAACCACAGGCGGAAAACGTGCAGTGGTGGTAGAATTGCCAGGATGGGAGGAGTGGAGGGGGATAAGCTTGACCAGCGATAAAGGTGAAACAAAATAATCTTTATTAATTCAAAAAGTTAGATATACCTGCTCTGTAATTAACCCTTTCAGCCATTACTTCATTGACTTTCTTACATTCCCAACACTCCTCTACTTTCAGGAGAGGTTTCATTGGTATTACAGATTTGGTGCTCAGATATTCTCTCCAATCATATACGATACATGTATTTAAACTTCTTGAAGAGTAGATGCTCACAAAGAGCTAACTTTTATTTTTAATTTCAACCTCATTTTGTTATAACCACTTAACACTAATGTTTTAAATATGAATTTGACTGACGTTCACTAGACTTATTAATTGACAAAACCTACATCAAGTGTTACAACTGCACTGAGTGAGAAGTTACACTGTGCCTTTTTCCAGAGACACTGAAATGAACTACCAATGGTGAGGTGTCCTTCCAACATGTGTGTGAAGTGACAGTACCCCTATGAGGCTTGACTTTGAGTGTTTGGATGTATCTGGCAATTTTTCCACTTATAATTCTTCGTGCAGGACAGCGTGCGCTCACTCAGTTCAGAAAGATGACAATTTCAGCATGTTGCACACTTTCATTCACTGCTTTTCCATAATGAAAAGTAATTATTATTTTATTTAATACGTCATTTATGACAAGCTCAATTGAGAATCCAAATTAACACTTCATTTTCTGAGTTTCAGTGACTGCAATTAAAACTGTTCACCTTGAAGCAAATACTCTTTTAAAGTTGCTGCAGATTACTTGTTAACTCAGTTTACCTTGATTTGATTTGCACCCGCTTCTCCAAATAAGTGTTTCATCACTGTACGAAACTTGTTTTCTACTATTTTTGTGATAAGTGAAAACCCTGATAAAATTTAAATAGCTACCAAAAGTCAACTCTCATCACATCTCGCTCAAAATTTGTCGCAACTTTTTTGAAGGCTCATGTTTACCAGCAGTTATATCATTTAATGTATTATTTTGCTATGAGGCATATTTTTAAAGTAAGTTTCATTATTGATTATTGCCGTTGAAATGCTGTGACTGTCATTGTGTGCATGTGCATTCAGTTCTCCAGTTGCTAAGGAACTTCTAATGGCAGTTTTTGATTGCTGGTCCTGGTGCTTGAAATGTTCAAGGTAATTGATTAGCCTGCCGACTGAAATACGGTCGGTTGTGTTCTTTATCCTTGGTGATGAAATGTGTCTCCATTCCATTGACTGCTGCTTCGATTCAGGTGTCATGTGACACACTCAATTCTCGTTGCCTTTCATGATACAGCCCATGAACTCATCGGCTTTCTCACTGTAATGTGAGAGAAATTGTAATTTGCTTGAAGCCCATTTGGTTTTGTGTTCCTTGTGTTCTTGGGCATCCACCGTGTGCACAATTTCGAAACTGTAATTGATGGTCACAGTGTTGTATAGAACACTCCACGAAACTTATGGAAAGTGCATTTAAAGAGCAAAAATTGTGAACCTTCTGTAGTCGCAAATTTTTGCTTTGACTGACTGCACTCGTCAAATAATTATCGATAAGAGAGAGCCTACCATTACGCTTTTCATCGTGCACAGTCTCCAGACTATTCTAGCACTCAAGGTACCTGCACCATACACCTCACATATTGGTGATGAATGTCAGCTGATTTGAAGTTTCTCACATTCAAGAAATGGATAACAGACTGTATTTCACATTCGGTGAGCCGGTCAATTACCTTGAACATTTCAGTCCCTCACCACACACAATGGCTAGAAATCTTTCACTGCATGAACAAGTTGCTTAGCAACTGGAGAACTAAATACTCATGCACGCGACGACAATCGCATCATTGCAATGGCAATAATCGATAACGGAACATACTTTACAAATACAACTCGTATATCATGGAAATTTACCAAATTTTTCAAACAATCCATGTAATTCCATCTATTTATCTTGAGATATCATTCAATTAAAAACTCTTCTTGTATTTTACTAATTACAGTGTTTTGCAGAGTGAAATTTGATTTGTATAATATGGAATATGCTTTTGGTGATGTTCAATAAATAATAGGCAATATAATTGCATGCACTTAATGTTTTCATTCTTCTGAATTATGTGAACAACAATAATGTAACTGTTCACAGATTTCAACTCTTGCCCAAGGCAAAGCATGGGATTTCTCTAAAGCACAGAAACAGCCATCAAGCCCAATAAGATATAATGATCCTTATGAGTCTGGTGATTGTGGTGGCAGTTATCAAAATATGTCAACTGGTGCCGTATATGATCAGAAAGAAGCCTTCTTCACTCGCATTCAAAATGAGAATTCACAGAGGCCGGAGTGAGTAGCTGCTTTTGGCATCTTTAATTAATTAGAAATAATTGTAGTGCCTATTGAGTGAATAAATGATTTAATATGCTAGAAGGAAGTGATTTATTTTTTTGCTTTCTAAAATAATAGAAAAGAAGTAAACAACATTTTTGTGTCCTGTGAATATATTTACAGCTGTCTTATTTCTGGTTTACTATATTTATATTGTGTGAGTTTTATGTTTGTGAGTGTAATATAAAAACATGTTCTCATTTACGCTGTTCCACACAGCAGTCAGCATTAAATTTTGTTCTCTCTTTTTGTTTGAAAGCTGAATAATAATTTTGAATGGAGTACATTTGTTGATTTGGGAAAATCAAGTAACATTTGCACCAGTTTGTTCGAAGGATTGAAAAGGAAAACAGTTTTTGTTTTAATTAGATGTATTTTGAATTATGTTAATATCTTCAGGAAACCTGTAGTTATTCCAAGTATATTAATCTTTTATTTTTAGTTTTGGTCAAATTGTTTATTGCTGAAGTACCATCGCATGGAAAGTTTTCAGAATTTTAGTCCATTAAGTGTAATTTAAATTTACATTGGCAGTACACATCACTTTTAACTGACTTCAACAAAAGAAGAGGTTCTCAATTTGATTGTAATTTTTTGATGTATGTTCAGCAATATCTTTGCCAGTTGTGAACCGATATTAATGATTTCTTTTTTAGTGGATAGTGAGTACCTTCAAAGTGGTCCCATATAAATTTCATTGAGAAACCACCCCTTCTCCCCCTTTATGCCATTTAATTTTTATAAAAACCCAAATTTTTTATCTGATTTTGATATAACTTTGCACATGTATAAAGAGAAAAATACTTCAACATTTGGTTTGAAAAATCCCAACCCCTCTCCCTCTTTCCACCATCTTAATTTTTGTCAATGATCTTTGTAAAAAGCTACAGTCTACTCAACACTGTTTGACTGATCACCATGAAAGTTGGCACATATACATTTTTTAATGGAGAATATTTCTGACCAAAAAATCCAATAACCAACCTTTATCCCCCTTTACACCTCTTAATTTTTTTATACAAACCCACATTTTTTTATCCGATTTCAATAGGACTTTGCAACTGTATACTTTACTTTAAAGAGAAAAGTTCTGTCAACATTTATTTTGCAAAAATCCAACCCTCTACCCCCTTAATTTATCTCAATGTTGTTTTCAAAAAGCTGTAGTCGACACTACTTGACCGATCTCCATGAAATTTGGCATACATATGTATTTTTTTGTAGAGAAGGTTTCTGACCAAAAAAATAAAAAACTCTCACACTTTACAGCCCTTAATTTTTATACAAACCCACATTTTTTATCTTATGTTGATATATCATGGAAATTTGCCAAATTTTTCAATCAATCTATATAATTCCATCTATTTGTCTTGAGATATCATTCTGTTAAAAACTCTTATTGTATTTTACTAATTACAGTGTTTTGCAGAGTGAAATTTGATTTGTATAATATGGAATATGCTTTTGGTGATGTTCAATAAATATTAGGCAATATAATTGCATGCATTTAATGCTGTCAACATTTGGTTTGCAGAAACCCAACCCTCTCCTCCCTATTCTATCCAACTCCTTTATGGCGTCTATCAGTTCAGCCTCAAGGGCACTAATCCCTACCTCCTGCTCTAATATTCTGTTCTAATACCTTCCTATCCAGGTTTATATCATCTGGTGTGAAATGTATATGGAAGAAGAAGACAATTCTGGAAAAAAGAATAGGTATGTGACCCGCTAGGTTCACTCAACTTACACGTCTCTTTGAGTTTAATGTCTTGCCCACCGTGACTAGACCTAGGAATTGTGGGGTAGTGTCCTATTAACAAGAGTTGTAGTTTAGCCTGGAGAATGACTGTCACTGTCTGATCACATGGTATGTCCATTTGACAGGTCACAAACCTGCCAATATAGTGGAAAGGGACTGATATGGCAGTGTTCTCATCTGAAGCAACATTATGTTAGGAGAGTGTACTGCACAGCATGTGTTTCCTAGAGATACTGTGATAGTTACTGTTTGTAGGGATGGCTTCCTGGAACAGTATTTGTAACTTTTTTGGTGGTGCACATGGGTCTGGGCTCTATGTGATTGATGATAATGCTGGTCTGGGGACGAGTACATTCAACAAGAGGACATCATACATCTGAAGTGGCCAACTTGGTCCCTGAACTTAAATCTATTGAAAATGCATTGGACACTTGAGGTTGTACACCACCACAGACCATTGTTGACCTCCAACAGGTGGTTGTCCAGGAATGAGATACATTATTGTCAGCCATGCTGGACGGCCTGACCCATAGAATGGAGAATCGTTATGAATCCTGTATTGCCATGTGAGGTCATGACACCTCATATTGACATTCGGTATGCCTTCAGCAGATGGACACTCTCAGATGCCACCCATATCTGGTTTTCCTTTATACCTTGTTTCAGTAGCAATGCCATGAGTCGAATTGTTCCAGGGCCTCTTTTAGTGCACACATTGTCACCATGGCCTATGTTTTCCACGTATCTCGAAGATCCCTTAACTTATGAGCATAAAAGTAGAATCAAATGTAATAGAAGAAGTAAATGGATTTTGTTACTTGGGAAGTAAAATACAACTGATATCCAAAGCAGAAATTATGATTAAAAACAGAATAGTAGCAGTAAAAAAAAAAAAGTTTTGGAATATTGTTCTAAAGACTAAAAACTCTAAAATTGTATGTATGGAGTACAGCTGCTTTATAATTGTGAAGCATAGATTTTATGAATACCAGGGAAATACATTTGGAGTGTTTTAAATGTGGAACTATAGAAGGATGCTGACAATTCAGTGAACAGATGCAGGAAGCAATAACCATATTTTATAAATGAAGGATGACAAATGAAGTTGGTTGAAGATTCTTGTGGAGAGGAGAAAGAGGATGATGGGTTGCAATTTAAGATGTGGGATTGGTTAATGTTCTAATGGAGGGAACAGTTAAAGGGGAAAAAATGTAGGAGAAGACAAAGAATAGAAGTTGTAAATCATATAATTGAGAACATAGGTAATAAGAGGTAGTTGAAATACAGAAGTTAGCTCAGTATAAGAAGTGTTGGAGAATAGGTTCTGAAACTGGGGTTCGCATTTATCTTTGCCGTATGTGTAGACGATACCCTAGATCTACACCATCAGAAGTACTATGCCCCATTCACTGCATCTGAGAGTTGAAAACATTTTTTCTAACATTACATACTTCATAAGTTTCTTTTAAGGTGTCAATCTTAACATTCAGAAGTAGGAATTCTCCTTTTTTAATAATACAATTTTGAGAAGGGAAAGGGGGCATGTGGAACATGGTAAGAAAAAGTTTGGGAAACCCACCCTAAGTTGGAAGATTGCATCAAAATCAGTCTACAAGATGATGACAAGAAAAAAAGATGGCTATGCCAAGCCTATTATATGTTAATATTTTAAATAATTATTACATATATATTTGTAATGTTGTCTGGAGAAGTCATATTGATTTTTAAAAAATTAAAAATACACTCTTAGCAAAATACAAGAAAGTTATATGGTGGCTTTAGGTCTTATTTGTCAATTAGTTAAGGTGCCTAGTAATTACACTTGTATGTTGTTAATTTTGGCAAAGACTGAAGTTTTAAGATTTTTTAAAAATTCACTCTTTCACTGAATATGAACTAAATACTAATTTTTCAGTGGTGTTCCTCCAAACCAAGGTGGGCGTTACTCGGGATTCGGCTACACCATGGACCCTCCACCTCGTAGCAGTTCTCAAGAGTTATTTGACACTGCTGTTTCATCTCTTGCAAGTGTGAGTAATTATTCCTACCCATTGTTGTTCCTAATGATACATGCAGAGTCATACTTTCATCCATTGATCTTTTTTCCTCTCAAGTTTTCTTGCTACAGTTTGTTTAGCCATTATACAAGAAGTTAAATTATAAATGCTGAGAAAGTCTTAATTTTTGTTGGACAGAAATTGAGTTTAAAATAATGGAGGCTGTGAATTTAAATGATGTGGTGTTGCAATTAAATCATTGGTTCATTGTATTAAAATGATGAATATTGTGGAAAATGTTCCCACAGTTAATGTACTAATGGTTACAAATTGAATACTTAAATGAATTATTCTGACAGATAGCTGATTCAGTTTGGATACAATGGTTGCCACTCAATTAAATGTTGAGAAAATGAAAAACTAATTGTTCATGGTGGAAATATCTAGCTACTGAAATTAAAAGATAAATAAATTCTGATAGCCATTGTTTAATAAAATTTGTTCATGAATCTTGATTCTACAAATACCATCATTACAAATTTTGTTTTACTGAAAACGAACTTCTGTCCACTTAAAGACTGCAGGTTTAGTTGTAAAAAGAAGCTGCCCTATTGTGTCTAAAACACTTGTCTCACTCACATTTGTCTGAAAGATCCATAAACTAAATAAATGTTCCTATCTTAATAGAAAAACTAGTGGGTAAATGCCCAAAGTTCATTGCTCCATTTTCCTATATCTTCACAGGTCCTAATTATGGCTACATGGCTAACAAAGCCATGCTCACCATTGCATTATTTGACTACTATGACAGTATTTCGCCAACACAGAGACAACTTGCCCTTGTCGATATATCCTGGCAACTCTGCGTGCTTGGCCATGACATATTTTATAGAATGCTTGTTCTTCTCCACTCAGTAGTTGAAAGTCTTTACATTGGTGATCTGTTTAAAGTACTGCTTAACTCAAATTAACTACTTCTCTTGACCATATAAACTTATTTAAAATTTTATCCACTTCGCTCCAAATGTACAATAATGTTTCATATTACCTGGATTTACTTATGTTTCCCCATATCTGTCTATTTCTGCAAAACATACTTTCAATGGTTCTTCTGTCGTACTGCTATAGGTCCTAATGTTAATATCATTTTCAACTTTTATCTTATGTTTTCAATTATCAAACCAATATGAGATTAAATATCCTTGTGTCTTCTCGTTTCCTGATGTCGCCATTGTTTTTCCATTCAGTTTCTAAATTACTAAATTATTTTTGTTGTCATACTATTCTGCTTTCTTTTTCCAAATTCTGACAATTTTTATGCTGTTTTATCTCATCTATATAATATTTTCACTCTCTTTTATCTTTTTCTGACTCTGAAATTACCAAAAGTATGTATTATTCCACCCTTTCATTTGTAATTTACATTCATGTTTTCATTTTTCCTAGCTAAATAACACCTCTGAACATTACTAATATTGTAAAATCTAATTTCCTACTGTAAAATCCATTACTTCATTCCTATGGAGTGTCATTGAGACTGTAACAAACACTAAAGGGCTGGATACACTAGGGAATGAAATATTCCCAAACATGACATGCAACACTGATGCTGCAACATTGTACACAAAATTGTGTGCAACTGTCTACATGACACAGGACATGTTGTAAGTTGCTGCTTCCACAAACACGTGTCACACGTAAGTCCCACATCATTTGGTGGTGGGTGAATTTGTTTGTGCAATGTGCTGCACAACATATCAGCTGTGTGGGTGAAGCAAATAGTGCTTCAACTGATCGAGCTCAGAGTTATGGGTTGTTGTGAGACACGTAAAACCATGATTACAGAAGTAAAATAAAGAAAAAAATGAAAGTTGATGGATATTGACAAGGTACTGAAATTACCTAGAAAAGAAGTAGAGGCAAAATACATACCATCCTCCATTCACAATTTATTCATGAAAAAAAAAGAAGTGCGTGATCTGCTTATGAGGCATGAAATTTTTGCGTTGGATTCTTAATTTCTTGATTCCAGTGCCTATTAAATAAATATATTTATAAAAATTAAATTATTCATTCACCTTCAAAAAAATTTTCAATGTATATATCAGTTTTTTACAAACTTGTGGTAGTATTCTACTTATCAGTTGCCTTAACACTAAAAGTGTATGACAAAAAAGATAAGGATCTCCATGTAATTGTAAGTCTGACATAAGGACCAACAGTGCTCCATAGTGTTGTATCTTGTTTGATCATGATAGCCCGTTCATTTGTAATGCAGTTCAAATTCAGGTTAAAATTGCCAAATGATTATTCAGACATTTGAATATCACTTAGAATCTTAACTCTTCTGTTTTTTGTTTATCTTCCGTCTTGCAACTAAAACAAATGCTTTTTATGGCAAACGTGTTTCGTTTTTATTTAAGACACCTTCAGTACCAGTTTTATATCATTAATAAAGACGCGCACGTTTGTAGTTCCACACCAGCTACTTTCCTTTCACTACCTTCAGAAGTTTTTGTGTAGTGCATTCTAGAAATTTCGCTAATTACAAATGGTATATGAACTTATTGTTGTTGTTGACAACCATCATGAGCCTTCATATACCGTTCGTAGTCGGCGACCGAGCGTGGTGGTGTAACGGTAGTGTTCTGGCCTCGCATTTGGGAGGATGGCGGTTCGAATCCCGGTCCAGGCATCCAGATTTGGGTTTTCCATGGTTTCCCAAATCACTCCAGGAAAATGCTGGGATGCTTCCTTCAAAAGGCCATTGCCGAATTCCTTCCCATTCCTTGCCCCCGATCCTTTCCCATCTCTAAAGACCTCACTGTTAAGAGACATTAAACAGTATAAAAAAAAAAAAAACAAAAAAACGTAGTCGGCAGAAAAAAACTTTTGACATTAGTGGTAGTGAAAGGAAAGTAGCTGGTGTGGGACTATGAATGTGCACGTGTTAATTAATTATATAAATTGGCACTGAAGATGTACTTAAATAAAGATGAAACATGTTTGCTGATATATATTTGTTAGTTGCAAGACGGAAGAAACAATTATCATAGCAACTAAGGTCTGGGCCAAAAAAAAACCACCAATATCTTAACTCTTCTTTCTCGTTATAGTAAGTTATTCTTTATCCATAATCTTCTCTTATATTTTACTTGATATAAGTATGTACTGCAAAAACTAATCAACACAACTTTCTCGGGTGACATTTGTACAAGACCTGATTAGTGTGCCATGAAAAATGTACTGCGACATTCTCCTCGCCACATTTCATGGAGTTGTTGAGCAACACATCCCGCAACATGTTGCTCCATTTGTTCCCTAGTGTATCCAAGGTTTGGTGATCGATGATGTCTTCTGTCCTGACTCAGAAGTGTGATGAATCTGTTACTGTTCTCTTCTTGACTGAAGTTACCTTGAGTTTTGATGTCTGCAATTTAGTTTGGAAGGTACAGTTTAACGTAAAGATGACGAGTCAACTGATGGAATTATTTTTCATTTTTAATAAACGTGTATATAAAAAAAATCATCTCCAAAGATTATTTATGCAGCCACAAATTTATTTTAAAAATTAGTTGTGTGCATAATTATTACATGGAGAGAGCCAACAGACTCCCAAACCTACTGTAGTGCTAACAAACTTGCATTGTAAGTGGATAACAAACAAACTGGCTGTGGCACCAACTGGTGGCTTATAAAAGATGGCAGAACAAACATTTGAGAACATGCATGAGACCTTGAAAATGTGAAACTTGAAAAAGAAACAATCCAACATTTTTAATTTATTACATAGCTATCTAGTAATTAGAAACACTGAATGAAAATGTACCAAACTAATGATTACAGATATTATTTAAAAGCTTTTGAAATTATTTTGAATGATATATACAAACGCAATCAAATAATGTCTCATGCTACTATTGAACCATAAATACTGTTAATTTAATTTTATTAGGCCATTGTAACAGGTGTGATTAAAGCCAAATTTTTGGTGTATAGAAATGGGTCTTTAATTAATTCCTGACAATTTGTTCATAATTTTCTGTGGGTAGTACGTGTATGCGTAAATGACGATTGAATAGCTGATGAAAACAATAATAATCATTCACTTTAATTTTTCTGGTCCCTTGGTTTGTTTTTATTTAATCTAGAGAAGGGGAAGTCTGTTCGATGGTCTATCTCAATGTTAACTGGATTTTGAAGCTGCAGCGGGGACAGTTGTTCAAGCTGAGTGGCCAGAAACACCAGCTGTCCAGATTGATGTATTGTTGTATACCTACTCATTTTCAGTCACCACATGGTTAGTTTGCAAACCCTCCATCCCTGGAACAACAGAGGATGTCAAGTGTCAGGTTGATCATGGAGTCCCATAGTAAAATGGCAAAATGTCAGTGTGTATTCTGTGTGGCAGTGATCCAAATGTGCAACAGGCCACCCCAGATGCCATATAGCAGGCAGGATTGCCAACTGCAGACCATGGCACATGTTTACACCAATTATTTCTGTCATCTTTTACTTGAGACTAGCTGAGACGGTAAACTTTGCAACCAATGATTCTTTGATTTTGTAGGAACCAATGATCTGTAAAATTGTTGAAAGAACAGATTTTGAACAAAATTGGGTATTTGTATCTGAAAACTGGTTAAAACCAATAATAATTTCAATAGAAATGTTTAATAATACAATGAACATTTTTCGAAAGATTAGGTCGCATGTTTTGTGAAATAATATAGATTAAACTCAAAACAGTTTAAAAAAAATGATGATAGGCTCCTCATACCATTCAACAAATGCCGATACAGTTGTTGATGAGTTGCTGAGAAATAATGCAGAAGATGTAGTCTAACAATTTGTGGATCATACAAAAATACTAGGTAGTTACTTCAAACTGCCCTATATCTATTAGGATTGTCTTGAAAACATTTTGGAGCTTGTTCGGAATAGTTCAGTAACTACAGGAATAAGAGATCACTAAACCATAATATCAAATGGCTGAATAAAAGGAACAATCACCTACAGATCTGAAAAAGTTTCAAAGGACTCTTATCATGTTATCAATGGATGATTAACATTTATTTAAAGTAACAGGAGGCAATATTGAAGAGATATAGCAATGTCTTACTTGCATGTGAAGGGTCCTTAATGGTACAGTGTTAGCTGAAAAATTGCTCAGAAAGCAGAGGTCAGACATACATTTGAGAACAAGGGCCAGAGAAGACGTAAGAGCCTTAATTGAGTCAAGAGGATGATTTATAGGGATGATATGTGAGGCATTTTACAGTTTCTACCATATTTCACTATGCAAAAACCTCTCGGAATTTAAAAAAAAACTGATATAAAAATAAGTTGGCTGTAATTCTAACATTCTAAAATCATTAATATAAAACAGACATGGGATTTGTGAAAGCTGTGACAAGCAAACATCCTTATAATCTTATATTCATATATAAAAATAGATGCCAGTGCCCCAAAAATTTCACTTTTCCGTCCGCACAACCTAGCAGAGATCACTGGTTTTTGTGTGTGGTATTAACATAGAGTTTCCTATTGTGTACAACATTGGCTGAATGCCGATGACTGTGGAGATGTGGGAGATATGGTGGTTAAAAGTGGTTGATGTAGGGAATTTTCATATTTTGACTGAAGACTTCTGTGTCACTATACTTATCTTTCCTGCCACAACTATCGCAGACCATTGGTGTTTGTTTTTGGTAGAAGCATTCAGTCTCCCAACATGCACTATGGTTGTTAGATGTCGGTGGCTATAGAGGTGTGGGAGATATGATGGTTGAAAGTGGTTGACCTGGGGCACTTTCATATTTTGACCAAAGATGTATGTCCCCCTAAATTTCCCTTTTAGCCAAAACTATCTAGCTCAGATCACTGGTGTTTGTGTGTGGTAGTAGCATTGAGTAGCCGATCGTGCACAACAGGTAGCTGTGGGGGTGTGAGAGATATGGTGGTTGAAAGTGGTCAACCAAGGGCACTTTCCTATTTCTAGAAAAGATATGTGTGTCCCTATATTTCGCCTTGCAGCCAAAACTACCAAGCGCAGACCACTGGCGTATGAGTGTGTTAGTAGCCTGAAGTCTTCCATCGTACACTATGATGATGGCATATTGGTAGCTGTGGGGGTGTGGTAGATAAGGTGGTTGAAAGTGGTGGACCTGATATAAAAATAGACATGTATGTCCCTAAATTTCACTCTACAGCCAAAGCTACCTAGCACAGTCCACTGGTGATTGTGTGTGGTCTCCCAACGTGCACCATGGTGCTGTCATGTCGGTAGCTATGGGGGTGAGGGGAATATGATGATCGAAATTGGTCAGCAGAGGGATTTTCATATTTTGACCAAAGACATGTGTGTCCTCATTTTTCTCTTTGCAGCCATAAATACACTGCACAGATCACTGATGTTTGTGTGTGGTATTAGCCTCGAGTCTCCCATTGTGCACTATGGTGATTACATGTTGGTAGCTGTCAATCAAAATTGTTTACAAACACGAAGTTGTAGGCACCAGCTACTTGAATTTAAAAAATTAATTCTTTAAAAGAAATGCCATACCAGTTTTCCACATCTCATTGATTAAGAAAAAGAGTTCTAAAAATAAATAAATAAAAGATTCCACAATTATTGTAATGCAACTTAAGATTCTGAATTACGTGTACCATAAATTTGCTGAGCAAGTGCCTTCCAGCTGGAAAATCGTGTAGATTACTCCCATCTTCAAGAAACGGAACCCACAAACTACTAGCGGCAGTTATGCTTTGTAACACACATGTGCTCGAATAATATGCCATTCTTAGATGGAAATGAATTATTGCACCAAATAAATATAGATTTTGGAAAATCGGACCATATTAAACTTAGGTTAGTCTATTTCTTCATCACGTAATGACTGTTATTGATGGAGGATCGCATGCATTTTGAGGGGGTGGAGATTTCAATAAAGGTTTCAACACAATACTTGTAATGGTGATCCAAGCATACAGATAATTGCAGCAGATTTGTGTTTAGATATAAAATTTCTCGATATTTGCAGTATGTAATAATAAAGGATGAAGTGTCCACTAATTTATATTGAATCAGGCACCCAAAAGGGAAGCATGATAGGAGCACTTCTGTTTCTGATATTTATAAATGATCCTGGAGACTGTTTTAACAGGTGTTTTAGAGTGTTTGCAGATGATGCAGTTATGCATTGGGAAGTAAAACATTTTGCTGGCGTTTAGAAATTCAGCATGATCTTGATTTATTTTAACATATTGTTATAAATTACAGCTTTAAATGAGTTACAATAAGTGCTAGGTTAATATAAATAGGGAACAAAAATATACTGCTTGCTCACGATTACCAGGTTGAATACCTTAAGTACTTAGATGTAACATACATAACATTAGTCATAGGAAAAACTAATCCTAGTCTACAATTCATAGACTTGTACGTCCTCATCTCAAATATTGTTGTGCTGTGTGGAACCATTTTGTAAAGTATTGATTAATAGTATTGACAATGTGCATAGACGACCCGTACAGTTTATAACCACTGGCCACAGTCCTTACAAAAAGTTTTGCATAAGTGATAAGGGATTGGGCCATTATTTTCTGGTATGCAGGTGGCGTAGTTTACATATGAACTTATTGAGTTACATGCAGACAACTTCAAACATTTATACCGAGCGTGGTGGTGTAACGGATAGCGTTCTGGCCTCGCATTCGGGAGGACGGCGGTTCGAATCCCCGTCCGGGCATCCAGATTTGGGTTTTCCATGGTTTCCCCAAATCACTCCAGGTGAATGCCGGGATGCTTCCTTCAAAAGGCCATGGCCGAATTCCTTCCCATTCCTTGCCCCCATCCTTTCCCGTCTCTAAAGACCACGTTGTTAAAAAGGGACGTTAAACTGTTACAAAAAAAAAAAAAAAATTCAAACATTTATGAATCCAGTAAAGTATTTCCTCCAGCAACATACTTGAGCTGTGATAAGAAATATGTCACCAGGTCATGATAAAAATGCTTTGGCTCACTGATGGGCTTAAATATGGTTGTGGTTTGTTATGTGGATTGTTTGGATTGCAGGTTCTTCTTATTCACAAAATCACTACACGGATCACTATACTGTTCACTCTTTGTTTATTTGTAAACCACATACACATTTCTCTATCACCACCAGCAAGTAATATCGTTTGACTGTGTATAAGGCAGATCAAAAACGTCTTCCCCTACAGTTGCAGAATCTCACCACATGTTCGTTAGTTCAACAACACAGCACACTCTCCACTGACTAACTATCAGAAAACTCAGTTCTTCTAGAAACATTTGTCTGCTGTACTTAAAGAGCCCATAATGCAGTTTTTCTATCACCAATATAGAAATAAATTCAACTTGAGGCAACAAACTCGATCACCTCGCCTCCGCCCCAGCACTTTTCTTCCGTCCTTCATGCCAGTGTGCCCCGAACTACTTTCAACAATCACTCTCTCACTTCTACCCTGCACACTTTCACACTCAACAATGCTTCATTAAGGACTCAAGCCTTTATGAACAATTAATCATGCATAAATATTTCTTCTGACACTCTTATTGCAGAATATTAAATATTAACTCCCAATATTACACACACATTAAATATGCAACTGCCTATCTACTTCTATTAAATCTTTTGCACATTAACCTGATATAATACTGTCCTCACCACACTTGGGCTGCAATGGTAGGTTGGATAAATTTATACAAAGAAGGTACCATACTGATGCCTGTGTAAATTGTTTCTTCCCTGATGCCATTGGGGATTTGAATATATAGAATAGAGATTAATTTTGGTGCAAAACATTTTCATATTTCTGTAAATTATGGAGTGTAGATTTAGATTGACTATAGAAAGATGGGAAGTTTCATTTTCTGGATAACATATCACAACGAAAGACATACGCGAGCCTGATGCACAGCATGTTATAAGACTGTAACTGGACAAAAGTCTGTACATATAAGATATGTTTGAAAAAATGATTTTGGGTCATTGTTAATGACCTATATAAAATTAATCAACTGTTTTTAAAATTCATTTCTATTTGGGATGAATGGGAAAAAACACTGGTCAGATTTTGATGCATTTTGAAACACTATACAGTCTCTGGTTTTGGAGTAAAATAGGATATGTCCGATTTTGATGTGAAATTGGAAAGTTGATAAATTTAGGATAAATGGATAAACAAATTATTTAAATTTTTTTGTTGCATGGGATTATATATATATATATATATATACTGATCAGATTTTGATAGTGTTTCAAATAGTGTACAGCCCTTGATTGCGGGGGTAAATTGGAGCATATTTAATTTTGATGTGAAGCTGAAAAGCTGAGTTTTTAGAACATGATTCATGTAAGTACCACTGGTCAGATTTAGTTAATTCTTGCAGATGAATTGCATGTAATTTCAGAGTATGATCAACATTGTATTGCAAGGGAATTAAGTTAAATTTTTTGTGACATGATCGGTTTAAGTCCGACATTAACAGCCCACATAAAGTTTCAGCAACAGCTAGTCAGGATATACCCAACCAGTCAACTGATGGTCAGTAGAGCATGTGTAGAAAATTACCTCAAACATTGGGAGATGGCATAGTGACTATGTTATTACTTGATTTATTAATTTATGTTTTAATTATTGCATTGTCCAGGTCTTCACCTCGCTTCTTGTCTTGTTCTGCACTGTAGGCTTAACAATCCGTTTCACAGCATTTATAAAAAGTGGACTGTCTTGAAATTGTACAGCAGCAGTCTCAATTTGATGTTTGTCTCTACAATTTTAAACTTTCACGCACTGCCATTTTAGCCACCAGTTACTCTTTGGGGAGTAAAGCATTTTGATCTGGAAGGAAAATTAACATCATATGTCAGAACACTTACAAAATGTTTTGTTTTTCTCTCCAGGGATGGTCGGTGTTCTCTACATCTGCAAGCAAGATAGCAAGCAAGGCAACAGAAGAGCTATCAGATT
>JARYHS010011408.1:164590000-164882357 GCA_031002005.1 Vandiemenella viatica | reverse complement strand
GAGCTCAACACAACAACGAGCCCAATCATGGAAAAGAAAAAGTGGGACAGAACCCCCATGGCTCAAGACTGACGAAAAAAATCATCATTAACATGTGTTCCAAGTAACAAACTCCTCACATCAAAAATCATATCATTTACTCACACTACAGACCTCTCTGCCATTCAGTATCGTTGGTAATATGTACAAATCTGTTCACATGATCAGCACCACCTCTATCCCACGCCACAAGCCTTTTCTGCTATTCAGTAATATTTGCCCCACGTACCACGAGTATCAGTAGTCACATGGTCATCAGACAAATATCATAACTCCCATACTCATACTAGACCTCGCACACAAACATAACTGACCAAAAAACCATCAGACAGACGTTAGAGTGTGTGCAAAGGATGACATGTTTTTGCCATACACCTCAGTACTTATCACATTATCAATTAATTACATCAACACATAGGTAGCCAGTCATTGTGAAATCTCAAAGTCGAATATAATCCTATCGTGATAGACACACAGCCACATAGAAAGACACACACTCACATGTCCATGCATACACACAGATGACTGAACACCCTAGGTCGAGACTGAATAGTTACAGGATGTGCGAAATATTTCATTTCTTTGCCACAAACCTCGGTGCTCATCATACCCAAATGATTACATCTACATAGGTGGCCACTGATGGAAACATCTCAAGTAGACTCCTACCACCATAATTACACACATAACCACACAGGAACACGTACACACACATATGTCCATGCATATACCACAATTTCATAAGTTACCACATACATACAAGTAAATGCAGAAAGGGACCCGACACACGACGTCCACACTAAGGTGTTATATGATAGGCAGATGATAGCATGTCTTTACAATACATCTCAGTGCTCACCACACATACTTGATTTTTAATGTGCCATCAGTATAGCTGGTGGCTGGAACTAAGCTCTTGGCAATGTTTTGGCCAAAGGTCATTTGTTAATAGCAGCTCATCAAAGACAAATTTTGGGTGAACCTGCCCGGGCGGGCGCGGCGGGAGGTGGCCACCCTTCCTCACAGCGGACGCGTACATCTTGTAGGTCGGTATACCGGCGCATATAACCGCTTACTAGCGCAATGAAATTCCGGTCTTCAGTCCGGTCCTAAAAATGCGGTTACCGGTAATAGGTCCGGGTCGGGAAACTCCGGTCTTCAGTCTGGTCCTAAAAATGCGGTTACCGGTAATAGGTCCGGGTCGGGAAACTCCGGTCTTCAGTCCGGTCCTAAAAATGCGGTTACCGGTAATAGGTCCGGATCGGGAATCTCCGGTAAACCAACGCGGTCCGCGCTTTTAGACCGGCGAATTGCGGTATTTCGGTCCGCAGTGGGGTAGGGTGGCCACCTCCCGCCGCGCCCGCCCGGGCAGGTTCACCCAAAATTTGTCTTTGATGAGCTGCTATTAACAAATGACCTTTGGCCAAAACATTGCCAAGAGCTTAGTTCCAGCCACCAGCTATACTGATGGCACATTAAAAATCAAGTATGTGTGGTGAGCACTGAGATGTATTGTAAAGACATGCTATCATCTGCCTATCATATAACACCTTAGTGTGGACGTCGTGTGTCGGGTCCCTTTCTTGCATTTACTTGTATGTATGTGGTAACTTATGAAATTGTGGTATATGCATGGACATATGTGTGTGTACGTGTTCCTGTGTGGTTATGTGTGTAATTATGGTGGTAGGAGTCTACTTGAGATGTTTCCATCAGTGGCCACCTATGTAGATGTAATCATTTGGGTATGATGAGCACCGAGGTTTGTGGCAAAGAAATGAAATATTTCGCACATCCTGTAACTATTCAGTCTCGACCTAGGGTGTTCAGTCATCTGTGTGTATGCATGGACATGTGAGTGTGTGTCTTTCTATGTGGCTGTGTGTCTATCACGATAGGATTATATTCGACTTTGAGATTTCACAATGACTGGCTACCTATGTGTTGATGTAATTAATTGATAATGTGATAAGTACTGAGGTGTATGGCAAAAACATGTCATCCTTTGCACACACTCTAACGTCTGTCTGATGGTTTTTTGGTCAGTTATGTTTGTGTGCGAGGTCTAGTATGAGTATGGGAGTTATGATATTTGTCTGATGACCATGTGACTACTGATACTCGTGGTACGTGGGGCAAATATTACTGAATAGCAGAAAAGGCTTGTGGCGTGGGATAGAGGTGGTGCTGATCATGTGAACAGATTTGTACATATTACCAACGATACTGAATGGCAGAGAGGTCTGTAGTGTGAGTTAAATGATATGATTTTGATGTGAGGAGTTTGTTACTTGGAACACATGTTAATGATGATTTTTTTCGTCAGTCTTGAGCCATGGGGGTTCTGTCCCACTTTTTCTTTTCCATGATTGGGCTCGTTGTTGTGTTGAGCTCGCTGTAGGCATGGATATATGTGTCTGTGTGCGTAAGTATGGTTGATACCTTCCTTAAACTCATTTATCTGGACGTATGAATTGCTGTTCCTCCCATATGTTTGTGCTTGTGTGGAGACGTATGGGTTTGTGGGTGAGACCTAGTATGAATATGGAGGTTATGATATCTGTCTGATAGACAGGTGTCTATTGTAACTCCTGGTACCTGGGTCACATGTTACTAAATGACAGAAAGGGTTGCGGTGTGGGAGAGATGTGGCTGTGATTTCAAATTCACACATCCTGTAACTCTTCAGTTTTTCCTCCAGTTATGTGTGGTGATGAATGGAACTGTTTGATGCATTGACATGTTAGTGTGTATGTATGTGTTTATGTGTGTCTTTCTATGATTTTTGGCCAGTCATGGGTGTTCTGTTCCACTTTTTCGTTGCCATGATTGGGCTAGTTGTTGAGTCGAGATCGCTGTAGGCCTGGAAATGAACGTGTGTATGCGTCTCTATCTCTGTGTGTTTTTTTCGTAAATGTGGTGATACCTTGCTTGTGTGAGGTGACGTACAGATTTTTGGTTGAGATCTAGTATGAATATGGGAGTTATGATATCTGTCTGATGACCAGATGTACTGCTACTCGTGGTACCTGGGGTAAATGTTACTGAATGGCAGTAAAGGCTTAGGTGTGGGATAGACGTGTTGGTGCTGATGTGAACAGTTTTGTACCTAGCACACATGATACTGGATGGTAGTGAGGTCTGTAGTGTGAAATAAATGAGATGATATTGATGTGAAGAGTATGGTGCCTGGAACATATTATGTTACTGATGATTTTTTGGTCAGTTATGAGCCATGGGGGTTCTACCCCTTTTTCGTCGCCATGATTGGGGCTGGTTGTTGTGTCTAGCTCGCTGTAGGCATGGAAATGTGAGTGTTTGTGCGTCTCTGTAAATGTGGTGATACATTAACATTAATTAAACTCTTCTGTCTGGATGTATGATTTGCTGTTCCTGTTTCTTTGAGCTTGTGCGTGGATACGTATGGATTTGTGGTTGAGACCTAGTATGAATATGAGGGGTTCTGGTATCTGCTGATAGTCAAATGTCTATTGTAACTCATGGTACCTGGGGCACTCTTAATGAATGGCAGATAGGGTTGCAGTGTGGGAGAAACGTATTGATGGTAAATGTAATCAATTGTGTGTGATGAACACTATTTATGATGTAAATACTTAGGTGTATGGTGAAAACATGCCATTTTTGCACACCTTCTATCTCGCCAGGCAGATGATATGTAAGGAGACTTCTGTTTTTCAGCCAGTCATGAGGCAAGAGAGTACTACACCACTTTTTTGTTTCCATGATTGGTACCGGTAGTTGTGTAGTCTTGGACATGTGTATCTGCGTCTCTCTTTGTGCATGTAAGCGTAAGTAACTCGTCTGTCTGATGATTTTGTAACGATAGTTCTGTCCAGTTAATCAGTGGTAACGACAATTCTGCCCACTTCATCGTTTCCATGATGCTTGCTGTTAGTTCTGTCGACCTCGCTGTATGTATGTACAAGTGTGTGCGTGTGTCTACTTCCTCTGTTAATTTGAGTCTAAAATATATGGTTATATTTTTTTTTTTTTTGTAACAGTTTAACGTCCCTTTTTAACAACGTGGTCTTTAGAGACGGGAAAGGATGGGGGCAAGGAATGGGAAGGAATTCGGCCATGGCCTTTTGAAGGAAGCATCCCGGCATTCACCTGGAGTGATTTGGGGGAAACCATGGAAAACCCAAATCTGGATGCCCGGACGGGGGATTCGAACCCGCCGTCCTCCGAATGCGAGGCCAGAACGCTATCCGTTACACCACCACGCTCGGTTATATGGTTATAGAATTATGCTCACCATCAACGTGTGCTTCTAACCATTGCTTCAGGGCTTAGGCAATCTCCCATTTGACTGTACTCTTTACAGTTACTGCCGGTGTGTGTTGGCATACGAATTGTGTTTCTCACGTTTTTTCACTACATAAAAATCATTTAACAGAGAGGGTGATGAGGGAATGTACCAGAGAAGCGAAGGACTTGGATACAAACCCACAATCAGACCATTGTTTGTAAATAGTGTAGTATGGAGTCCACATTCTTAGTACAATCAAATGCAAGGTGCAAAATATGGCAGCAAGATTTATTAGTGGAAATATTCAACAAGTGCCTTAATAAAGGAACTGGACTGGATGTCATTGGGAGATTGGAAGAGTGTCAGGGGCTGTATGTGGTGTATAATGCTGTTAGAATGGATATTGGAGGAATAATTCTGAGTGGTGTATGGAGCCTAAGTTGGCAATGACCACAATCTGGCATTAGACTTTAGATGATGAGGCCTGAGTGGATAAAATATCCAAACACACCACTTTGATCTAACAATTTACGACAAGTTCAAGCGTGGGTACTATCTTCGGCGCAATAGAACTAGTGTCTGCACCTATGGATACTTGTCGATGTGTGGGGGATCTTCTATGAAAAGTGTGGGTTATGATGTCTGTTTGATGACCAAGTTAGCTAACGGCATTATGTCACTTTTATCGTGGTTAGTTGGATGAAGCATGCAATTTATAAACAAATGTCACACTTGGTCCTGAATCCGAAGGTTGGTGTTAGATGGGAACATTTTAAACCGAATGGAGAACTCCCCTGGGTCCTGATTTATTGAAAAATAATTTCCTGGAAAAGGGGAGAATTTTCCTGGAAAACTGCAGTAGAACGACCTTAAATGGACATTTTGGTACCTGGCTACTGATTAGCAGAAGACTCTGCGAATGTTGAATTTTTGGTTTACTTTAACGCACGAAAAAAAAGGTAACTGATCAGGGATTGGAGTGGGAATCATTTGGAAAACAGAATGAAGTTTGAGGGAATGTTGTGGGTATGTTGGCGATGAGGCTAGAGGTGGCTCTTGGTGAAAGAATTAGGAATAGTGCACTGGATTTCTTCTATAAGGGAGTGTGTAAATCTTCTATATCTCCACCTGGTCACAGGCGATGGTCTCAGGCATGTTCTGTGCTTAGCGTGACTCGATTTTTTTAACACATAGGACTGGCGTACTTAGATTCCACAGTGATGAAATTAGTAAGATTAACAGACGGTATTTCGTTCCTGGAACATAAGTGCTGTACTGTAAAATACAGTTAAAGGTGTCAATCACTGATGTGTCACAAGGGATTTATTGGAATTTTAGACAAAGTACAGCTAAGGACACTCAATTTGTGATTGCTTACGAAAGCATAACAGAATTGATACATAGATTGGCCTGGATAGACAAACGACAAAGGTTTGGACCTGGATGGCAACAATTACGAGCCTGGTTTTCAAATCGACAACTTTGCTTTAGTTTAGAGGCTCTCAACCAATCGAGGTTATACTTACATCCATCAGTAAACCCTTCAATGCCTCTTTGAGTCCAAAAAGTGTCTGTTCTCGGTCTGTTTCATTACACATAATTTAATACATCCTTTAAAATACACGGAATGTAGGTGACACTCGCGAGCTATATTAATTGTTTATAACGAATCCAACATGATGTGACTAATTGAGTTTGTTTCCCGTCTCTTCGTCGGTGTATTAATTTTTAATGTCTGCCTGCTTCGATGAACGGAATTTTTTTATGGTTTTCCCTACCTTCATCGGTGAATGTCTCTCGGTTTTCAATGAAAGGATTTCACCATTGATGGGTTTTTGAGGCTACGAATTTTGAAAGGAATAACGTATGTGTGGTATTGCTATACTTTATCACAATAATTTCATTTTTTAAACTTTTTAACGTCTCTCTAACAACGTGGCCTTTTGAGATGGGGAAAGGATGGGGAGCAAGGAATGGGAAGGAATTCGGCCATGTCCTTTTGAAGGAAGCATCCCGGCATTTGCCTGGAGTGATTTGGGAAACCATGGAAAACCCAAATAATTTAATATATTAAAATAATGGGGGTGCACTAATGACAACGATCTATGTGAATGTGGTGAGCTTCAGAACCCACAACATCTTCTGATATGCAGGAATCTCCCTGAAACCTGCAATATCGACGACCTTTACAGGGCAAACGAGAAGGCCATCAAGATTGCGGAATTCTGGTCACATTCTATATAATTGTGTTTATAGTTAATATTAATTAATTAATGTTATTTGTTTTTTCAACTTGTTATGTCCTGGACACGAGAAATATAAATAAAAATATAAATACCCCTAATTTAATACATCCTTTAAAATACACGGACTGTAGGTGACACTCGTGAGTTATATTATATTGTTCATAATGAAAAAGTGAGTTTGTTTCCCGTCTCTTCGTCGGTGAATTAATTTTTAATGTCTGCCTGCTTCGATGAACGGAATTTATGTTAACAGCGAGGTCTTTAGAGACGGGAAAGGATGGGAAGGAATTCGGCCATGGTCATTTAAAGGAAGCATCCCGGCATTTGCCTGGAGTGATTTGGAAACCATGGAAAACCCAAATCTGGATGCCCCGGAACCGCCGTCCTCCCGAATGCAAGGCCAGAACGCTAAATAATTTCATGAAAACAGGTACACATAGAATTCTTACTCGGTTTTATATCTGGAGTTTATGACTGTTTTTTTCCATATCGAACGTTAAAAGGAAGAATGTATGCTTTTCAAATTATTTTTTAGGCGTGGAAATTATGTAACTTTGCGGCTTTTTCACAAAACACTTAAACACCGCGGCCGGACTCGAACCGGTGACCTAGCCCCAACACTGCCGAGGTCGTTTTAATGTGGACTTTTTTTGTTTTTAGTAAAATTGCAATGGTTTACGCTTAAGTACCGAAGAAAATATTTTACTGTGTGTCGATAGTAGCCAAGATGTTCAGTGCTTGCTTAACAGGACGCTAGGAATACATATTTCGTCACGCTTAGTAAACAGAGATAACAGTCGTTGAAACAGTGTACACATTTCGCAAAGCGCGCCGGAAATACTGCCACCGAACGCCATCTAGCCCTCCACCAAATGAACTAACGGCAAAGATATTAAGCCCTTGGGAGATGGTGCCATCTGGGCGGGCGGTCGGGGAACTAACATATGCGCAAGCCCACCCGGTGTCGCCATCTGTGCGGCTGGTTGAGGAACTAACGTGTGACGTCATACGACCTTGGCCGCCATTGGCTGCTCACTTCGTGACGTCATGCAATCCCTGGACGCTGATTGGCTGTTCCCAGGTCCATCCTTATCTTCCTACTGAGCAGCTCGTGGAGGGTTTTTTATTTTGATTAGCATAGAATACAACTGTTCGGTGGTGTTTATAGATCATCTACATCTACCTCCATACTCTGCAAATCACAAATATGGATGGGTGGCAGAGGGTGCTAAGCACCAATCCTAAACCCGCACATTCAAGTCCGGAATAGCGCTAGGAGTGAAGGAATACATCAAAGCATCAGTACGGCATCTTTTTTTCTCGAATCTTATCCCTCCGGTTATTCCGACCTAAATAGGTTGGCGAAAAAGTTATTTCATTGCATTCGTAATTTAAAGATTTTCGCATATTCTCCAATAAATTCAAACGCAAACTACGTCGTCTGTCTTCCAAACTATTCCAGCCCAATCTATGTATCAATTCATAAGAGCTGTAGCAACCAGTCAAGAATCGAGCAGCTCTCCTCTGCACCCTCTCCACTGAGTCGATAAGGCCCCTGCTATACAGATCCCAAACTCCACAACAGTAATCCAGATGAGGACGCACTAGTGCCTTATATGCTATCTCCTTTGTATGAGCATTACAGTTCCTCAAAATAAGACGTATGAATCGCAATTTACAATTAGCTTTGCCTACGACGGAAGTAATGTGCAAGTCCCATTTCATGTTACTTTGTACTATCACCCCCAGATACTTTGGGAATCAACCGTGTCAACAGCGAACTGATTCGCATTGTCTTGCACTTTTTGAAATTAAGTGTAAACTGCTATTTATGGCACCAGTCGCAAATAGCATCCAAATCGCGCTGAGCTTCTAAGCAATCGTTGGAGCACCTTATTTCCGTATAGATAACCAGGGCCGGCGTTAAGGGGTGGGGGGGGGGGGGGGGGTAAGCGGGTCAAATATACCCGGGCCCGCCAGCTGATGGGGGGTCCCTATTACCGGTTATAGGGGCCCCCAGGCCTCAAAGCCAAGAATCAGCCCATTGTCCGCCCGGCCAGTTTGTAGAGCGAAAAAAAAAGGTCGCCCATTTTATCCCGGGCTCGACCTGTGGAAACTCAGCCTGGGGAGGCTCAGTCTGTTGAGGTCCGGCTCGCGACGTGTGAGAGCTTGGCCTGTGGAGGCTCATTCTTGGGGACGCAGCCTGTGGAGGCTCCACCTGCGGAGGCTCATCCTTTGGAAGCTCAGTCTATTGTGGCAGTAAGTAGAGATAATTTGTTTATTGAGGAGGGTGAGAAGGGTGATTGTAACCTGATAACACTTTAGAATTTTTGGGGAAAAATAGGTTTGACCTGTTACCAGAGTCACGAGGGAAAGAGACTCATGTTGATGTACGAGTAGGTAGGATGCAGCAATACTTATGAATAAGGTCATGCAAGAAAAGAACAGGAAGAAAAGGGTTCCGCTGCTAGGTAGTAACCATGGAAGGCGTGTAGGCCCTCTTTGGCAGGATCAGTTTGGAACAGATTACCAGGTCACAAGTTCCTTCAAACCTAGCGCATTATTAAGTCAGGTACTAGAGGATGTAGGTTCACTATATAGGAGTTTCTCTAAGGTCTATAGCGATAATGGGAGGTGTGGGCAATCATATTGACAGAAATGCGAATTGGAGTATAGAGAGTGGCCTGAGAAATGCGGTGAAGAAATCACAGCATGCCAGGATTGAAGTAATGCAGGTCACAGTTAATCCACGCTGTGATGCGGGTAAACCTGAAAACGGAAAGGCATTAGTTCTGTCTTGAGAGTTGTTCCTGTGGATGCCATAGGTACGTGGGGTTTCACCTAAATAAAAGGGGCAAGGGGGTACTTTCTGAATTATTAACAAAAGCTGTAATAATGGGGTCAGAACTGTGCCGTTTTTTGGTTAGAGGCTGCTGGTGAGAGGTGAAGATAGAGGTCCATTTAGATACAAATTGCTGAAGAAATAGATAAAGTTGCTGAAAGAAATAACTGACGAGGACAGAATTGGGGACGTGGAGGACAATGCTGAAAATATCACAAAGCCAGTAGTAAGAAGGCTTTGGTGAACTGTAGATGTACGAGTAAATGAACAAAATGATAGAATTTGCGAGCTTAAAGGAAATACATAAACAACAACTAATTAAATGAAAAGAGTCTTGGTAAAAAAAAAGATGTACTAGACAATGAGGTTTGTCCAGATGATTACAGAGTGTACAGCAGAAATAGAGGAAAGATTCGTGGAGGGGTAATTATACTAGTTAGCAAAGACTACTACAGTTCACTGGTATTATACACTCCTGGAAATTGAAATAAGAACGTGAATTCATTGTCCCAGGAATGGGAAACTTTATATACACATTCCTGGGGGCAGATACAACACATGATCACACAGACAGAACCATAGGCACATAGACACAGGCAACAGAGCATGCACAATGTCGGCACTAGTACCGTGTATATCCTCCTTTCGCAGCAATGCAGGCTGCAATTCTCCCATGGAGACGATCGTAGAGGTGCTGGATGTAGTCTGTGGAACGGCATGCCAAGCCATTTCCACCTGGCGCCTCAGCTGGACCAGCGTTCGTGCTGGACGTGCAGACCGCGTGAGACGACGTTTCATCCAGTCCCAAACATGCTCAATGGGGGACAGATCCGGAGATCTCGCTGGCCAGGGTAGTTGACTTACACCTTCTAGAGCACGTTGGGTGGCACGGGATACATGTGGACGTGCATTGTCCTGTTGGAACAGCATATTCCCTTGCCGGTCTAGGAATGGTAGAACGATGGGTTCGATGACGGTTTGAATGTACCGTGCACTGTTCAGTGTCCCCTCGACGATCACCAGAGGTGTACGGCCAGTGTAGGAGATCGCTCCCCACACCATGATGCCGGGTGTTGGCCCTGTGTGCCTCGGTCGTATATGCAGTCCTGATTGTGGCGCTCACGTGCACGGCGCCAAACACGCATACGACCATCATTGGCACCAAGGCAGAAGCGACTCTCATCACTGAAGACGACACGTCTCCATTCGTCCCTCCATACACGCCTGTCGCGACACCACTGGAGGCGGGCTGCACGATGTTGGGGCGTGAGCGGAAGACGACCTAACGGTGCGCGGGACCGTAGCCCAGCTTCATGGAGACGGTTGCGAATGGTCCTCTCTGATACCCCAGGAGCAACAGTGTCCCTAATTTGCCGGTAAGTGGCGGTGCGGTCCCCTACGGCACTGCGTAGGATGCGACGGTCTTGGCGTGCGGCCGTGCGTCGCTGCTGTCCGGACCCAGGTCGACGGGCACGTGCACCTTCCGCCAACCACTGGCGACAACATCGATGTACTGTGGAGACCTCGCGCCCCACATGTTGAGCAATTCGGCGGTACGTCCACCCGGCCTCCCGCATGCCCACTATACGCCCTCTTCAATTAGCAATCACACAAATTTTCTAAACGATAAATTAATAAATCAAAGTTTAAAAATGTTAATATCCTTCCCCCAATACAAGCGTGGGAAATATTTCCGAAGAAATTAAAAATAGTATTATTAAGTATATAAGCCAAATATTATTATTACGTTTAAAATGTAATTTTGACAATTACTGGTTAAATAATGCTACGCTTGCTCTTTTTTTTATTTTTCACTGATAATTGTGGCAAACTATCAGGTCGTTCTGAATTTCGCTCAGTAGACATGGTTTATAGATTCCCCAAGTTTGGTAATTTGTTATCTGTGTAATTATGCCCTAATAAACAATCGACAAGAGCAAGTAACCAACATGGTTATCAAAGACTGTAGTACATTACACGTCAAAGGAGTGTGTGACTGTGTGGAGATGTTTTTATTTTTTTGACACGGTTTTTAAGTTTTGAACAGTATACTGTCTAATGACCAAAGTATCACTATAGTTAATAAAATACGATCCTATGTACCACCTGATGCAACCGTAGTTTAGTGAGAAATTTTGTAGGAATGGCCAGCCCAAGAACTCGCCGAGTACTATCGGATCTCAAACCCGTAGACGAAAACTCGGTAAAGATTTTTTTTTTAAATCTTATGCCTGACGATGTCTAGAGCACAGTGATTAGTACGCTCATGCTTTTCGTTTCAGAAATGCTTCGAGTGCGGTACACACAATCCGCAATGGGCATCCGTGACATATGGAATATGGATTTGTTTAGAGTGTTCTGGGAAACACAGGGGGCTTGGTGTGCATTTATCTTTCGTTCGCTCCATTACTATGGATAAGTGGAAAGATATTGAGCTTGAAAAAATGAAGGTAATTGCCTTAAATTATTGTTAAATACATGACTAAAATGTTGACATTGCTGTTTACTAAACTGGCTTTTATTGTTAATAGATGTTTACATAAGAACAATGTACGCTTGTTACCATTTTCCTGCACTGTTTCATGTTTAAAAATTCTTATTTTGGTTTGTGTTTAATTATTTGATATGTTAAAATTACCTTTATAACAAAGTTTTAGTTCACTTTGTGTTTATGTAGTTACCGAGTAATATACTGTTTAGGCCTATCTGTTATTAACCAATTCCTACGTAACAGATTTTATTTTACATTGTTTATTTCTTAAAATTGATACTGAGAGGGAATACATAAACATAAAAATTCGTATTACTTTGATTGCTACCATATATGTGTTTGTAAAGCAGTTCTAAGGGCTAATAGTAATTAGTATTCCATTATATTTTCAGGTAGCAATGTTTAATTACATTTTATTTAGCCAATATTTTTGTGTGGTATCATCCTTGTGTAGTTAAATATCCCTATGTAATATATATTTTTTGCCATATAATTATTGGCTTGTAAATACAAATTGTAGCTTTGAATTTTTACCTACCTGTTCTACTGATGTAAAGATTTTGATGCATCAAAAACCAAATCTCTTTTTTTATTTATTTATTTCGTATGGCACAAGGATACAAAGACATTGACATCATTGAATCACAATACATATAACTATACACGGGTGTTACTACAGACTGATCTCCAACGATCGCAGGCATTCGTTTGCTTCATGAATCTGATGCATTGTACCACTGAATCAACTAAGAGGGCATTCTATAGAGATATGGCGAAGGGTTTACTGATGATTACCGCAGTCACAAGAAGGATTCTCTATCATTCCACACTTGTACATCCAGTAGTTGCATCTACCAAGGCCTGTTCTCACTCAGTTCAGTATCGTTCAGGTTTCCCTGGGTATGTTGAATCCTGGAGACTGTCTTGTGGGATCTTGGATTGGTGCCTGTTTGTCAGGATTGGAATGGGTCCACTCAGTACACCATGTTTCATGTATGATGAAGTAATTTTGGACTAGCACTTGATCAAACTTTCAAGTTGAATACCTAGATTTTAATCTATTTGGAGTTTTATGTATGTAGTCCTGATTTTTATTTATGAACAATTACTTAGAAATTTTTTGTCACTATTTTGGTGCATCTAGCCGTAATTTTAACCTGCTTATGAGCGATTCCAAATATGATACATAAAATTCTGTGCTATGACAAATAACAATGCTTACAATCGATGGTTACTTTTGAGGTTTGAATGTTAGTCACCGATTGGGGCACTGTGTGACTTCCACCAAAGTGAAATTACCAGGTTCAAATTTGGATAACTACTTCATGGAGATTGTCATGTTTCCGCTACACATTGTGATAAAAAGACACCTAAAAGAAAGTTACAACTCACAAAATATGAGGCACTTCGCCAAGGCTTATTCCTAATTTTGTTTGATTACTTTTGTTATAGTTCTAGAGATCATATTAACCTATGATACATGCGAAAGCAGATTATTTATTTATTTATTAATGGTTGTGGTTACTTTGAATTGTTGAGGTATACATGATGTACTTCTGCAATATCATCTATCTTGAACTGATTTATGTGTTTTCATTACCTTAATGAATGTAGCAAGAGTATTGATTAGTTTGTACATTAGGTTCGCCAACAAAATCACACATTGATTTTTTTATTTTTTTAAAAAATGCACCAAACTGAATAGGACTGAACTTTATACATCTTGATGTTTGATCGTTTCATATTTTCATGATCTTCATTACTATTACAGAACTTATTATTTCTGGTAATTATTGATTATAAACTTCTTCCACCTCCTCTTCCCATCTCATCACCACCATGACCACCACCACTGCCATCTGCACTCTTCCCATCTGTTTTATTGTTGGCATTGCTCAGTTTGTACACATCTGATCCCCTTGTCATGTCCCTCTGTCATGATTAAGGTTCATAACAAACATTGTAAAATGTGTTTGTGTTTTTGGCTTCCTGTGTAGTGAGTGACAAGTTTACATATATAATCTATGATAGGCAAATGAACCCCCACTTATCTTAGATTATGGCAGAAAAATTAGGATAGGAGAATAAGCCTCCACTTACAGCAGATGATGATAGGATGACATCCCTTGAAACATTGTAATTGTTGGGTATATAACACTCCCTTAGCGGTAAAATATCGTAAACACAAGGTGGATGCAACATTGTTTGTCGTTTTCTTGTGATGCCATCCTGCTGTCATCTGTGGCAAGGCAGAAATATTATGAGGTTCGATTAAAGCCACTTGCTCAATCAGCGATAAGGATAAATTTATTAAATTTCTAGTAACGCAGCTCCCATCATCAAAACACGTAGGAAAAGCAATTGAGGTTGATACATTCTAGCTGTTTATCAACTGTGTAACAATTGTAACTGTACTGTATAGTACTGCTTGCATTAATGATTAGTAAAAAAAGAATGGCATTATTCTTCACTGTAGAGACTGCTTTACCACAGAGTAAAATTTTGTCATAATTTGCAGGAACAGTTTATACTATCCCACTGCATTATTTATTCATCATTTAAATCTGCAGGTTGTTAAAAATCTTCATTTTCAGCAAGTTATAGTAGGTATGTTCATGTTCCTTTTGGCCCCAGCAGACATAAAAAATTTCAAGATGTGAACCAGATAAAAACAAAAATTAGTTTCGCTGCCTATCAGCATGAAAGAAATTGATTTGTATTTGAGTAATTTGAAAAATTGTTGCATTGAACCATCGATAATGCAATTCTTCTGATGTTAATTTTTTTTTGTGCAGGTGATGAAGTATTAGGTTCGAAAGATAGCCCATGTTCTTTGTTTTAGAGCGATTTTTCAAGTGAAATGAAAAGATTATATTACAAGAAAAGATGCACCATATAATTGAACATGACATAAATTCACATGACCTATGGTCCAGAAATGTTTGTAAGTGGGGATGTGTTGGAGCATATAACATGTTTGTATTGTGTTTTTATCTACAATGTCTGCCACTATTTGGAAATACAATGTTGTATTTGTTTCAATCTACAAGGCAGAAGAATGGAGTTCTAGTTATTCTGTATAGTTTATTTAAAAATTAAACTAATTTTATTTTTTGTTTAAAAATTCCCATCTTTCTACTTAAAATTAAAACTTTGCAAAATTCTTTTGATACCCCTACCTGTTTTTTCAAAAGTTATAACAGTTTAACTACAACTACATTCTTCTGAGTTCAATCCGTATTACAAATTAACTGTGGTCATTTCTTAGACAATGTTATTCTTGGCAATATTATGTAGACTTTCTTCTCACATCATTGCTGTGATTGTTTCCACAAATTATACTAACATTTTACATATTAATAAAATGTAGATGCAAGGAAAAATCAACATTTTGAATTCCATCAAATTATTATTCAAGCAGTTTCTGATTATTTACTGGCTGACTAAATTTCTAACATCTCTGATTAGCAGTTTATTTTAAATCTTAAACATTTACAGTGTGCAGTCATTCTTATTTTCTCATACTGAGGTAATCACAGAATTTTTTTATCTGTCAGTCAGAACCTTTTCTCCATTTACAGGTTGGGGGGAACCGAAAAGCTAGAGAATTTTTTGAATCTCAACCTGACTGGGATGACAGTATGCCAATTCAAAAACGTTACAATACCAAAGCAGCTGCTCTTTACAGAGATAAGGTGAGTTAGATACTTTAACAGCATATCATTTGTTTGATTAATGATCTTATTTTAAATAGATGCATTTATTTCTGCATCATGACACTATAACACACTGCTTAAGCATCTATCTCTTTTAACCATAATCTGAAATTTCTATTACATTGGCAGATATTGGTAACCCTATGTCATTAATAATCTGTTTTGTGTTGTGTGTGTTGCATGAAGCCCTTATTTACTGAAGCCTGTTAATTACAAATCTGCTAATTTAAGGGTTCATTTATTTGAATTGAACCACCTTTTTATTTTGTTTAGAGTATAATTTTGTAGTGCCTTCAGATTTTTTACTTCAGTATCTTTTAAAGATACAACAGTGTCATTAGCAAAGAGCACCACATATCACTATCACGTGTGTACGTATACAGCAAAAGACCAAGACTTGGCCTCTGAATTACACCTTGATTAACTATTTCCAATTCCGAATTTATTACGTAACCAACATTTGCAGACTTTCATTGACACAATTGCCAATTTTCAAGATATGGTTTAAACTAATATCCTGGCCTACTACAAATACCATAGTGTTCTAACTTATTTATTTAAGAGGAACTTATGGTAAACCTAGTAAAAGATGTTAGCAAGATAACAGAAAATTTGTAGGAAGTAAACTTTTTTATACATTGCCTCTTATATGTTGTCTAAAAAAAGCAAAATTGGTTGACTGTGGTGTACCTTGCTTAAAACCAAAGTGAACTTATCCCAGTAATACATTTTTATGTAGATTTGTGGCATACACTCTTTCGTACATTGCTTTTCCAATATCCCAGAAAATCCTTTTAAAAGTGGTGTCTTGAGATACATCTTTATAAAGAGGTTTGATTATCAACCTCTTTAGAGGGTCAGGAAAGATTATAATTACAGTAGATAACTCTGCTAATGCTGGTGCTACATTGTTTCAGTACATGGAATGATACCTTATCATAACCAAACTTTTTATCTTTGAAGGTAATGTTTTGGGTATTATCAAGCGTTGTGGGTGAGTGGTTAACACTCTGGGCTCCCATTCAGGAGGACGCCGGTTCGAATCCATGTCCTGACATCCAGACTTTGGTTTTCCATTGTTTCCCCAAATCACTACAGGCAAATACCGGGATGCTTCCTGCAAAAGGCCATGGCTGAATTCCTTTCTGTTCCTTGTATCCATTCCCATCCCGCCTTTAATGACGTCGATGAGGTGTAAAGCCATAAGCAAAAAAAAAGTTTTGGGTATTATCTAGATTGGGATACCACTGAAACCACTTACCGCCTCGCGATGTAAACACTTCTGTTTCCATTTGTGACATGTTCAGCCTTTGATCGATTTTTGAATACACGTTACGACATAGAACATAACCAATAGTAATAACATTAAAAAAAATTACGGATTGAAAAAGTGAAAGGAAATTATCACTTGCCCAATTAATAATATTATTAAAATATCAATAAAATTCCAAACTGATAATTGATATCATTCATTAATAACGTTCCATAACATTGGTTCCTGTAACGTTAACGTTATTAGTCACAATTCCATTGATTTGTATTTGATTCCATTCTTCTATAATTCCTTGTGTGGCTGAAATTGTTATTAAAATCTGTAATAAGAAATAAAATATTTATAAAAAAGATTTTGCCAATAACTGTTTGCGTTTAGGTTGGGGGACATCCATAACTTACGGGAGGTGTTTTTCCGGATTTCCGAACCCCCCCCCCCCACCTTTTCTGGTGAGATCTGGGTGGAACCCCACCTCCCCTGTGGTGAGATCTGGGCCGTGAGAACCTCCCCTCCCCTAGTAATCGCCCTCAAAACTTTTGGACACTTTTTTTTTTTAGGTATCACCCTTCAAAATCCGGTCACAAACCCCACTTTTAGACGAATTACCCCCTTAATTTCGACTTTTGTGCGATTTGTAGACCTTTTTTATCTCTACAGTCCCTCTAGGTGAGATTTCACCGGACCACCCCCCATTTCACCTCACGTAATTTATGGATGCCCCCTTGTAACGCAGCCTGGACCATACTAACAGAGATAGATATTACATTCAGTGGCCGCGGAAGCCTTCGTAATCAACAGAGATAGAAATGATTTGGAAATTGGGTATCAGCAATATTGTTTGCGACGGTTACATTTCACTATGGTCCAGGCTTCATTAAGACATAGAAGTCAGTAACTGCAATAGATACGACATAGAAATTAGGTATCCGCAAAAGGTGTTCGAGAATTACTTTTCAGTGTAGTCCAGGCTGCATCGAAACCTCATCACTAATGAATTAATTCCTGTTCTACTGGTGCAAAATTAACGATTTCACGATATGAGACATATTAGTGATGAACTATTTTCCGTGGAAGGCTCCGTTAGTGATATTTAAAGCTGCATGTGGAACGTATACGTCAAATTCAGCAACGTAGTGACGTCATACTCTTTTCATCTGGATGTGTTTACCTATTGTATCTGGTGTTTACATTGCGAGGTGGTAAGTGGTTGCTGCGGTATCTCAATCTAGATAGTACCCAATGTTTTATTTTTTTCATTGGCTGTTGTAGAGACATACATTCTGATTTTGATGACAGTATTTATCTTCTCAGCTACTGTTAGGAAATAGTTACTGAAAGCAGATCTTAAAGAGGAGGAATCATTTACTAGGTTACTATCAATGTTTAAGGCTATTAGTTTATGTTCAGGAGATGATTCACTGATTTATGTTTTAATAGTGTTCCAAAAACTTTTATAGCTCCCTGTTTATATCATAACATCTTGCTTCTTTGATTATTTTGGCTAATATTCTACAGTAAGTTTTGTAATGTGTTCTAACATGTTCATTATCAGTCTTTATAACTTCTATATAAAGTTCTCTTCGATGCTTGTGAGAGGTTTTTAAACATATTATATACCAAATTTTCTTTTATAATTTCGTACTGAAAATAAACTAGTGGGATGGTATTTATCATAAATTTCGAAAAACCTTTGCTGAAAATTATTGTTCACGCTTGTCATTTTAAACAGTGTGATGCAGTCATCATTCAGAATATCACTTGCAGTGATGTAATCTTACCAGGCTAAATACCAAAAGTAGTAGGACTGATTTTGTACAAAAAAAATATTGAAGATATGTTTACAATTCCTTAATTCTCTTTGAGATAGCACCCTTGGGCAGCTACACACTTAGAATTACACTGCTGCCATTGGTCGTACGCCTTCTGGAAGTCAGATTTGGGGACGCTGTTGAGAGCCCTCGTCGATGTTGCTTGAACTTCCTTAATCGAGTCTAACCGCTGTCCCTTCAGCTGCCTTTTCATCCGTGGGAGTAAAAAAAAAAGTCAGTTGGAGCCAGATTGGGACTGTAGGCGGGATGCAGCAACGTGGCAACGCCGAATCGGGCCAACAGATACCTTCCACGTCCTCCCGTCCAACGAAGGTTCGTATGAGCAAATCAAAGATCAAGACAATGCTGATCGTGGTTTTTGGCCGTTGTTGGGTAATTCATTAGGAGTTCATTATCCCTTTGCAAAAAGTCAATTCAAACTTTTAAGTGCAGATGCAAGACCGAGTGAATAGCGTCCAACATGTCATTTCCGACAACTGGACACTGCATCATGACACTGCGCCGTGCCATGGCGCACTCTTCATGAGGCAACTGTTGAAACGATTCAACCATTGCCACGTTGCTGCACCCCACCTACAGTCCTGATCTGGCTCCATCTGATACTTTTTTACTCGCGCGGATGAAAAGGCAGCTGAAGGGACAGCGGTTTGACTCGATTCTGGACGTTCAAGCAGCATCGACGAGGGCTCTCAACAGCGTCCCCAAATCTGACTTCCAGAAGCCGTAGGGCCAATGGCAGCAGTGTAATTCTAAGTGTGTAGCTGCCCAAGGGTGCTATTTCGAAAAGAATTAAGAAATTGTAAACATATCTTCAATATTTTTTTGTTTTGTTTTATATATATATATAAAGTCAGTCCTACTACTTTTGGTATTGACCTTGTAATCCTTTAGAAAAATAAATAATTGTTTAATGTTTTTATTGAATTGTTATGTAATGACCCAATTTAGATAAATCTTTTCTCTGAATCACTCTGTTTTTCAATACATATTGATTATTTAGGCAGATTAGCTACTTTTTGGGGGTTGTTTGGGCAATAATACAATAAGCATTTAGTTTCTGTAGTGAGGTATACATGGCAGAACCACCTATGCGTTATAAAAACATTTAAGAATGAAATAGACTAGAAAAAAAGAACCCGCCACTCACCACCAAATGAAAAGAGGAGGGCCAGAAGAAGACACACACACACACACACACACACACAAAATATTTCCAGTGATGAAAGAAGAGGCAAGAGTAGGAACTGCACTCATGGAGGGGGAAGTTGACGAATGTTAATTGTGAGACAGAATTTGTGACGGTCAGTTTAGGTAAAATAAAATAAAATATTTCAAACTGTTTTAAGGGTAAATAATTGGATAATGGAAACAAAGATACTGCAATGAGGCACTGAAAATAAGATAGGATAGGAAAGAAAACAGATACCCATCACTTACCACAGATGAAGGCAGGAGGGCGAGATGAACACGTAAAAACACAAAAACAAATTACACAATATTTTGACACAAGTCTTAACCGTGTGAGAGGCGAGACATATGTCAGGGGGAAAGATGTGGTCACATCCCAACCCACCACATGAATGAAGAACCACAGGCGGAAAACGTGCGGTGGTGGTAGAATTGCCAGGATGGGAGGAGTGGAGGGAGATAAGCTTGACCAGCGATAAAGGTGAAACAAAATAATCTTTATTAATTCAAAAAGTTAGATATACCTACTCTGTAATTAACCCTTTCAGCCATTACTTCACTGACTTTCTTACATTCCCAACACTCCTCTACTTTCAGGAGAGGTTTCATTGGTATTATAGATTTGATGCTCAGATATTCTCACCAATCATATACAATACATGTATTTAAACTTCTTGAAGAGTAGAGGCTCACAAAGATCTAACTTTTATTTTTAATTTCAACTTCATTTTGTTATAACCACTTAACACTAATGTTTTAAATATGAATTTGACTGACATTCACTAGACTTATTCATTGACAAAACCTACATCAAATGTTACAACTGCATGAGTGAGAAGTTACACTGTGCCTTTTTCCAGAGACACTGAAATGAACTACCAATGGTGAGGTGTCCCTCCAACATGTGTGTGAAGTGACAGTACCTCTATGAGGCTTTACTTTGAGTGTTTGGATGTATCTGGCAGATTTGGAGCTGCAGTGCCAAATTGTATCCTAACAGGATTGGAAAAATCATGATTTTTCCATAAAAAATAAAAAAATAGTTGTTTTTTTTGTTGAAAAAGTCAAATCATGATTTGTTTTGAAAAAATCAAATTAATCATGATTTGTTTTGAAAAAATCAAATTAATCATGACTTTTTTTTATTAAATAATAATCTATAATTCAATCAATATTAGTGCGAATGAAATGCCTCTGTAGACAGTGGATAAAAGGGGATCTCCTCAATTTGTTGTTTACGGCTGACATCGAAAAAATGTGTTAGTATGAGTTATGTAGCTTATTGCACTATAAAATTAAATAAAAATGCCTGGTGGAAGACATAAAGATTTTATTTGGCTTTTTTTTTTATAGGAAAGAATGTTTTATCAAAAATTGGATGCAGAGCTATTTGTAAGAATTGTAAAAAAGAAATACATGGTCTTACTGCATGAACGAAAAATTGGATGTGGTTGAAGTTTGTTCTTTTGTGATATTTATAATACTGTACCTATGGGAAACTAGTCCCAGCACTCTGTATAATTTAGCAGTAAAAAATTAATAGTGGAAAAAACTTTAAAACATTACTCATTTGCTTTCTCGTCGATTTAAATTTTGTTTTCATTAATCAATTCCTTTACAACTAAATTTTATTATTATTGCTTAAAAAGTTTATGTACAGACATCTACACTATTCATGAACAAACTCCTGCCATTGCCAGCCACCCCATGCATAAAATCCTGATGAAAATAGGTAAATATTTTTTCAGATGATGACACGAAATTGACACCACTCTACCAGCCCAGTAATTTAGTAAAAAAATCAAAATATAACAAAGAAGAATTAGACAAGCAAATAGCAAGAGCCATGTTTGCTGCTAACAGAAGTTTGATTTGTAGAACATTCTCACATTAAAAATCAATTTCAATATTGCACCTATGCTAACTCACTACCATCTTCAGAGGATATATCCAATAAATTATTAGATGAAGTATACCTAGATGAAAAATGAAAATGTTTCTTAAACCTTAAAAGTGTTTGTGGCTATTTGTCTATTGATGGTTGCTCAAATGGTCACAATGAACCGAATATTTGTGCCACTATTACAACAGAGCAAAGTGAAGTATTTCTGTTTGACTCCATAGACACATTTGGAAAACCACATGCATCTGAATATCTTACTAAACTTGCTACGGATGTAATAGAGCATCTGAAATGTCAATATAATTGTAGGGATACAAGTTTTTTTTAAAAGATAATGCTGCCAATATGGCTAAAATGAGAAGAGACATTCAAAATGAAAATACTATAACAAATGGTTGCTCGTCACACTTGATGAACTTACTATAAAAGCAGTTGGAAATGGCCACTACGAAGGAGCATGTTGCACAGATTATCAAATATTTCTGAAACAATCACACTGCAAATGTGAAAAAGAAAGTGGAAAAGCTTTGATACTACTATGAGATGTTTATTGGCTGATTGTTTTGAAGTATACATTTGTGGATGGCAAAAGTTATTGAATTTTTGCTCCACTGAACTACACTTTTTTTTGTAGGACTACAAAGTTATCACACAAGGCTCAATCTGGAAAAAAAGGAGAATGGGAAACCACTTTAGTGTCTACAGTTGATGTGATTATTTTCATGGTAGAAGAGTATTTTATATGTGCAGATCTTTGCTGTTTTTCTTTCTTCATATTGTTAAAACAGTTCAGTACTGTCATGTAATAGACTACTGATGTTATTTTACACTTTTTCAAATAGTTAACCAGGCTTCTTCCATGGTAATGCTAGAAGATAGTCACCATCTCTTTCCATCTGACAAAATGGTCTTGTCTTCTTGAGTGCGCTTTCACTAACCTTTGACCACTGTTTTAACAATTACTTTGACTGAGGCAGAAATTCTCAATCTTTTTCAACCCAAGGACTAGGAATTGACAAAAATAATGCTGCAGACCACTAAATTATATCGTCCTAATTTTTCACTTATCTGGATATATTTAACATCAGCGACATATTTACTGTGCAGTTGTGAGATAGTAAAACTAAAATGGTTTTCTGAATCCCTACAGAAACACAAGTTATGAAACTGTAAATGAATTATTAAAAGTTAACTAGACGACCCGTGCAAAAATTTCGCGAATAAAATGCGATGAATAGTGAGGTTGAATATAATTTCACCAAGTTCAGTCATTACTATTCATACTCCTACTTCATTTATTGATTTTGGTTAGAAATCCAGGGAGATAAATGGCACGAAACATGAAAAACGTATTTTAGAAATATTGACATTTTTGCGCTTTATGGGTCGAATTACGAAAAATTCCTTTATTAGAATATAATTTTACCATGGCGGAAACCTTAGTCTTTAATACGATATATCATTTATCTATATCGATTAGATATCAAGGGAAATATAAGGCTCGTGACACAAAAATACGTTGTAGAACAATTTATATTTTTTCCCTTTAATAATTGAATTCCAAACACTTCTTTCTTAAAATATGATATCAGCAAAGCTAAGACATTATTCCTCACAATCGTACTTGATTTATCGATTTTGGATAGATATCCAGGGAGATAAGTGGTTCGAGACACATAAAACGCATTTTAGAAAAATTAACTTTTTTGCCTTTTATGGGTCGAATTACGAAAAATTCCTTTCTTAAAATATAATGTTACCACGGCGGAGACCTTATTCTTTAATATGATACCTCATTTATCTATATCGGTTAGATATCAAGGGAGATAAATCGCTCGTGACACAAAAATCGGTTATAGAAAAATTTATACTTTTTTCCTTTAAGGGTTGAATTCCAAAAACATTCTTTCTTAAAATATGATTTCACAAAGCTGATACATTACTCCTTATATTCCTACTTCATTTATCGATGTTGGTTAGATATCCAGGGAGATAAATGGCTCGAGATACAAAAAACGCATTTAGAAAAATTGACATTTTTGCCTTTTAAGGGTCGAATTACGAAAAATTCCTGTGTTAAAATATAATGTTACCACGGCGGAGACCTTATTCTTTAATATGATGCCTCATTTATCTATATCAGTTAGATATCAAGGGAGATAAATCGCCCGTTACACAAAAATCGGTAATAGAAAAAGTTATACTTTTTTCCTTTAAGGGTTGCATTTCAAAAACATTATTTCTTCAAATATGATTTCACAAAGCTGATACATTACTCCTTATAATTCTACTTCATTTATCGATTTTGGTTAGATATCCTGGGAGATAAATGGATCGAGATACAAAAAACGCATTTTAGAAAAATTGACATTTTTGCCCTTTAAGGATCGAATTACGAAAATTTCCTTTCTTAAAATATAATGTTACCATGGCGCAGACCTTATTCTTTAATATGTTACCTCATTTATCTGTATCGGTTAGATATTAGGGGAGATATATCGCTCGTGACACAAAAATGCGTTATGGAAAAATTTATACTTTTTCCCATTAAGGGTAGAATTACAAAAACATTCTTTCTTAAAATATGATGTCACAGAGCTGAGACAATACTCCTCATAATCCTACCTCATTTATTCTTTTTGGTTAGGTATCCTAGGAGATAAATGGCTCTAGATACAAAAAACCCATTTTTGAAAAATTGACATTTTTGCCCTTTAAGGGTCGAATTACTAAAAATTCATTTCTTAAAATATAATGTTACCACGGCGGAGACATTAATATTTAATATGATACCTCATTTATCTATATCAGTTAGATATTAAGGGAGACAAATGGCTCGTGACACAAAAACGAATTATAAAAATATTTATACTTTTGCCCTTTAAGGGTTGAATTCCGAATAATTTGTCTTAATATATGACGTCACTAAAGCGGGTATCTTAATCTTTAAAATGATACTTCATTAAACGATCTCAGATAGGTATCCAGGGAGATATTTGACTCATAACACAGAAAACAGCATTTTAGAAATATTGACATTTTCGCCCTTTAAGTGCCGGATTCCGAAAACTTCATTTCTTAAAATATGATGTGACCAAAGGGAAGACCATAAGCTTTAAAATGACACCTCATTCATTGATTTCGGTTAAGTATGAAGGAAGATACAGGCTTGTGACAAAAAAATACCTTATAGAAATAATATATATGATTACATATTGACCAGACTCTTAATATTTAGTAACCAAATGAATAATGTTACTATAGGCTGGATGCTACACAGTGGCGTAGCTATCATGGATAACACCTGGGATTTTAAAATCAACGTTAAGTAAAATAAAAAATCCAATAAGTGTAAAGTATGATTCTGATAAAGTATATTTACATAAATGTTCTGCTTCTGATATCTCATCATAAAAAAACAGTAAATTTGAATTCAGATATTTTTACCTTCTTCTTATTAGTTAAAGGCAAAATACTTTTCTTTATAATCTTGAACAATGAGCTGTATCTGTAATGGACTTTGATCTAATTCTGAGTTCAGTATTGAGTCAGTCAAGAAATTCTAACATATCCATTTAATTTTCAAATCTCTGCGTGAGTCCTGCATGACCAACCAATCATTTTTACAATAATCTCTTGGTTTTACTGGAATTTCATTGTCCCCTGATTTATTCATGGCAAGACCTATTAACTCTTCTACAATATGACATCGTTCTTCTTGAGTAAAAAGAGGAATTGCCTCTGTTTTTATCCCTAATTATTCTAGGCTCAAGCTTTTACTTTCCAAACAATGTCCCATCCTCATCCTGGAAATGCCAGATTTTTTGCCTGGTCATTGAAATATACATGGCTTTTAAAAAGCTGGGCTTACAGTTTGCACTCTTATACAGAATGAATTCAATATCTAAAGTTATAATATTCTGCCTGCAGACCAACTGAACCACCTCGTGGACCACAGCTTGAGAAACTGGAGGACACTGGTTCGAATCCCTGTCCGGGTATCCAGATTTGGGTTTTCCATGGTTTCCCCAAATCACTCCAGGCAAATGCCGGGATGCTTCCTTCAAAAAGGCCGTGGCTGAATGTTATATCCAACTACTGTCCACAATTACAAATCAACTCAATACTTGCAGATGGTAGTTAAACGTTGCACTGAAATGTCCTTTCAGTTTTGGTTGAGAGTCTAAAATCGTGGCACCTATTGAGCAGACAGTTTTTCCACTTATAATTCTTCGTGCAGGACAGCGTGCGCTCACTCAGTTCAGAAAGATGACAATTTCAGCATGTTGCACACTTTCATTCACTGCTTTTCCATAATGAAACTTATTATTATTATTTTTTTAATACATCATTTATGACAAGCTCAATTGAGAATCCAAATTAACACTTCATTTTCTGAGTTTCAGTGACTGCAATTAAAACTGTTCACCTTGAAGCAAATACTCTTTTAAAGTTGCTGCAGATTACTTGTTAACTCAGTTTACCTTGACTTGATTTGCACCCGCTAATAAGTGTTTCATCACTGTACGAAACTTGTTTTTTACTATTTTTGTGATAAGTGAAAACCCTGATAAAATTTAAATAGCTACCAAAAGTCAACTCTCATCACATCTCGCTCAAAATTTGTCGTAACTTTTTTGAAGGCTCATGTTTACCAGCAGTTATGTCATTTAATGTATTATTTTGCTATGAGGCATATTTTTAAAGTAAGTTCCATTATTGATTATTTCCGTTGAAATGCTGTGACTGTCATTGTGCGCATGTGCATTCAGTTCTCCAGTTGCTAAGGAACTTCTAATGGCAGTTTTGGATTGCTGGTCCTTGTGTTGAAATGTTCAAGGTAATTGATTAGCCTGCCGACTGAAATACGGTCGGTTGTGTTCTTTATCCTTGGTGATGAAATGTGTCTCCATTCCATTGACTGTTGCTTCGATTCAGGTGTCATGTGACACACTCAATTCTCATTGCCTTTCATGATACAGCCCATGAACTCATCGGCTTTCTCACTGTAATGTGAGAGAAATTGTAATTTGCTCGAAGCCCATTTGGTTTTGTGTTCCTTGTGTTCTTGGGCATCCACCGTGTGCACAATTTCGAAACTGTAATTGATGGTCACAGTGTTGTATAGAACACTCCATGAAACTTATGGAAAGTGCATTTAAAGAGCAAAAATTGTGAACCTTCTGTAGTCGCAAATTTTTGCTTTGACTGACTGCACTCGTCAAATAATTATCAATAAGAGATAGCCTACCATTACGCTTTTCGTCGTGCACAGTCTCCAGACTATTCTAGCACTCAAGGTACCTGCACCATACACCTCACAAATTGGTGATAAATGTCAGCTGATTTGACGTTTCTCACATTCAAGAAATGGATAACAGACCGTATTTCACATTCGGTGAGCCGGTCAATTACCTTGAACATTTCAGTCGCTCACCACACACAATGGCTAGAAATCTTTCACTGCATGAACAAGTTGCTTAGCAACTGGAGAACTAAATACTCATGCACACGATGACAATCGCATCATTGCAATGACAATAATCGATAACGGAACATACTTTACAAATACAACTCGTATATCATGGAAATTTACCAAATTTTTCAAACAATCCATGTAATTCCATCTATTTGTCTTGAGATATCATTCAATTAAAAACTCTTCTTGTATTTTACTAATTGCAGTGTTTTGCAGAGTGAAATTTGATTTGTATAATATGGAATATGCTTTTGGTGATGTTCAATAAATAATAGGCAATATAATTGCATGCACTTAATGTTTTCATTCTTCTGAATTATGTGAACAACAATAATGTAACTGTTCACAGATTTCAACTCTTGCCCAAGGCAAAGCATGGGATTTCTCTAAAGCACAGAAACAGCCATCAAGCCCAATAAGATATAATGATCCTTATGAGTCTGGTGATTGTGGTGGCAGTTATCAAAATATGTCAACTGGTGCCGTATATGATCAGAAAGAAGCCTTCTTCACTCGCATTCAAAATGAGAATTCACAGAGGCCTGAGTGAGTAGCTGCTTTTGGCATCTTTAATTAATTAGAAATAATTGTAGTGCCTATTGAGTGAATAAATGATTTAATATGCTAGAAGGAAGTGATTTATTTTTTTGCTGTCTAAAATAATAGAAAAGAAGTAAACAACATTTTTGTGTCCTGTGAATATATTTACAGCTGTCTTATTTCTGGTTTACTATATTTATATTGTGTGAGTTTTATGTTTGTGAGTGTAATATAAAAACATGTTCTCATTTACGCTGTTCCACACAGCAGTCAGCATTAAATTTTGTTCTCTCTTTTTGGTTTGAAAGCTGAATAATAATTTTGAATGGAGTACATTTGTTGATTTGGGAAAATCAAGTAACATTTGCACCAGTTTGTTCGAAGTTTTTGTTTTAATTAGACGTATTTTGAATTATGTTAATATCTTTAGCAACCTGTAGTTATTCCAAGTATATTAATCTAACTTTTATTTTTAGTTTTGGTCAAATTGTTTATTGCTGAAGTACCATCGCATGGAAAGTTTTCATAATTTTAGTCCATTAAGTGTAATTTAAATTTACATTGGCAGTACACATCACTGTTAACTGACTTCAACAAAAGAAGAGGTTCTCAATTTGATTGTAATTTTTTGATGTATGTTCAGCAATATCTTTGCCAGTTGTGAACCGATTTTAATGATTTCTTTTTTAGTGGATAGGGAATACCTTCAAAGTGGTCCCATATAAATTTCATTGAGAAACCACCCCTTCTCCCCCTTTATGCCATTTAATTTTTATAAAAACCCATTTTTTTTATCTGATTTTGATATAACTTTGCACATGTATAAAGAGAAAAATACTTCAACATTTGGTTTGAAAAATCCCAACCCTTCTCCCTCTTACCACCATCTTAATTTTTGTCAATGATCTTTGTAAAAAGCTACAGTCCACTCAACACTGTTTGACTGATCACCATGAAAGTTGGCACATATACATTTTTTCATGGAGAATATTTCTGACCAAAAAATCCAATAACCAACCTTTATCCCCCTTTACACCTCTTAATTTTTTTATACAAACCCACATTTTTTATCCGATTTCAATAGGACTTTGCAACTGTATACTTTACTTTAAAGAGAAAAGTTCTGTCAACATTTATTTTGCAAAAATCCAACCCTCTACCCCCTTAATTTATCTCAATGTTGTTTTCAAAAAGCTGTAGTTGACACTATTTGACTGATCTCCATGAAATTTGGCATACATATGTATTTTTTGTAGAGAAGGTTTCTGACCAAAAAAATAAAAAAAACTCTCACACTTTACAGCCCTTAATTTTTATACAAACCCACATTTTTTATCTTACGTTGATATATCATGGAAATTTGCCAAATTTTTCAATCAATCTATGTAATTCCATCTGTTTTCCTTGAGATATCATTCTGTTAAAAACTCTTATTGTATTTGACTAATTACAGTGTTTTGCAGAGTGAAATTTGATTTGTATAATATGGAATATGCTTTTTGTGATGTTCAGTAAATAATAGGCAAAATAATTGCATGCATTTAATGCTGTCAACATTTGGTTTGCAGAAACCCAACCCTCTCCTCCCTATTTTATCCAACTCCTTTATGGCGTCTATCAGTTCAGCCTCAAGGGCACTAATCCCTACCTCCTGCTCTAATATTCTGTTCTAATACCTTCCTATCCAGGTTTATATCATCTGGTGTGAAATGTATATGGAAGAAGAGGACAATTCTGGAAAAAAGAATAGGTATGTGACCCGCTAGGTTCACTCAACTCACATGTCTCTTTGAGTGTAGTGTCTTGCCCACCGTGATTAGACCTACGAATTGTGGGGTAGTGTCCTATTAACAAGAGTTGTAGTTTAGCCTGGAGAATGACTGTCGCTGTCTGATCACATGGTATGTCCATTTGACAGGTCACAAACCTGCCAATATAGTGGAAAGGGACTGATATGGCAGTGTTCTCATCTGAAGCAACATTATGTTAGGAGAGTGTACTGCACAGCATGTGTTTCCTAGAGATACTGTGATAGTTACTGTTTGTGGTACACATTGGTCTGGGCTCTATGTGATTGATGATAATGCTGGTCTGGGGACGAGTACATGCAACAAGAGGACATCATACATCTGAAGTGGCCAACTTGGTCCCTGAACTTAAATCTATTGAAAATGCATTGGACACTTGAGGTTGTACACCACCACAGACCATTGTTGACCTCCAACAGGTGGTTGTCCAGGAATGAGATACATTAATGTCAGCCATGCTGGACGGCCTGACCCATAGAATGGAGAATCGTTATGAATCCTGTATTGCCATGTGAGGTCATGACACCTCATATTGACATTCGGTATGCCTTCAGCAGATGGACACCCTCAGATGTCACCCATATCTGGTTTTCCTTTATACCTTGTTTCAGTAGCAATGCCATGAGTCGAATTGTTGCAGGGCCTCTTTTAGTTCACACATTGTCACCATGGCCTATGTTTTCCACGTATCTCGAAGATCCCTTAACTTATGAGTATAAAAGTAGAATCAAATGTAATAGAAGTAGTAAATGGATTTTGTTACTTGGGAAGTAAAATACAACTGATATCCAAAGCAGAAATTATGATTAAAAACAGAATAGTAGCAGTAAAAAAAAAAAATTTGGAATATTGTTCTAAAGACTAAAAACTCTAAAATTGTATGTATGGAGAACAGCTGCTTTATAATTGTGAAGCATAGATTTTATGAATACCAGGGAAATAAATTTGGAGTGTTTTAAATGTGGAACTATAGAAGGATGCTGACAATTCAGTGAACAGATGCAGGAAGCAATAACCATATTTTATAAATGAAGGATGACAAATGAAGTTGGTTGAAGATTCTTGCGGAGAGGAGAAAGAGGATGATGGGTTGCAATTTAAGAGGTGGGGTTGGTTAATGTTCTAATGGAGGGAACAGTTAAAGGGGAAAAAATGTAGGAGAAGACAAAGAATAGAAGTTGTAAATCATATAATTGAGAACATAGGTAATAAGAGGTAGTTGAAATACAGAAGTTAGCTCAGTATAAGAAGTGTTGGAGAATAGGTTCTGAAACTGGGGTTCGCATTTATCTTTGCCGTATGTGTAGACGATACGGCGACCACCTAGATCTACACCATCAGAAGTACTATGCCCCATTCACTGTTGAAAACGTTTTTTCTAACATTACATACTTCATGAGTTTCTTTTAAGGTGTCAATCTTAGCATTCAGAAGTAGGAATTCTCCTTTTTTAATAATAAAATTTTGACAAGGGAAAGGGGGCATGTGAAACATGGTAAGAAAAAGTTTGGGAAACCCACCCTAAGTTGGAAGATTGCATCAGAATCAGTCTACAAGATGATGACAAGAAAAAAAGATGGCTATGCCAAGCCTATTTTATGTTAATATTTTAAATAATTATTACATACATATTTGTAATGTTGTCTGGAGAAGTCATATTGATTTTTTTAAAATTAAAAATACACTCTTAGCAAAATACAAGAAAGTTATATGGTGGCTTTAGGTCTTATTTGTCAATTAGTTAAGGTGCCTAGTAATTACACTTGTATGTTGTTAATTTTGGCAAAGACTGAAGTTTTAAGATTTTTTAAAAATTCACTCTTTCACTGAATATGAACTAAATACTAATTTTTCAGTGGTGTTCCTCCAAACCAAGGTGGGCGTTACTCGGGATTTGGCTACACCATGGACCCTCCACCTCGTAGCAGTTCTCAAGAGTTATTTGACACTGCTGTTTCATCTCTTGCAAGTGTGAGTAATTATTCCTACCCATTGTTGTTCCTAATGATACATGCAGAATCATACTTTCATCCATTGATCTTTTTTCCTCTCAAGTTTTCTTGCTACAGTTCGTTTAGCCATTATACAACAAGCATAAATTATAAATGCTGAGAAAGTCTTAATTTTTGTTGGACAGAAATTGAGTTTAAAATAATGGAGGCTGTGAATTTAAATGATGTGGTGTTGCAATTAAATCATTGGTTCATTGTATTAAAATGATGAATATTGTGGAAAATGTTCCCACACTTAATGTACTAATGGTTACAAATTGAATAATTAAATGAATTATTCTGACAGATAGCTGATTCAGTTTGGTTACAATGGTCGCCACTCAATTAAATGTTGAGAAAATGAAAAACTAATTGTTAATGGTGGAAATATCTAACTACTGAAATTAAAAGATAAATAAATTCTGATAGCTATTGTTTAATAAAATTTGTTCATGAATCTTGATTCTACAAATACCATCATTACAAATTTTGTTTTACTGAAAACGAACTTCTGTCCACTTAAAGACTGCAGGTTTAGTTGTAAAAAGAAGCTGCCCTATTGTGTCTAAAACACTCGTCTCACTCACATTTGTCTGAAAGATCCATAAACTAAATAAATGTTCCTATCTTAATAGAAAAACTAGTGGGTAAATGCCCAAAGTTCATTGCTCCATTTTCCTATATCTTCACAGGTCTCTAATTATGGCTACATGGCTAACAAAGCCATGCTCACCATTGCATTATTTGACTACTATGACAGTATTTCGCCAACACAGAGACAACTTGCCCTTGTCGATATATCCTGGCAACTCTGCATGCTTGGCCATGACATATTTTATAGAATGCTTGTTCTTCTCCACTCAGTAGTTGAAAGTCTTTACATTGGTGATCTGTTTAAAGTACTGCTTAACTCAAATTAACTACTTCTCCTGACCATTTAAACTTATTTAAAATTTTATCCACTTCGCTCCAAATGTACAATAATGTTTCATATTACCTGGATTTACTTATGTTTCCCCATATCTGCCTATTTCTGCAAAACATACTTTCAATGGTTCTTCTGTCGTACTGCTATAGGTCCTAATGTTAATATCATTTTCAACTTTTATCTTATGTTTTCAATTATCAAACCAATATCACATTAAATATCCTTGTGTCTTCTCGTTTCCTGATGTCGCCATTGTTTTTCCATTCAGTTTCTAAATTACTAAATTATTTTTGTTGTCATACTATTCTGCTTTCTTTTTCCAAATTCTGACAATTTTTATGCTGTTTTATCTCATCTGTATAATATTTTCACTCTCTTTTATCTTTTTCTGACTCTGAAATCACCAAAAGTATGTATTATTCCACCCTTTCATTTGTAATTTACATTCATGTTTTCATTTTTCCTAGCTAAATAACACCTCTGAACATTACTAATATTGTAAAATCTAATTTCCTACTGTAAAATCCATTACTTCTTTCCTATGGAGTGTCATTGAGACTGTAACAAACACTAAAGGGCTGGATACACTAGGGAATGAAATATTCCCAAACATGACATGCAACATTGCACACAAAATTGTGTGCAATGTCTACATGACACAGGACATGTTGCAAGTTGCTGCTTCCACAAACACGTGTCACACGTAAGTCCCACATCATTTGGTGGTGGGTGAATTTGTTTGTGCAATGTGCTGCACAACATATCAGCTGTGTGGGTGAAGCAAATAGTGCTTCAACTGATCGAGCTCAGAGTTATGGGTTGTTGTGAGACACATAAAACCATGATTACGGAAGTAAAATAAAGAAAAAAATGAAAGTTGATGGATATTGACAAGGTACTGAAATTACCTAGAAAAGAAGTAGAGGCAAAATACATACCATCCTCCATTCACAATTTATTCATGAAAAAAAAAGAAGTTCATGATCTGCTTATGAGGCATGAAATTTTTGCGTTGGATTCTTAATTTCTTGATTCCAGTTCCTATTAAATAAATATATTTATAAAAATTAAATACATTTTTATTCATTCACCTTCAAAAAATTTTTCAATGTATATATCAGTTTTTTACAAACTTGTGGTAGTATTCTACTTATCAGTTGCCTTAACACTAAAAGTGTATGACAAAAAAGATAAGGATCTCCATGTAATTGTAAGTCTGACATAAGGACCAACAGTGCTCAATAGTGTTGTATCTTGTTTGATCATGATAGCCCGTTCATTTGTAATGCAGTTCAAATTCAGGTTAAAATTGCCAAATGATTATTCAGACATTTGAATATCACTTAGAATCTTAACTCTTCTGTTTTTTGTTTATCTTCCGTCTTGCAACTAAAAAAAATGCTTTTTATGGCAAACGTGTTTCGTTTTTATTTAAGACACCTTCAGTGCCAGTTTTATATCATTAATAAAGATGCGCACGTTTGTAGTTCCACACCAGCTACTTTCCTTTCACTACCTTCAAAAGTTTTTGTATAGTGCATTCTAGAAATTTCGCTAATTACAAATGGTATATGAACTTATTGTTGTTGTTGACAACCATCATGAGCCTTCATATACCGTTCGTAGTCGGCGACCGAGCGTGGTGGTGTAACGGTAGTGTTCTGGCCTCGCATTTGGGAGGATGGCGGTTCGAATCCCGGTCCAGGCATCCAGATTTGGGTTTTCCATGGTTTCCCAAATCACTCCAGGAAAATGCTGGGATGCTTCCTTCAAAAGGCCATTGCCGAATTCCTTCCCATTCCTTGCCCCCGATCCTTTCCCATCTCTAAAGACCTCGCTGTTAAGAGACATTAAACAGTAAAAAAACAAAACAAAAAACGTAGTCGGCGAAAAAAAACTTTTGACATTAGTGGTAGTGAAAGGAAAGTAGCTGGTGTGGGACTATGAATGTGCACGTGTTATTATATAAAAGTGGCACTGAAGATGTCTTAAATAAAGATGAAACATGTTTGCGATATATATTTGTTAGTTGCAAGACGGAAGAAACAATTATCATAGCAACTAAGGTCTGGGCCAAAAAAAAAACACCAATATCTTAACTCTTCTTTCTCGTTATAGTAAGTTTTTCTTTATCCATAATCTTCTCTTATATTTTACTTGATATAAGTATGTATGCAAAAACTAATCAACACAACTTTCTCGGGTGACATTTGTACAAGACCTGATTAGTGTGCCATGAAAAATGTACTGTGACATTCTCCTCGCCACATTTCATGGAGTTGTTGAGCAACACATCCCGCAACATGTTGCTCCATTTGTTCCCTAGTGTATCCAAGGTTTGGTGATCGATGATGTCTTCTGTCTGACTCAGAAGTGTGATGAATCTGTTACTGTTCTTTTCTTGATTGAAGTTACCTTGAGTCTTGATGTCTGCAATTTAGTTTGGAAGGTACAGTTTAACTAAAGATGACGAGTCAACTGATGGAATTATTTTTCATTTTTTAATAAACGTGTATATAAAAAAATCATTCCCAAAGATTATTTATGCAGCCACAAATTTATTTTAAAAATGAGTTGTCTGCATAATTATTACATGGAGAGAGCCAACAGACTCCCAAACCTACTGTAGTCCTAACAAACTTGCATTGTAACTGGATAACAAACAAACTGGCTGTGGACCAACTGGTGGCTTATAAAAGATGGCAGAACAAACATTTGAGAACATGCATGAGACCTTGAAAATGTGAAACTTGAAAAAGAAACAATCCAACATTTTTAATTTATTATATAGCTATCTAGTAATTAGAAACACTGAATGAAAATGTACCAAACTAATGATTACAGATATTATTTAAAAGCTTTTGAAATTATTTTGAATGATATAAACAAACGCAATCAAATAATGTCTCATGCTACTATTGAACCATAAATACTGTTAATTTAATTTTAGTAGGCCATTGTAACAGGTGTGATAAAGCCAAATTTTTGGTGTATAGAAATGGGTCTTTAATTAATTCCTGACAATTTGTTCATAATTTTCTGTGGGTAGTACGTGTATGCGTAAATGATGATTGAATAGCTGATGAAAGCAATAATAATCATTCACTTCAATTTTTCTGGTCCCTTGGTTTGTTTTTATTTAATCTAGAGAAGGGGAAGTCTGTTCGATGGTCTATCTCAATATTAACTGGATTTTGAAGCTGCAGCGGGGACAGTTGTTCAAGCTGAGTGGCCAGAAACACCAGCTGTCCAGATTGATGTATTGTTGTATACCTACTCATTTTCAGTCACCACGTGGTTAGTTTGCAAACCTTCCATCCCTGGAACAACAGAGGATGTCAAGTGTCAGGTTGATCATGGAGTCCCATAGTAAAATGGCAAAATGTCAGTGTGTATTCTGTGTGGCATGATCCAAATGTGCAACAGGCCACCCCAGATGCCATATAGCAGGCAAGATTGCCAACTGCCGACCATGGCACATGTTTACACCAATTATTTCTGTCATCTTTTACTTGAGACTAGCTGAGACGGTAAACTTTGCAACCAATGATTGTTTGATTTTGTAGGAACCAATGCTCTGTAAAATTGTTGAAAGAACAGATTTTGAACAAAATTGGGTATTTGTATCTGAAAACTGGTTAAAACCAATAATAATTTCAATAGAAATGTTTAATAATACACTGAACATTTTTCGAAAGATTAGGTCGCATGTTTTGTGAAATAATATAGATTAAACTCAAAACAGTTTAAAAAAATGATGATAGGCTCCTCATACCATTCAACAAATGCCGATACAGTTGTTGATGAGTTGCTGAGAAATAATGCAGAAGATGTAGTCTAACAATTTGTGGATCATACAAAAATACTAGGTAGTTACTTCAAACTGCCCTATATCTATTAGGATTGTCTTGAAAACATTTTGGAGCTTGTGATCACTAAACCATAATATCAAATGGCTGAAAAAAAGGAACAATCACCTACAGATCTGAAAAAGTTTCAAAGGACTCTTATAATGTTATCAATGGATGATTGACGTTTATTTAAAGTAACAGGAGGCAATATTGAAGAGATATGGCAATGTCTTACTTGCATGTGAGGGTCCTTAATGGTACATGTTAGATGAAAAATTGCTGAGAAAGCAGAGGTCAGACATACATTTGAGAACAAGGGCCAGAGAAGACGTAAGAGCCTTAATTGAGTCAAGAGGATGATTTATAGGGATGATATGTGAGGCATTTTACAGTTTCTACCATATTTCACTATGCAAAAACCTCTCGGAATTTAAAAAAAAACTGATATAAAAATAAGTTGGCTGTAATTCTAACATTCTAAAATCATTAATATAAAACAGACATGGGATTTGTGAAAGCTGTGACAAGCAAACATCCTTATAATCTTATATTCATATATAAAAATAGATGCCAGTGCCCCAAAAATTTCACTTTTCAGTCCGCACAACCTAGCAGAGATCACTGGTTTTTGTGTGTGGTATTAACATAGATTTTCCTATTGTGTACAACATTGGCCTGAATGCCGATGACTGTGGAGATGTGGGAGATATGGTGGTTAAAAGTGGTTGATGTAGGAAATTTTCATATTTTGACTGAAGACTTCTGTGTCACTATACTTATCTTTCCTGCCACAACTATCGCAGACCATTGGTGTTTGTTTTTGGTATAAGCATTCAGTCTCCCAACATGCACTATGGTTGTTAGATGTCGGTGGCTATAGAGGTGTGGGAGATATGATGGTTGAAAGTGGTTGACCTGGGGCACTTTCATATTTTGACCAAAGATGTATGTCCCCCTAAATTTCCCTTTTAGCCAAAACTATCTAGCTCAGATCACTGGTGTTTGTGTGTGGTAGTAGCATTGAGTAGCCGATCGTGCACAACAGTAGCTGTGGGGGTGTGAGAGATATGGTGGTTGAAAGTGGTCAACCAAGGGCACTTTTCCTATTTCTAGAAAAGACATGTGTGTCCCTATATTTCGCCTTGCAGCCAAAACTACCAAGCGCAGACCACTGGCGTATGAGTGTGGTAGTAGCCTGAAGTCTTCCATCATACACTATGATGATGGCATATTGGTAGCTGTGGGGGTGTGGTAGATAAGGTGGTTGAAAGTGGTGGCCCTGATATAAAAATAGACATGTATGTCCCTAAATTTCACTCTACAGCTAAAGCTACCTAGCACAGTCCACTGGTGATTGTGTGTGGTCTCCCAACGTGCACCATGGTGCTGTCATGTCGGTAGCTATGGGGATGAGGGGAATATGATGATCGAAATTGGTCAGCAGAGGGATTTTCATATTTTGACCAAAGACATGTGTGTCCTTATTTTTCTCTTTGCAGCCATAAATACACTGCGCAGATCACTGATGTTTGTGTGTGGTATTAGCCTCGAGTCTCCCGTTGTGCACTATGGTGATTATATGTCGGTAGTTGTCAATCATAATTGTTTACAAACACGAAGTTGTAGGCACCAGCTATTTGAATTTAAAAATAATTCTTTAAAAGAAATGCCATACCAGTTTTCCACATCTCACTGATTAAGAAAAGAGTTCTAAAAATAAATAAATAAAAGATTCCACACTTATTGTAATGCAACTTAAGATTCTGAATTACGTGTACCATAAATTTGCTGAGCAAGTGCCTTCCAGCTGGAAAATCGTGTAGATTACTCCCATCTTCAAGAAACGGAACCCACAAACTACTAGCGGCAGTTATGCTTTGTAACACACATGTGCTCGAATAATATGCCATTCTTAGATGGAAATGAATTATTGCACCAAATAAACATAGATTTTGGAAAATCGGACCATATTAAACTTAGGTTAGTCTATTTCTTCATCACGTAATGACTGTTATTGATGGAGGATCACATGCATTTTGAGGGGGCGGAGATTTCAATAAAGGTTTCAACACAATACTTGTAATGGTGATCCAAGCATACAGATAATTGCAGCAGATTTGTGTTTAGATATAAAATTTCTCGATATTTGCAGTATGTAATAATAAAGGATGAAGTGTCCACTAATTTATATATTGAATCAGGCACCCAAAAGGGAAGCATGATAGGAGCACTTCTGTTTCTGATATTTATAAATGATCCTGGAGACTGTTTTAACAGGTGTTTTAGAGTGTTTGCAGATGATGCAGTTATGCATTGGGAAGTAAAACATTTTGCTGGCGTTTAGAAATTCAGCATGATCTTGATTTATTTTAACATATTGTTATAAATTACAGCTTTAAATGAGTTACAATAAGTGCTAGGTTAATACAGGGCGTTCGCCGGAAAACGCTACCCTCCTAGTCTGTTGCCGTCGGCAACTTGCTTGGTAAGTGGAGCCAGCAACTCCCGCCACACGGCACCGTGAATCACCGCACTGTTTAACACCTCCGCTGCCCCAACAGTGCAGTGACGCAGTGAATGGAACCCTTACATTGTTAAGAACGGTTTCTTTGCATTGTAGCTAGTTTGTGACTTCAGTCTCTTATTAATCAGTGTTGTGAATAAACGTTTCTTTGCGGTTTGGCTGGTTTGGGGCTTCATACTCTTACTAATCTGTACCGTGTTTGAGTGTGAGTAAAATTATGGTACGTTACAGTTTGCAACAAAGAATATTTCTCTACAATACATATGTGAAGAAGAAGTCGTTTAAAAAGTGTCGCAGTAAATTTCGTCGCGAATTTCCTGGCGCTTTACTGCCAGCTAAATCAACAATTCTGCGTCTGGTTAAAAAAGTAAGAGAAATGGGTTCATTTTTTTAACAAAAAGAGACTGTCGGTCAACCGTATTCTCACAGAGGAGAAAATTGACGATATCGCTTTTCGACTAGAACAGTCCCCCAAAAAATCATTAAGTCAGTTAGGGCAGCGTGTGTCTCGAAATATGTTCAGAAGATGTGAAATGTACATTACACAAGAGGGTCAACACTTCCAGCATCTTTTATAAGGTAAGCTAATGAATTAAGTCACATTTAAATGCTTAGCACATACAAGTTTATGAAGTTTATGAAGCGTAATTATTATGAAATAGTCCGCGGCCGACGGTCGAACAATGCCAGAAGCTGACCGCTCGCTCGCCGGGAGCAGTTTCTTCCTAGTAGCGCCAACAGTTGGGTTGCGTTTTCCGGCGAACGCCCTGTATAAATAGGGAACAAAAATATACCGCTTGCTCATGATTACCAGGTTGAATACCTTAAGTACTTAGATGTAACATACATAACATTAGTCATAGAAAAACTAATCCTAGTCTACAATTCATAGACTTGTACGTCCTCATCTCAAATATTGTGCTGTGTGGAACCATTTTGTAAAGTATTGATTAATAGTATTGACAATGTGCATAGACGACCCGTACAGTTTATAACCACTTGCCACAGTCCTTACAAAAGTTTTGCAGAAGTGATAAGGGATCGGGCCATTATTTTCTGGTATGCAGGTGGCGTAGTTTACATATGAACTTATTGAGTTACATGCAGACAACTTCAGACATTTATGAATCCAGTAAAGTATTTCCTCCAGCAACTTACTTGTGCTGTGATAAGAAATATGTCACCAGGTCATGATAAAAATGCTTTGGCTCACTGATGGGCTTAAATATGGTTGTGGTTTGTTATGTGGATTGTTTGGATTGCAGGTTCTTCTTATTCACAAAATCACTACATGGATCACTATACTGTTCACTCTTTGTTTATTTGTAAACCACATACACATTTCTCTATCACCACCAGCAAGTAATATCGTTTTACTGTGTATAAGGCAGATCAAAAACGTCTTCCCCTACAGTTGCAGAATCTCACCACTTGTTCGTTAGTTCAACAACATAGCACACTCTCCACTGACTAACTGACTATCAGAAAACTCAGTTCTTCTAGAAACATTTGTCTGCTGTACTTAAAGAGCCCATAATGCAGTTTTTCTATCACCAATACAGAAATAAATTCAACTTGAGGCAACAAACGCGATCACCTCGCCTCCGCCCCAGCACTTTTCTTCTGTCCTTCATGCCAGTGTGCCCCAAACTACTTTCAACAATCACTCTCTCACTTCTACCCTGCACACTTTCACACTCAACAATGCTTCATTAAGGACTCAGCCTTTACGAACAATTAATCATGCATAAATATTTCTTTTGACACTCTTATTGCAGAATATTAAATATTAACTCCCAATATTACAAACAAATTAAATATGCAACTGCCTATCTACTTCTATTAAATCTTCTGCACATTAACCTGATATAATACTGTCTCGTCACACTTGGGCTGCAATGGTAGGTTGGATAAATTTATACAAAGAAGGTACCATACTGATGCCTGTGTAAATTGTTTCTTCCCTGATGCCATTGGGGATTTGAATATATAGAATAGAGATTAATTTTGGTGCAAAGCATTTTCATATTTCTGTAAATTATGGAGTGTAGATTTAGATTGACTATAGAAAGATGGGAAGTTTCATTTTCTGGATAACATGTCACGACGAAAGACATACGCGAGCCAGATGCACAGCATGTTATAAGACTGTAACTGGACAAAAGTCTGTACATATAAGATGTGTTTGAAAAAATGATTTTGGGTCATTGTTAATGACCTATATAAAATTAATCAACTGTTTTTAAAATTCATTTCTGTTTGGATGAATGGGAAAAAACACTGGTCAGATTTTGATGCATTTTGAAACACTATACAGTCTCTGGTTTTGGAGTAAAATAGGATATGTCCGATTTTGATGTGAAATTGGAAAGTTGATAAATTTAGGATAAATGGATAAACAAATTATTTAAATTTTTTTGTTGCATGGGATATATATATATATATACATACACTGATCAGATTTTGATAGGGTTTCAAATAGTGTACAGCCCTTGATTGCGGGGGTAAATTGGAGCATATTTAATTTTGATGTGAAGCTGAAAAGCTGAGTTTTAGAACATGATTCATGTAAGTACCACTGGTCAGATTTAGTTAATTCTTGCAGGTGAATTGCATGTAATTTCAGTGTATGATCAACATTGTATTGTAAGGAATTAAGTTAAATTTTTTTGTGACATGATCGGTTTAAGTCCGGACATTAACAGCCCACATAAAGTTTCAGCAACAGCTAGTCAGGATATACCCAACCAGTCAACTGATGGTCAGTAGAGGATGTGTAGAAAATTACCTCAAACATTGGGAGATGGCATAGTGACTATATTATTACTTGATTTATTAATTAATGTTTTAATTATTGCATTGTCCAGGCCTTCACCTCGCTTCTTGTCTTGTTCTGCACTGTAGGCTTAACAATCCGTTTCACAGCATTTATAAAAAGTGGACTGTCTTGAAATTGTACAGCAGCAGTCTCATTTTGATGTTTGTCTCTACAAATTTTAACTTTCACAGCCATTTTTAGCCACCAGTTACTCTTTGGGGAGTAAAGCATTTTGATCTGGAAGGAAAATTAACATCATATGTCAGAACACTTATAAAATGTTTTGTTTTTCTCTCCAGGGATGGTCGGTGTTCTCTACATCTGCAAGCAAGATAGCAAGCAAGGCAACAGAAGGAGCTATCAAGATTGGAGGCATTGCATCTCAGAAGGTAGCTGAAATTTCTGTTACTGTTGGTGAAAAGGTAAGGGTAGTTGTGGCATGCTCTGTATTCATCTCTAATGCTTTCAGTATTGTTGTATTAACATTGAGAGATATACTTCCTCTATCCAATTTGTTTTGCTTATAAATAATTGACCGATTAGTTGAAAATAGGGAACAATTTGGCCTTGTATGGTTATTATTTGTCCTTGTTCTGCTATGACTTAAACCATGACTTAAACCACGCATATTAGCAAGTAAAATATCCCATAAGTGTAGGTATAATCTAGCTTTTTGTGACAGAAGGAAGAGTGTTGTGAATGAACTTCAGTTTTCTTTTTTTATGATTTGTGTTAAGGAAACAATTCATTCAAATGAGTGGAAAGTGATAAATGTAAAATATGCACAGGCACATGACAACAAATTTTATGATAGGTTTTTATCAGCAGAAGCTGGGTAACCACGCACTACATTTGCTTTAGGTATTTTGTAACCTTCTTTCTTTGTTATTTAAAACTGAGAACAAAGATAGAACTGAGACTAGTGGTTGATTGGTAATCTTCATGTCTGGGCTTTTCAAGAACTCGGGTTTGATCCCAGTCTGGCCATCCAAATTCCATGATGTCTCAAAATCACACCAGTTGAGCATTGGTACTGTTCCTTGTTAAGGTTAAAACCCAATTTTCTCCCTGTTACTAGTCCAGAATCCTCCCCTGTAATTTCCAGAGTGGTAAAAACAATGAAGTATAGGCTGCTTACTACTGTGTAAGAATGAATGATGAAATGAAGCTCTTAAGGAGAAGCAAACATATTCAGAGTTCAGAGGCAAATATAAAATGGACATTATTGGTAGGGGATTTAATTTACCAGATACTGGCTGGTTAGAAATAAGATTAATATCACAAGGAAACAGAGCTTTGTAAATACTTTAGTGAGGGAAGAAGGCTTTACACAGTTGGTCAAGCATAACACAAGGAGACCAAACATGTTAGATGTATCCCTAATAATTCCTGATGATAACCTTGTCTGAATGAATACAATTGTGAAACAGTTCTGGTGGACTTTAGAGCAATAAACCAGTGGCAAAAACTGAAGGTGTTTAGAGGTACAGTTATAAAAAGATTCATATTTTAGAACAGAAGAGATGTTTCAGGTGAAAGAGTCAGTATATGGAAGGAGAGAACAGGTACTGAGGAGTTGAAGTGAGTGCAATTCCAGGAGTGAAATGTAATGGAGGAAGAAATGCTTATCGCAAAACAGAATTATAAGAACTGTACTTGCATGCTGGAATAGGAAGGTATGGAAGTTGGTAAGAAGAGAACGCTATAAATTTAAGAAACAAAAAGGCAGTATGGACACTCAAAACAACAAAACAAGAAAATATCTGCAAAGAGGGAAGCTAAAAATGGGTTCATGAAAAATGTTATGGCTGCAGGAGCACCATTGAATAATTCCTCTAGAAATTTTGATATCTATGTTAGAAGATTGAAGGAGGAGAAAGTATTCAGACAATTGTGGATGAGGATGGTTGATAAGTTATTAAGTATTTGAAGAATGCAGACATATTTAATTTAATGAGACCATTAAGGACTTTCTTTCAGGGATGGTAGTAAAAAAACATCAGAGAAGTAATAAGAAATGAACAGAATAAAAAAAATTGAAATAGATATGGATGATATTATGAAGAAACTAAAAAAGCCAAAAGAAGCCAGTGTGGATAATATTACTACAGATGTATTAAAGAGGGGGTGGAATCAGCATTTTACCTTACCTTGTAATAATTTTTAGATTGTGTCTGGAGAAATGTTGCTTACCAGAGGACCAAAAAAAAAGAAGGTGACGTACTGCTGCTCCTTAAACGAGGAGCTGACATATAAATGAGGTTGTAAATTACAGGCAGATTAGCTTTACTTTATTGGTTGGTAAAGTAGTAGAGAGATAGAAATGCTGCCATGTCAGAAATGTCTTTGATTAAATAAAGTGGTTCACAAATAAATGACATGGCTTCAGAAAATAATATTAATTTGAATCTTGGTGAGTTATATTCATATTTTGGATGAAATGAGATAGGTAGGCAAAGTTGAGAGTATAACACTATATTTTTCCAACACATTTGACAGAATGAACTATAATGTGGTCTTAAATAAGGTAAAATCCATTGGAGTGGATGAAAAAGTGACTTGCTGGTTAGAGAATCTCTTAAAAGGTAGAAAGCAAAGAGTTAGGTTGGGAAAATCAGTATCAAAAGAGGTGAAAGGTTATTGGTGCCATTGCTATTAATTATTCCAATGGTTGATGGTTTGTAGTCAGAAGTTAGGTTGTTTGCAGATTGCTTAGTGATATCAAATAGGATCGAAATGGGAGAGGACTGTGAACAGCTGCACTGTGACCTGGACATTATACCTAGGTAGGTCAACTTGGAATAAAGATAACTGCCAAGATGAATCAGTTTATTAGCTACACAGGAGAAGAAAAAAAACCAAAGATTGTTTATGGTTATAGGGTGAGGAAGGAATTGGCTTGTTGAGTGCCTGAAGTATAAATATCTTTGTGTTACAGTTGATGATAAATTTAAATGGGTAGGAGACATTGGACATATAGTAGCAAGCTGTTACAAAATCCTTCATTTATTGCAGAGTGTGATGAAGGAATGTAAGTGATGTACTTAGGTTTCAAACCTTCCCTCCACCACCCCTCTCTTCCTTCAAAATTACCTTTAACTTTTCATACTTGACCAACTTTACCACTGTGTTCACAGACCAACCTATAATTAGGTCTATGTTATCTTCTACATCATGTACACTCCTCTGTGAACACTACTGTCCACTTTTTCAGAACATTTCCGTTCAATTTCCATCACCAGTTTCCAATCATTTTACGTTAATAAGTATGCTCTAACTTACACTCCTTCCTGTCAGTCACTTGATAGTTGGTATTTTACTTTAACTCAAAAAAATTGTCATTAGATCCTAAAAAGTATTTACTGCCCCTGCAAAACCAGATGAGAGGTGAGCATGAGTGTTAGTCACATGTCGTTATGCAATATGGATTACATCAAACCTCATGTCAACTGTTGCTGTGCTTTCTATTTTAATTAATTTAGATAATTTTAACAGAACCCAAAACTGTATATATTGAATCCATAAAGGGAGTGGTTAATGATAAGATCTGGCATTCAGGAGCACTGGATTCAATCATCGGTCAGCCCATCCTGTCATTCAGTTTAAAAGTTTTCTAAAAGTCACTGTAGATGAATGCTTACATGGTTCCTTCTAATTTCATGCCCAAATTCCTGCCCATTTCTTGTCTCCAATAGTCTCCTGGCTTTAATGATTACAACAAGCTCTATAGCTGTAAGTATTTCTTGTTAATTTGGGGGGGGGGAGTGAGGAAATTCTCAGCCCTCAGCATTTCCTCTGAATTCAAGTTTTTGATGTGATATGATTTTCATAGCCATTCATCACCATTCTTTTCATACATTAACTGTGTTTCATTGCCTCCTTTCAGTATATTCTTAGTCATTTCTGAATAAAACCAATGCTTTATGAATTTTGTATTATATTTTTTAGCCATTATAATTTTCATTCAGGTGTATTCTCTTTACTTGTGATTTATTGTGCCCATTATTTTGTGTTATATTTAATTTCATTCACCTCTGTTCTCTCATTCTTTTTCTCTGTTATGTACTACTTCTGTGATCACCTAGGTGAATGCTGAGATGGTTCCCAATTTCTTCCTCATAAACTACACAACAAACAAAAATACACATTTCACAGATAGATAGCAATGCCTTCTCTCCCTGGTCGAAACTACTATAGTCCCAGCAAGCTGGTAGTAGCTGTAACCTTGCTTTATAAATAAGTACACCATCAGGAAGAAAGAGGATATGCCAGATGACCTGCGAAATGGAAACATCCAAAGAATAATGTGCTGTTCCAAACTTCTAAGGTATAAATTTGTTATCTTCTATCCCTATGCCCAGTCATATCAGAAGTTTTTTCACAGCAGTCTTTCTCAGTTATTGGCTAGATTCCAACACCTTTTACATGTTTTACTTTGATTTTACTAACTGTTGCATGAAAATGTGTGATGAATTGAACCTATCTTCTAGCAAGTTATGGTAAGTTGTAGAATTTTTCTTTTCTCATCTTTATTAACCCCTCTATATTTCAAACTATATTTTATTTAACCTGTTCTAACAATTTCTTCATGGATTTAGATTTATTGGAGTGAAAGCATTTCATAGCTGGGCAGATTGTCAATATGTTGAATAATAAGATCACATAGCATGCATATTATTTAGTTAAAATGTTACTGGAATTTTGTCTTTTGTAAGTTTGTTAAGTATAAATGGCTTTGGTTTACCAGTAGCAGTATTATGTTGTTGGATTCCACTTTGTCACATGATTAGTGACATGGTGCAGTGAGCTGTAACTCTCTCATTTGTAACATGATGGAGTGTCATTGGTTAATTCATCATGAAAATGTATATTTGACTGTGGATTTAATGTTTATTTATTCAGAAGTATCATAAGAACAACAATGTATTAATATCAAAGCTTAGGAGGCAGTACCCAGTAGTAACCAGAATTTCTTTTTTATATTTGCTTATTCATTTTTTCTTCAAGAAAATTCTTTAATTGCCTTCAAATAATTCTTCATTAGAGCTAATATTCTTGTCCAATCTTTTCTTCCTTTCTTCAAAACATTTTTAAAAATTTCTCCTCTGTTGTGATACTGAACAGTGCCTCCATCATTTTTGTTTTCACTTCATTCGTGTTGGCAAAACGTTTTCCTTTCATGACTCTTTGTCTGTAGGAATAAAAAAGGTTACATGGAACTAAACTTTGCAAGTAGTCTACATGGGGCAAAGAAATCATACTGCTATTTATTAAAAATTGGCCCACTGAGAGCTGTGTGGGACTGAGCATTGCACTGACTCTTTTCATCTCAAAATCTTTTGTTAAAATTTGCTGTATCCAGTTCCAACTCACTTTAGGCATCTCCTCAATTTATTCTATCATACATTGGTGATCTTCAAGTACAATTTTGCTTTTTTTACATTGGTTTCATTCTGCAGAGACAGCTAGAGTGATTTGTCATAAATTGACATTTCACCGTTTTGCTATGGGAAAATCACTTTTATACTTGAGTTTTACCCATAGCACCATCCCCATAGACTGTTCTCAGGTACAGATGAAACTGCTTCACAGATCCAAACAACCGACCCAAGCAACGCAAAGCAACTGGCTCAAAACGCTTTGCTTTACACTCCACTTGTGGAAGAATTACTATTCCAGATACTTCGTGAACCTTTAGACAATCTGGTTGCTTTTGGGTACATCCTTATTAATTTGGATAGATAACAGCTTCTAAGGTAAGACTTTTGCTTGTTCATTTTCTTAGAAAAGCTTATATGTTAAGGCTTTTTTTAGCATTCAATGCCAAGTTTACTTTGATATTTTTAATTTACCTGCATGCTTATTACCTTTTATGTATCAGGTAAAGGAAGGCAAGCTGCTAGATGACGTTAGCTCTCAGGTTACAAATCTGGCAACAAAGGTATGTCTATACGATTACCATTTTATAATTGATATTAGTTATTGGAAAACTTAAGCCAAAATTTCTTCTAGGTTGGTGATCTCGGCCGGCGAGGCTGGAAAGATATTGCTGGTTCAAACATTCCTGCCCCACAGACAGAATCCAATCAAGAACCTTCCACAGAAAAATCATCACTATTACTTGATGGAGGTTCTGTCAGCAGGTAAGGCAGTGAGCAGAGTAGTGACAAGAGGAAACCTAAATGATGAATTTAACGCTGTTTCTGTTCTGAAACAACCTAAAAAGAATGATGTTTTTATACTTGTTGGTTGAATTTTACCTTGTGATCTTTGAAGTCAGCATCCTTGTTTTCAAACATTATTTATCGAGGGTAATTTATTACATTGGTGTATAAGTTCGTAGCATTTTTTCACAAATTTGTTAAACCCAACAGATACATGTAAGAAGCAAGTTAATCATCAACAGTATATTCACCTTCACTATCTACAATATTGTTCAATGCTGGAGTAACTCTTCCATTCAACACCTGCGTCATACAGCCATATTTGGAGTGCATTTTCATCCCTTGAAGACTGTTTGATAAAGTACAGAAATGGTAAAAATCTGAGGGCAGAAGATCAGTTCAGAAAGATGGTTTTGGAATGATATCCCAACCCAACACCTGGATAGTGTTTTTGGCAAGTTAGCAGTAGCACAATCGTGCAGTAGCATCGTTTCACACCATCTTGGATTGCGTCTGCAATTCTCAGTTGGTGTCAAAAAATGTCGGCAGTGACTTTTACTCTTCGGTGAAGCAATTTACAGTACAGTACACTATCACTGTTCCGCCAAATGTATAACATTGTTTTGTGGATGTGCATTAGGATGGTTTCAGGGAGCAGGTTTTTTTTTGTTTTGTTTTGTTTAGGTTAAGCCATCCTTTCTTTTCCTTATGTTATAATAGTTACACCATTTCTGGTCACCGTAATGATATTGGCTAGGAATGTTCGATGTTTTCCACTAGCCAGTCAGTGATGAGCAAGAAGAGATGCACATATGGTCATCTGCTGATTTTTTTTTCCTTATGGTTTATAGCAGTGGTTTCCAATGGGTTGGTACCACTCACTGGTTTGCGTTGAGTGGTACTGAACTCGGCCCCTCTGCTTTCCAGCTTTAAGTGCTGCATCAAAGAAGCTTTTTCATCACATTCCAATGATCATATGTAGCCAAAGAGTAGTTGACAGTCTGTTAGTTAAGGGGAAAAAAACATATTTCCAGTAGTGGAATGCTGCGATTTAGGATTGTAGATGAAAAATAAGGCACCAAATATCAAACAATTAATGTTTTCAATCCAAGCTCAGCCCTCTAATTAGTAACATTTTTTATGATAAATATTTGGTAATCAAACTGTGAACAATATACCAAAATTGATAATATCTTTCATAGAGTAATTTTAGAGATCCGTCCTTGTTTTTCTACATATGATATTGTACACTTCACCTAAGAGCTGCACCATCGAATCATTGTTTCAAAAAGTGGGTTACTAGCCAAAAAAAAGTTGGAGCACTATAGGCTACATTATTTATTACAAGAATGAGGTTCTGTGTGTTTTTTTCTCTCTCTCTTTAAAGGGAGTGGAGAGTTATTTTTTGTTTGAAAATGGGGGGTGGTGGTTAGTTATTTTTTGTTTGAAAATAACCCCAGTGGGGGTAAATTTTTTCCGAAAAGGGGTGGTAGGCCAAAAATTGTTGGGGAATCTGTGTTTTAGAGCAGGCAACACCCACGCTCCTGATTTTGGAACTTTGTCAATTAAATAAAAATGTTGTATGCTGGTGGAATGATCACAGTTAATCACATTTACCAGTTCCAGGTTCTTTGACCCGGCTCATTGTGGTTTGTTGTAAGTATTCTATACCAAACTTCAACTTTCTGTATGTGAAGTGTCACTAATGTCGAAACAACCCTTTTTAACATAGAAAACCATTATATTTCCATGCTCTCTCCCATGGTATTATTCCAATGCACGGCATTAATGTTTCTGTCCTGCTCCTTCGCTTTCACTTCTACTGAACTTAAACAGAGAAAGATGTCATAAATGTCACACTTTCTCTACTTGATACTCCATTTTTAGCGTGCACAGTTCCACATAATATCTGAAACAATGAATAATTCAATATGTTAACTCAAGCAGATTAATTTAACTTCAAAATAAAAAAGATAATCGATAAAAAAAACATAGTAAAAAGAGTATCAACGTGCGAATCAAAAATGCTGATAACTTATTCACCAAAATATAATTGTAACAAACATGTTACCTTTAAATTATTTATACTGATAATTACTTATTGTGATAAGAGCTGGTTTAAATGGGTGAGGGATTCAACCTCTGGTATAATTGTCATCATATCCATAGAGGAAATACGCCCATTAAACTTATATAATATAATCTTTTATGGTGTAGCATCGTGTTTCTCAATCTATGGTCTGCGGACCACTGGTGGTCTGCGAAGATGGTTTAGGTGGTCCACAGGCAGAATATTATAAATTTAGATACCATGTTCGTACTGTATAAGGTTATAAGGGAGTATAAACTATAAGCACAATTTTTTTAAACCAAAAATATTTAACGACCTGGAAAAAATCTTGCATTTCCAGAATGAGGATAGGACAGCATTGTTCATACAATGCTCTGTTCATTTTCAGTTGGCATCAAAAAGAGCGTTTGTCTAAGGATTAAGTAAATGACAGTTTTCATAAGTAGTAGGATTGGTAACTTAGGAGTAATGAAGTAAGTAAAAATAAAAAGTATAGAGTCTCTTATTTTATTTTGTAAATGTTGATCAGTGATATAGTGTAGCCTATAACAACATTATTATTCATTTGGTTACTAAATATTGGTCAACATTTAATTAACTTTTAATAGATTCATAAACGATTCATAAATGTGTTTCCATAGGTATTCAAAACATGGTCTCAGATTTATCATGTTATAATGGTACAGTAAATTGTGTCCCAGATGTTAATAATATAAACACAGGTAAAAAATTAAGGCCACATGACATAAGTGTTCCGCACCATTATATTTTAACAATTTACTGGTACTCTGGTTAGAAAATGATGAGAAACATTGGTAATGCTAAGGTTCTCTGCCACTGTGGATCCCATGATAGGCAATGGATTATGTTGTCACACAGAGACCTTTAAGGAAGTATATGATACTAAGAGATTTTGTTGCTGTTGATGAGTCATTAGTAAAATGGCTACAGAAGCCATGTATAGAGTTCTGTTGTTTGCCACATATTTAAATTCTTTTATTTAAATATTAATCATTTTGATTTGTTTAAGGTTTGAAACATAAGAAATATTTTCTGTTGTTGTGACAAATCTTGAATTGTTCTATGATATTAACTTATCCAGGAATAACCAGACACGAAATTCAGGCTCTTCACTGCTGTCTGAAGGAGAGGCAGGTACTGCTGATACTGGTGGTGCTGATGACTGGGGTTGGAATTCAGAAAAGACACAAATATCTAGGTATGTACAAATTTTGCCAGTTTGTTTTGATGATACTTCATTTGTTTTCATTTTTAGTAACTTATAACAAGATGTAAGAAAGCAGACTTTCTCACTGTATAATTGAAATGAAGTCTTCACTGGAGTACCGCTGGATTGTGTTGTGAAAACACAATATTTCAATGGCTAGCTCTGTCGTCTTCCTGAGGTGTGAAAACATCTATACTGGTTGGCTGACAGACAGATACTGAGATAGCTCAGGTGTTGCACCACTTTATCTACCCAATGGCTCTGTTCGTGTCACAAGCACGGTGGCTGGCTGGCTGGCAGATGGCTTCCTGTAGATCTTCCTTGAGGCCTATAGAATCTAATATGACAGCACGTGAATAAAGGTACCATGCTCTCTGTAGAGTTTTGCTAAGGCTGGTTTCCATGCCTCACTAAGACATAGCCCACTGTCTCTGTTCAAGGTATTGGCCAACCGAATTTCGATTGCTTCTTTGACTTCCCAAAAAAATGAAGTTCTAGCTGATATCCTAACAATGTTAAATTCTACCCTGTTTCCATGGTCATAGATGTTCTTCACACCAGTTTTGTACAGTGCAAGCAGTTTGGATGATGTAAATATTTCCACACTTACACTGAATGCTGTAAATTCTGGGAACTCGGAGGCCAAAGTCCTCCTTAAGTGAACAGAGATAATCCCGTATTTTGGCTAGTAGTCAGTATAAACATTTTATTCCATGTTATGCAAGAATTCTGCCAATTGTCCTTGAAGCGTTTACAGTAAATGGCCAAAAAAAGGGGTGGCCTTAGACGTTTCTTCCTGTTGAACTGGAATTTTCTCCAGCCTACGATCAGTTGCCTTATATATCTGTCTCTTAGTGTACCCATTCCACCTGAAGACAATTCTTAAATGTTTCAAATACCTTTGGTCTTTGTCAGAAATAGCCTTAGCCCTATACACAGTTGCATATAAAACAATATACACTGTACAGAATGGTGTAAGTTTGTGGCTTCCAAATATTGGTTTCTGTATTTGCTAATGTTCTACCATTCCTCCTGACTTTCTTTCAATCAGGATGTCAAGAAAAAGTAGAATGCAGTCCATTTCCCATTCCATTGTAAACTTTTATGTTGGGATGAATTCCATATATATGTTCCAGGAAGGCCCTGTTACCATGGGGCCACACGACAAACCAGTCATCGACATATCGGAAAAAACATGTTGGCTTCAGAACCGCATCTTCCAGTGCTTTTCCTCAAAATAACTTGTATAAAGTCAACGACTACAGGAGAAAGTGGCAATCCCGTGGCAACCCTACCCACTTGTCCTTAATATTCCCCTAAGTAAGTGCAATATGAGAATGTCGGCACATGTTTGAATAGTTCCACAATTGCTTGTTCAAATTGGTGGTGTATCCTTCAACGGGACACGGGTGAATAAAGAAAATACATTGAAGCTCACCATTATGTCTTAATCATTCAATTTCATGTCTTGATGATCTTGAATTCCATGGAATTCTTGATATGGTGATCACAGTGGTCGAGCGATGGACTTAAAAAGACCAGTCAGATATTTTGCCAGCCTGGTAAGTGGGAGGTCTGATATTGCTGATGATTGGTCATAAAGGTAAACTTTCTTTCTGTAGTTTTGGTATATCGTATAGCAGGTCTGAGTTTCTTGTTGGTATCTTCAGATTAGGTCTTAAATGATGTTCTGGCACAGCTTAACAGAATTCATCCCAGCATAAAGTTTACAATGGAACTGGAATAGGACTGCTGCCTACCTTTCTTCAATATCCTGATTGTAAGAAAGCCAGACGGAATGCTAAGACATAGTGTATTCAGAAAATCAACCCACACAGACTAGTACTTGGGAGCAACGGAGCTAGTCATCGAAATATCATGTTTTCACAACAAAATGCAGCGGTACACCCATGATGACTTCCTTGGAACATGTAACAATAAAAGTAAAATTGATGGTATTGTCAAGTGGTCACACTAATTTGCATAATACTTTTTTTTTAAAAAATAATATTTATATTAATTTTTATGTACTATGCTCATCAGTTTTGATCTGCTACTTATTAAACTTGGCAACAGTATAGAAAATACATGTGGCTCAATGTGGTACAAAGAGACTTTTATTCTGGTGGGATATCCAATATTGATGTTGCAGATCACTATAAATGTTGTAATGTGGTTAACTCCTGGTCCTCGTCCACTAAAATTTACTTAAGCTTGGAAACTCGTATCACAGGAAGGAAAGGAAAATATTGTGAGCTGGGAATGAAAGCGAGCATTCAAAAAGAACTAGTCTTAAGCACTCCCTAGTGGGCTTGGATCAGTACAAAGAATTGAGATTTCTTATGTTAGTTTATTCACCAGCAAAGACACTGTAATTGTGTACAGGAAGGATTGTGTGAATGAAACAGTCGTGGTAGAATATATACAAATAGGTGCCAATAATGATTAGCGATATGGAGTGGTTAAACAGATTGAAATGGGCTACACATCACCCTTTTAAAATAAAAACTAAGAGTATGGGGTTATAATGATCATAGTCAAAGTAGGCACCTTCCTGCACTGTCTTTACCCAGTTCTGCAATATGCCATACAATACCAAAAATACCATTACTTGTTTCACTGTTTGGGAAGTCGATATCCATAATACAAAAATTGTTTCTTCCAAACTCAGTTGGTGGGAACTGAAGTGCAAACATCTACCATGCCAATATGTCATCTGGGAAGCTCTGTCCCATATACTTTTTCCTATCTCGCCCTTTCTTTATTTTCTTTCTTCACGGCTGAAGTTCCTTGTCTCTTTTTAACAGCGCTTTTATCATTATTAACCGACTTCAAAAAAAGGAGGAGGTTCTCAATTCGTCTGTAATTTTTTTTGTATGTATGTTCAGCGATATCTTCGCCAATTTTGAACCGATTTAATGAAATTTTTTTTAGTGGATAGGATATACCTCCAAAGTGGTCCCATATGAATTTCATTGAGAAACCACCCCTTCTACCCCCTTCCACCCCTTAATTTTTATACAAATCCACATTTTTATATGATCTCGATGAAACTTTGGACTTATATAGCCAAAAATAAAGTGAAAAATACTGTCAACTTTTGGTTTAAAAAAACTGAATCCCTCTCCCCCTATCCACCCCCTAAATTTTTACCAATGTTCTTTATACAAAGCTACAGACGACACCATTTAACTGGTCTCCATTAAAGTTGGCATATACATGTAATTTTTCATGGAGAAAGTTTTGATAAAAAAAAAATAAGTAAATAAATTTTAAAAAAAATACCCCAAGTCTCCCTTTACACCCCTTATTTTATAGAAATCTACATTTCTTATCTGATTTTTATTGGACTTTGCTCATGTAAACTTTAAAACAAAGAGAAAAATTCTGTTAACATTTGGTTTACCAAAGCTCAACCCCTTTCCCCCTTTCATCCCCATTAACTTTTGTCAATGTTCTTTGTAAAAATCTACAGTCGTGATCGTTTGACCGATTACCATGAAAGTTGGTGCTTATATCTATTTTTTTCTTGCAGAAGGTGTCTGACTAAAAGATCTAAAAACCACCCCCTCTCCCCATTAAACCGCTTAATTTTTATACACAACCACAGTTTTTATCCGGTTTAGACAGAACTTAGCAAATTTTTACTATAAAAAAAGAGAAAAATAATGCCAACTCTTGGTTTGCAAAAACTGAACCCCTCTCCCCGTTTCCACCCCCTTAATTTTTGTCAATTTCTTTTTAGAAAGCTACAGTTGACACCATTTGATTGATCTTAATGAAAGTTGGCACATATATATGTAATTTTTATGGGTAATATTTCTGACCAAAAAATAAAAAAAAACTACCCTAGCTCCCCTTCCCTTAATATTTATACAAAAGCCACATTTTAAACCGATTCGGTGGACTTGGCATATTTATACTGCAAAACAAACAGAAAAATACTGTCTACATTTGGTTTTGAGAGTCCAAACTCCGCTCCTTCCTTTCCATCCTTTAATCTACAGTTTATATCCGCTTCTGAAGGAAATTTGCACACACATACTTTAAAACATACAGAACAATTGTGTTTAAATTAGGTTGCAGTAGCCCAAACCCTTTTCCCTTCTACCCCCACCCCTCCTAATTCCTCCTTGTTCTTTATAGATACCCACAGTTTTATCAGATTTCGATGGAACACTGCACATGTATACTTAAAAAACAAAGAGAAACATAGTGCCTAAATTCGTTTACAAAACCCTACCAGTCACTCCCTTACCCCATTTAATTTTTGCAAATGTTCTTTACGCAAAGCTACAGTTTTTATCTGGTTTCGATTGAAGTTTGCACATGTATACTTTAAAACAAAGAGAAAAATACTTCCCACAGTAGCTTTACAAAAACCAAACTACTCTTCGTCTCCACACCCCTTAATTGTTTATTTATACATACCTACAGTTTTATCTGATATCAATAGAAATTTACACATGTATACTTTAAATCAATCAGAAAAGGCAGTCTACATTTGGTATACAAAAGTCCAATCCCTCTTCCCCTTTACCCTCACCCCTTTTAATTTCCAATGTTCTTTACAAAAATACACAGTTTTAAATCCCGTCAATAACAACTAAGCTATTTTTAAGTCATGGCATAATATTTATAAAATAAATGTGTCATGATGTCTCAACATGTACTTCAGATTTCAACTTGTGAAAACCAATTGAAAATCTATATTTTCTGTGTGATGCCGAATCAAACAGATATATTACAGAGACAGATTTCTGTATGTGGTATGTATTAATGCCCAGATGTTTCATGTTTCGGTTATCGACCAGCAGCTTTAATAGATGTTATGATACAATCGAAACATAACCTGGACCAAAATGTAAACTGATATTCCTTAACACAACACCCAGTTCTGGAAGTTGTTGTGGTATATAAAGACAGAATTCTTCTTTGAAAGCAAGTGCTTTAATCCCTGAGTTACCAGGAAGTCCGCAAAATGGGAACTGCTGTGGCATATTTAAATTACAAAACAAACTATAATACCACTAAAAATTTAAAAATAAAATAATTGTTTAAAAACATAAAAACCTCCTTAAAAAAGAATAGCAATAATACATAAAAAATCATGTTACTGCTTACCTACAATTACTGCTAGAAACATGTTGCAACAAAACTGAAACATACAGATGATACGCCAATATTATGCTAACTGTAAATCGTTTACTGCATGATGCAGGCTACCAACTGAGGTATAGCACCAAAGATATGCCTGGATGACCAACAAGGCCGAGCCACAGATTAAAATACTGTTAATTTGTTTCCCTAAGCTGTCTCCCGCAATAACACTATCTGCCTCAAGACATGCTGTAAAATATTGGGAATTTTTGTTCGTACTCCCTGTTTTGCCTCTAACACCAAAAGAAGTTCAGTAATTCGATCTTCGCGATGTAACAGCTGGCACCGACTCCAAAAATAACTAATTAATGTAAAAATTTCAATGACAGTAATGTAAAATATTGTCCATTTAGATTTACTTTCTCCTAAGCAATTATTTTATTTTCTATTTTTATTAGGATCACTTGACTCTCTTTACTGCTAATTACTTTCAAGATAAAATATTTTATTTCATTTAACAATGTTATTACCATTTTTGAAATACACAAATTTATTTTTCTTGAACTGCACTTCAAGCATCACTCATAAAAAGGAATTTACTGCAATCTTTTATTGTATAGATACGTTACCGTGAAAGACCGAAATCAGAGAATGTCGACATTCACCGGTGAATGTCAACAAACACCAAATACATCGCTGAAAGATCAAATATTTCATTACATTCTTGTACATTCGGACCCTCACCGGTGTATGTCGACAATCACAGATATGCTCCGGTGGAGGTCGAAAAGAGAGGAGCCAACAAAGAGGCGACTGGCTGTTTCCCGCCAAATCCTTTGTTCTGGTGGAGTCTTCCGCCAAATACTGACGACTGGCTGTTTCGAGCCAAATTATTTGTGCTGGTGGAGTCAGTCAGCTTTGTCAGTCTTATGCATATGCAAGGTTCGATGGTGAGAGCAAAGTTTTCTTAATTTTTTTTTCTGATTTCCTGATTTATACAGAATGGATACTGCAGTGAATCGTGACTTTTTTCTTGAAAAGTTAAATGTATTAATTGCTGGTAAACGAGGAGACAATTGCTTTTATTTTTCTCGAGAAAAGTGCTCTAAACTACTTTCTGAAGTGGTTTCTGCTAAAACTAAGTGCAACACACCTTTGGATTACAGACGATTAAAAATTAATGATGAAGAGAAGTTAATTGTACTATTAAAACCAGGAGAAATGAATATACAGTATTATGTTACCAATGATGAATTGTTCAGTATACTATATGAAGCTCACACCAGGATAGGCCATGGAGGAAGAACACGTATGCTTAAAGAGTTGCAAAATAAATACAAAAATATTACATACGAAGTTGTAATGTTGTATTTAAATCTATGCAAACAGTGTCAAATGAAACACAGTGCACCTAAGAAAGGTATTGTTGTGAAACCAATGATCAGTTCTGAGTTAAACTCAAGATGTCAAGTTGATCTGATAGATCTGCAGTCAAACTCAGATAGTGAATACAAGTTCATAACGGTGTATCAAGATCGTTTAACTAAGTTTGTCCAGCTACGACCTTTGAAAACTAAGAGGGCTGAAGAAGTAGCGTATCACGTTCTTCCAATATTTTTAACATTTGGTGCTCCAGCAATATTGCAGTCAGATAATGGTAGAGAATTCAGTGATCAAGTCATATCCGAAATATGCGCTATGTGGAAAGATGTTAAGATAGTTCATGGAAAGCCTCGTCACAGTCAAACACAAGGCTCAGTTGAAAGGGCCAATCAGGATATACAGAATATGCTAACTGCTTGGATGAACGATAACAATACAAATAAATGGTCAGAAGGTTTACCCTTTGTTCAATTTGCCAAGAACACTACATACCACGAAGGAATACGCCAAAGTCCTTATGAAGCCATGTTTGGCATTAAATCAAAAAGAGGCATAGCATCGTCTTTTTTGCCTAGCAAACAAATTGCAAGTATCGAAACTGAGGAACAACTTGAAGAAATCGCCAATACTTTTGAAACCGAAGAACAGCTTGAAGAAACTGGTAATACTTTTGAAAAAAAATTGAGTGGTGGTTAAACCGAAAACCAAATTCCAAAGAAAAATATTGAAGAGGACTTGCAATCTACCACGTCTTCACATCAAGTTCTGAATGAAAAACACGAGTTAATTTCTATAAAGAGCGGCCGCGAAAGAGAATCTTCTACTGCAAGCAACAAAAATGTTGCGAACCTCACAAAATCAATTTCCTCCTGCTCAAATTGGTGATACAAGTCCCTGATGTCGACCGTGGTCATACAGATAACCGAAATGTGTTAGCGGTTGTTGTTGGAATAGAAGACTCCGACTTCTATAAACTTGCGAATGAAATGGTACCCTCATGCAGCTTTACACACGTAATCAGTTCGAAATTTGTAAAGAAAAGCTCCTTTCCATAGATAAGATGTCTTTCAAGAAATTTCGCTGAGAGAAGCAGCTGCAGCTAATTCGAGAAGCGGTGGGCAAGGCTATACACGCTGTCATTGCAAAAGGAAGTTTTCCACAAATAAATGCAGTTGTAAAAGCAAGGGCCTCTTGTGCAATTCAAAGTGTCATAATAGTTTAAGTTGTTGCAATAAATAAGATTTAATTCACATAATTTAGTAAGTTTTTTATTACTATTATTTTATTTTCTCAATTAGAACGTGCTGCATAATTAAGTAAGTTTTTTTACTTCTATTATTTTCCTTTCTCATTTTGAATGTATTGTATAATTAAGTAAGTTTCTAACTTCTATAATTTTCCTTTCTCATTTTGAAAGTACTGTGTGTTTTAAGTTCTTAGTTATTCCTCTCAGAAAGAGAGGCGAAAAATTTATCGCGACTGAATTACGGAGAAATAAATCTCGGACATGTTCAACATTCACCATTAGTGCATGGTGAATGTCGACATTCACCGGTGAAAGTCAGAAATAAGGGTATTTAGCAAATATTTCGGACATACACCAAGCGACTATGTGAATGTTGACATTCTCCAGATTTTGGTGTTTCACCGTAACACAGGGGCGTAGCTACTATGGGGCTAGGCGGTGCAGTGCACTGGGGCCCTCACGCTCAGGGGGCCCCCAAGCATACCTCAAGGGGCCCCTAAGCGCACCCCTCTAGGGGCCTTCAAGCGCAGTTTAGAGGGCCCACGAGCCTTCACGGCAAACTGGTGACCTTTTTTTTTTTTTTTAAGCTCTACCATCGTCTAAGGGGCCCCTTGAGAACACAGGAGCCCCTCACTAAGGGCCATCGCTGATCAGGGGGTTCCAACCACTGCTCAGGGGCCCCTAAAGAACAATTCAAGGGCCCCCATCCTCAGTTCAGGGGGCTCCTACCAGCACACAAAGCAAAAAAAAAAAAAGGTCGCCCGTCTGGCCTGAGGGCCCAAAATAAATTTTTTGCACCGGGGCCCTTGTTGACCTAGCTACGCCACTGCCGTAACAGATATAATACAAAAACAGAAATTGAGCTTTTTTCTATTAATATTCTGTAGCAATTTTTTTTACTGTCTGTTACGATGAAAGATCATGGTTGTTGCTGGAACCAATTGCTTGAGAATAACTTTTCCATTGTTTTGCAAAATTTTGTACTTTCTTTGCCTCCTTTAGTAGTACAAACGTACAGGTCAGAAATTTAGGAAGGATGTTCCAGCTTCAGTTTTTCACACTCTTTTTTCCTAGGTTAGAGTAGAGGTAATGAGGTTTATTGTTGTCTTTGGTAAATTTGTTTGCTTCATCCAAAAATGTATGGTATGGGAAGGCCTTGATTGTTTTCCAGTTATGAATCAAATTTAAAAAACTTGTTTGTGATCCCAGTGTTTTTCCATTGCATGATATCTCTCTTTGTACCTTTTGAACATTTTTGGTTCTTCCATCTGTGAGTGCTGTTCCAAACTAGAGGGAAATGTGCTCTTAATCTCTTCCTGCTCCTCCTTGTTGCCAACAAATGATTGAGGATGATACTTTACTTTATCTTAATTAGTAGTCTTGCTAACATTTGTGTGTAAATAGCTATTAATTTTAGTCTACTTGTTTATGAATTCTGATGTTAAATCACTGAATATTGCACCAACCTTGTTTAAGAATACTGGGAACCTTATCATAATAATAATATAATCAGCTTTCATTATTTTCCTGAAAATACTAGGATAATTCTTCAGTATATTTTATGGCCTGTTACTCAATTCTGATAGTATTGATATTAAAACAGCATTTAACTAATTATCTTTTGATCAAATTTTAACCGTATGTATCGAATTTTTGAAAGCAAGTTGTGCATTGGGTGTAAGGTGCAGTTACAAAGAGTATTTTATGAATGAATATTAGATTGATAGTGGTTTCATTAACCATGGCAATAGACTGTTAGAAGGCAAATGGTGTGATATCTGAAGACATAGGTGACATGGCTGACGTATTAATTGGACAACCAGACAAAAGTTAGATTAGAAACATTATTGGAGAGAATGTTCTAACAGAAAAGTTGATGGAGATGAACCCATTGGAAAGATTATTTTTCTATTGAGAACATGGTATGACTCAAGAAAGAAAAATCAGAGGGGGAAGCCATAAAAATCAGATATAAATAAAAAGAAAACTGTGATGGTTGAAAGACAGACTAGCCCAAACACAGTGAAAAGAAACATGGACAAATCTGCCTGGAAGCCTGAAGATTGTGTTATAAGTAAGTTGTTTACAAAAAAGGATAAATACTAAACATTTTTAATAATGGTGGTCAGAAATTGTAGAAAACAAAAATGATTTAAATTCATAAATATAAACTGAAGATGTAAAGTGGGAAGACATATCAGAATATATGTAAATAGCTAAAACATCACAAAAATTTAAAAAAAATAAAGTTTGTTGTGGTCATAGCAATTCAGGTTCAGTGAGAGGAAAACTGTTGTGTATGAACAAATTAAATACAGATTGAATGAGTGAAAGAAAATGAGAATTGAATGTAAATGGTGGAAGAAATGCATAATAGTGAAAAAGGAGGCAATTAAAGAGAATCTAAGGTGGGTATGACAGGAAACAGTGGTGCTGCTTGGAAAATTTAAATAAGGATAATAAAAAAAGGAACTGTCGCTGCATGTGATGACAAGATTGCAAAGATTCACAAAAAAGTGATGACATCGGAAACATTAAGGCAACCACTTACAACTTAAAATTCCCAAGTTCTTAGCATTTACAATTTCTCTGAAGCTGCATTTTTGTGCTAGCTTATGTAGCAGACAAGGCTTCATTTCGCTGTGCATATCTAAATTTGATGGTCTGCTTCCTTACTTTTAGTTGTACTCATTTTTGTATGGAATTGAAGGTACATAAAATTTTTTCATAGGTACTATTTATGAGATATTTAAAAAAAATCATGCTCAGTTGTACTACTGATTTGTGATGCCCTTTTCTGATATTGATAGAGACTAACTTGAAAATTAAATGGCATTTTCTGTCTGTATCATACCAAACATAGATTTTTAAGTTTTTAGATTATGTACTATTTAAAAATATTTTACATGCCTATGATTATGATTACTTCTCTTCTTTCACAGAAGTTCAAGTCAATCGAAATCACCAGACGACTGGGATAGTTGGAGCCCGTCTAAGGAACCTACAGGCACATCTATCAAAAACATTTCAAATGGTGTTTCTGCTCGGAAAGGCAAGAAAAAGAGTAGTGCTAAAGAAGGTCTTCTAATTGATCTGGCTGAAGATAGGACTGGAAATGACTGGAATTCTAAATGGGATGATGATGCATGGGAAATGCTGAACAAGAAGGATTAACATCACATTTTTTTTCTGCTATCATTACCATAAACATACTTAAAACCAAGTTTTCTTTATTATCATGGCAGAAATCCCTGTGCTAATGATGTCCTCATGTTTCTAACAAGTTGCAGTATTTCATTACTGTAAACATAAATGAAGTGACAATATTAGCAATGCATTTCTGTATTTTCAGTTATTTTAAAGTTAATTATCACTGGAACTTGCTTTTTGTAAGCATTGTAAAAAAAAAGTGGTTGCGAGTATATTTTTTATTTATGTTGCAAAGTTTGAACGTGATGTATATCGCAGAGGGCTCAGAGAAATTTTTTATTAATAAACAATTAATGTCAGACCTTTAAAGATATGTTTAGATCTAACTATTGTTGCAGTCAAAAAGTGTTTGCTGCATGTCCATAAAAATTATACAAATTGTTATATATTTGTATGGTTCATGCCCATTATATTCCAAATTTTTCTTTTATTTTTTTTTAAAGGTCATGCAGCCTTTACACAATTCAGATTGAAATAACATCCAGTATTTGCTCCAAGGAACACGTTTCAATTTTTTGGCACTTATTGCAATGACTTTATAAGATTACGGAGATATATTACTTTCTGCACAAGTAAATTGTAACCTATATGAAAGTGTTTTCAAATGACTTGTAGACTGTATTGTTTATTAATGTTCTGTGAGTAGTATATGCAAATGTTATTCATTTGTGACTCATGATATTAATTTATGTAAAATTTAAAGGTGCTTTAGGCCATTTTATTTTCTTAAATTCCTTGTTAGTATAAATTTCCAAAATTAAAATATGATTCTATTTTTTATTTTAATTTACTTATTTTGTATGTAGTTGTAGAATGTATGTAAACCATAATCAGACTTTTATTAAGTATTATTTATTCTTCAAAGAAATGGGTAGTGGATCTAGTTGTTTTTGGTGAATGACAACAATTATCATATATTATGTCTAAACAAACTATCTAAAAAGAAAGTTTCCCTATCAATATTTTCAATCAATGATTATTTCTTTGAAAACATTTTCCGAGTGCTCTATGTTATGCATGGTCTAATTTCTTCCATAAGTGATCATTTCAATTTATAGCACTCGTGTGTCTGGATCTTTTATTTTATTAATATCCTTCGAAAAAAAAACTGTTTCATGTTCTATTAAGTGAAAATGGAGTATTCCTTTGAACCACATGCTGAATTCACAAAATACAGTCCCATTCAGATTGTTATAACATTGTACGTTTATAGTATTGGTAGACTGTCGATTATACATGGCGTTCGCCGGAAAACGCTATCCTCCCAGTCTGTTGCCGTCGGCAACTTGCTCGGTCAGTGGAGCCAGCAACTCCCGCCACACGGCACCGTGAATCACCGCACTGTTTAACACCTCCGCTGCCCCAACAGTGCAGTGACGCAGTATAATGGGACCCTTACATTGTTAAGAACGGTTTCTTTGCATGGTAGCTGGTTTGTGACTTCAGTCTCTTATTAATCAGTGTTGTGAATAAACGTTTCTTTGCGGTTTGGCTGGTTTGGGGCTTCATACTCTTACTAATCTGTACCGTGTTTGAGTGTGAGTAAAATTATGGTACGTTACAGTTTGCAACAAAGAATATTTCTCTATGATACATATGTGAAGAAGAAGTCGTTTAAAAAGTGTCGCAGTAAATTTCGTCGCGAATTTCCTGGCGCTTTACTGCCAAAATCAACAATTCTGCGTCTGGTTAAAAAAGTAAGAGAAACGGATTCATTTTTTAACAAAAAGAGACTGTCGGTCAACCATATTCTCACAGAGGAGAAAATTGACGATATCGCTTTTCGACTAGAACAGTCACCCAAAAAATCATTAAGTCAATTAGGGCAGCATGCGTCTCGAAATATGTTCAGAAGATGTGAAATGTGCATTACACAAGAGGGTCAACACTTCCAGCATCTTTTATAAGGTAAGCTAATGAATTACGTCACATTTAAATGCTTAGCACATACAAGTTTATGAAGTTTATGAAGCATAATTATTATGAAATAGTCCGCGGCCGACGGTCGAACAATGCCGGAAGCTGACCGCTTGCTCGCCGGGAGCAGTTTCTTCCTTGTAGCGCTAACAGTGGGTTGCGTTTCCCGGCGAACGCCCTGTAAAAACTATTGATTTAATGTTAGTACAGCAGAATATTTCTTAAAAACAGTCAGAATTATCACTTTATTGGAAATAACATCAATTAAAGATTTAATGAACACCAGATATCCACATATGAGTGGATCCCAGGATATTTCATTTGATAAATTATTGGCATAAAGGGTTAAGATGTTTTCAAATTCACTGCAGAATTGGGTAAAATAAATTTTTACTGTTGAAAAACAAATACAGGTTTTAAAGGGACTGACATTTTCCACTCTTCACTCTAGTGTTTTGCTTGGACAATTTAAAATGCACCATAGCACACCATCAGTCATTGGTACAAGAGGGAAGATAGTTGTCATTTGTGTGCTTTATGCGTGCTGTATGTAACTGTTGGAAACATTGGTAAAGTAATCTGATCCCATATGAATAATTTAATCTTGAGACCACAAATCCTTAGAAAACTTTAATGTGTCTGAGTTTATTTAATAGCCTTTTTAAAAACTGTTCTTTGCTAATCAGCTTGACAACATGGCAAATTGTTGAAAGAAAAAGTTTTAAGGTAATGTCAAATTGAAGGATGAGGAAATTACTCATCAAGCTTGGAGCAATGACAACACAAATAAAATCAAGAATGACTCAATTGCACAATATATTGGGTAACACCTTAATCATGTGGGGCCATGATATGTTATGGTCCAATTTAAATTCTTTACTTGCTTCATATTTAATGGGTTACTGATATTGCACTTCTTTCTTTCCACCCACCCTCCTGCTGTAATGGGTCAGTACAATCTAACCCTGCCCATATTTCCAGTAATATTTATTGAGTTGAAATAAACATAGCATTGGTAGGTAGCTTTCTTTAATAATTTCTCACATTCTTTAGTATAATTGTACTTTCAGTCATATTAAACAGATTAAGTTAATAGGAATTGGTATTGAATTTGATTACTGCAATGATTTTTTCCGTAATTAATCGTTACCATTGGGTGTGGCCGATGAAATGATATTAAAAGATTTCTATTGGCTTGCTTTATATAATGATTCTCATTATTTTTTCTTAGTGATGCTGCTGGCAGCAAAGTAGTTTTTTCTGGAGACTGAGTCATCTTACTTTCAAATTTAATTCAAAATTTACTACTTCAATATACTCCACCTGTGTTAAGTGCCATTGTGAGTTATACTATAAACTGTGTTAGATAACCTTGAGAAATATGTTCATAATAAGTCATATGGGAGCATCCATAAAATACATGCCTCAGTCAAGGGTTGGCTGAAAAGCTACAATGGGCTACATGAGGGGGGGGGAGGGAGGGGGGAGTTCCGAGCCAGGCCATGTAGCTTTTCATTCATATAATTTTTCACAGTTAAAATGAGGTGCAGAACACACAACAGCATGTAAATATTTATTTCCATCATTTAATTATCCCTATATGTAATTTACGATAGTCTGAAAAGAGAAAACGGTACAAAATATATTTTGATATCAATAGAGAAACAAGCTATGGGCCATGAGGGAGATGGAGGGCGGAGCCATGTCTAGCTATGGGGGGGGGGGAGGGGGTGGTTCACAGGAGGCCAAAATGGAGCTTCATGATTTATGTATGCTTCCTATGCAGGACAGCCAATCGTGACATGTCATTAGCACTCGGTTAGTGCAACTTCGTGCAATGAACTCTTATGTCGGTGGAGAACTATGACTATTAAGTCCAGCATTAGGCTAAAATGTAATTAGATAATATGGATTAATCATGGCTGTAGTGAGTTAGGTGTTTACTTTCCCTGTATTTTTTGATTTGACAGATACAAGTTGTATTATTGCGGGTCAGTGAAAATTTGTAACTAACTACTAAGGAAGGGTATGGAAACTAACCTGTACATATCTTTCCCTTGCCATATGTCTTGCCTCTGTCATGAATAGGGTTATTCACCGAAGTATTAGAAGTTGTTTTCATCCTGGCTCACCTACCTTCATCTGTGATAAGTGACCGATTATTTTCCCCCATCCTTCCTTATTTTCATTGCTTAATGCCAGTCTTTTTGTTTGTCATTACATCTAACTTGCTACTAACTGTAACACACTATTAACATTTGCATGAACCAGTGCAGCATTACATCACAATAAGTCATATACAAACAGCTAAATGGGAAAGGAACATATATCTGTTAAAGGTGACACGTAGTCTTGGCATTCAGAGAGTTTGCAAATAAAACGAGGTTGTCATTTTTACTTAAACTGTGTGTTGTCTTTTTCTGCAACAGAAATTTTACAATCTCTGCATTAACCTTCTAAAACAAACTCAGTTCTGACATCTGTATTAACCTTAAATAGAATTGTTTCTTTTTGTGGAAGGGTAAGAACCTGTATCAGTTGTACCTGTGCAAGTCAACTATTGAACCCCTGGTGAGATGAACAGTTAAGCTGAACTCAGTGTTTCTTTTGTAAAGGTTGTTAAAATTTGAATTATTGTTTATATCAGTAGCAACATAAAACAAATAAATTACATAGTTACCTTCGAAGAAAGTCTCCCACTTTCTCCAGTGCAGATCTGCAATTTTTCTGTGGTTTTTATCTAATAGTGGATACACTTATACTTCACCTGGATTTGGGAAAAAATAATGCTAGCATCTGACAAGACCACTGTTTTTACCTGTGAATTCACTGATGGGCTGTGAATTCATCAGGCATTTTACAGCAATTGCCTCAACATGCTGAAAACGTAACTTAAGGCACACTTCATTGTTGTGTCTTTAATACCTGTATATTCTTCAATCTTTGTCTAGAATGTTGCTATCACTCTTTATTCTGTAGGTGTATGTGATAGCTAGCTGTAACATCATTTGTGTCATCAGTTAATATATGGACTCTGTAAAATCAAGATCAGTTACATTATCCACAGCCCCGTAGGCTCACTGAAGGATCTCCACAACAAATTGTAATGCCATTCCTTTGAATAGTACCATTCCACTCGTATCCTCTAACCATGATAAATTTTTTGTATGTATGATGTAACTTAACTATAAATGCCTTCTAATTTATGGTCACTTTTATCTTAATTTCTCAGCTTTTTGATTCCACATCAAAATAAAACTCTATTTTATCCATTGGACCATGGGGTGTACATAAAAATCTGACTAATTGTTTTTCATACAAATCATGCTCAGTGAAAAAAATCTTAAATTTCTCAGCTTTTTGATGTCTTAGCAAAGTAAAATATACCATTTTTACTCACTGGCTGTGCATTAATCAAAATCCCATCAAAATATATCATGCCCAATGAAAATTTAATACTAGTTTGGACACTTTTCTTACATTTTTCGCCTTTTCGATCAGAATGAAACTTACCCTATTTTACCCGTGGCATCACTGTTTGTAGGTAAATTGAAACATTAAAATCTGACCAGTACATTTTGTGTGAATGCCATTTGTTCCAACTTGCAGACAGATGCTTATTTAAGCAGCAGTTGATTGCTTCTCATTAGCTTAAAAATAGTAAGGTCCATCAGGGTAAGTGTGGATCAAAATTTACCAAGTTCAACTTTAACTGATCGTTGGAGAAAAAAAATGGTTTTTGAAGCATGAAATATAGGACTCTTTAAAAATTTATCAGCAGAATCTTCTCCTTAAAATCATGTTTTCATAAGTTTTCATTTTAACAAATTTGATTTTTCAGAGCGAATAAACGGAGGAAGAATGTATGCACTTGCCCCTAAAGTGTGTATGTGGCACTATTTTTTTTTTTTTTTTTACCACTAATTCTACTTTAGTGTGGCATAAGGGTAATTGCCAAAAGTCTGTTTTGTGATTATTTTAGTCTTTGAATGGCATGAAATGGAAAAACTGAGTATAGTGGGTGAGCGGTTAACGCTCTGGCCATGCATTCGGGAGGGTGCCAGTTTGAATTCCCATCTGAGCAACCACATTTGGGTTTTCTATGGTTTCCCCAAATCACTCCAGGCAAATGCTGAGGTGCTTCCTTAAAAAGACCATGGTCAATTTCCTTCCTGTTCCTTGTACTCCAATCCTTTCCTACCTCTAATGACGTTGATGAGGTGTAAAACTGTTAGAAAAGAAAAATGGAAATAATTCATTGAGTTATACACTTTTTCCTGGGACAGATCAGAAAATGTGAAGAAAAGGAAAAAGATAAACAGAAAATAATTAACAACTGCAAAGCTTTCTTTATTCTTAAAAACCAATATTTAAAGCATTAAAAATATGAACCAAAGATACAAATTAAATGTTCCTTGTTACAATTAAATTTCTTGTCTTCAGTTGTTCTTGATTAGTTTCTCGCCATAATCTTAAAGTTTGGCAATTTCCACTAGTTTGGAATAATGTATTAACATGTCTTTATTATTAGTATCACATTTATAGGAATATGTAATGCATAATAATTATTCTAATATTAATTATGCTTACTAATAATAAAAACAAAAATTATAAGGAAATATGTCCTTAGCTACCTAATTCTTGGATGAAACGCATTCTTAAGTAAGTAACTATCAATACCTAAATAATTTATACTCAAAATGGAGGAAGTGCATACCACTCTGCACTTGCTTCAAAAAGCTACATCTGCAGCTACCCCAATACAGAATCTTTGTGGGGCAAGTGCAGATCAGGTATTAATATCCAATAAATAATAACACAAATAACTAGACATAGTATTAATTAATAACATTGCAGATATCAATTAAGCACAAAAAGATCTTGAGATCGCTGCAATGATGCTGAATGATGATGGAAACAACTCTCTTCACATTACTGGACACACCAAGTAAAATCGCACGGAGTCTTTGTAACTTTCAGTGAATATTGTGCTAAGGAGCTAAATGTCATCTGTTTGCTACAGGCCCCGCACTGTCTTAATCCGGCCCTGGTTAAATGCTTTAGTGTTTCCATACTGCGTGTTCACTGCTTTTAAAGAGCTGTCATGCATTTGCTTGATCTTTCCTCCTAAGACACTAGAAAACTAGATTGTATGTTATTCTATCACAGGCCTTTTCAAAGTCTATGAACGCAGAGTACAGACTGTTATTTCCTTCTAGTTCACTTATTAGTAATCAAAATTTTCATTAAATTGAAAGTCGCCGTTTTCTTACAAGTCAAACTACAAACATTGTCGGAGTGAAACTTCCTCCATGATTACTTCCACATAAAAAGTGAGTATTAAAATTGTTGCTGAAAACTACGCTATATGGTCACATTTGTTATTTGCAGACACGTCGTGGTTCCCGTTTTGCTGCTATGAACAAATAACTACTCGATTCCTTTTTGTCATATTACGTGATGAGAGAGTTGAGCATTTCCAGGCGAACAGCAGCTAAAAATTCTTCTCAGATGTTCAGTTAGCTAAGTTCTGTTTTGCCCTGCACAAAGTATCTACAGCTAGCTTCCCTGCGACAACATGTCATCGACTGTGATCGCCTCACGATGAATTAACAAATTTCTGATTTGATAACACCATTCAGTTTCTGTACACTATATTCTCCTCCCATCTTGCATTTTCGCAGGAATTACACTATCATCTTTCCTTCCCAGAGTTTGGTGTTATGTGTGGATGTCAGTAGTGTTTTTAAGCCTCGAGAATTTGGTCGCTGCACATAATATGAATCCATCACGCTCCTCACTTGTGAGGAACGGAGGAGAGGTCTCCATTCCCCTTGTCTTCTCTGCATAAGACCATATGGGGCAGGGACATGATTCGGCCACATGACTGCCTGCTTTCCATTCATAGAACAAGACCCTCATCAGACCTGCGTCTTGTGCACAAAGCTGTTGCTTCTGCCAAGCGAACTAAGGCTCCCATTCCACTTTCTCCCTTTCAAGGCACTTTGCTCAGATGGTTTTGCTTGCCTACTTACTGCAAAATCTTTTTACAGCAATACTAAATGCCTAGGGGTAACAATTCATAATAATTTGTTGTGGAATGAGCATATTGAAAATGTAATTGGGAAAGCAAATTGTATTCTCAGATTTCTAGATTGTAATTTAAAACAATGCACTCCTGAAGTTAAATCGATTGCATACAAGTCACTAGGGCGTCCTCAATTAGAATATTGTTGTTCTATATGGGGTCCCCATCAAAAGGGATTAATGGAGGCATTAGAGATGGTCCAATGAAGAGCTGCCCGATTTGTGACAGGTATATATAGTTGGAGGGAAAGCGTAAGTGCGATGTTGAAGGAGTTAGGTTGGGAAGACCTGGAACACTGAAGGCGTTGCTCTGGACAGAAGCTAATTGGAAAATTCTTGACTGACGTATTTCTGAATGACAGCAAACAAATATTACTACCAGCAACATTCATATCTCGGAATGACTGCGAAAATAAGATAAGAGAAATCGGGGCCAGAACCGATTCATTTCTGTACTCGTTTTTTCCACGAGCGATTAGGGAATGGAATAGAAAGGATTTACCGGGCGAGTAAGCTTAAAATCCGACAGGAGTAGCTTTTGATAAAGTACTCGGGCCATCCTGATCTGGGTTTTCCCTGATAACTCCAGGCGAATGCTGGGATGGTTCCTCACAATAGCCCTTGGGCGCCTCCTGCCATATCCCTTCCAAACCATTACCCTCTTTTGACTCTTTTTGAAAAAGTTTCTAGTTGACTCCCTTTCACTTATATCTCTATGACTCGTTCGATATTGCTCCATTACACCTTCCAAATACGAGGGTTGGAACTTAAATAGTGGCAACGCTGCTGTGGAGACACTATGCAATGGAATCTACTATAGTCGCTGATAACACGTTGTTGACATACCTACCTTACCTCCGAGCAAATGGACTCCCACGTCCATGGCGTGCGCACATTCGAGGGAAACGCAGTCACTTGTGAGCGAGTGGTCTAACGTAACGGTGTCATTATGTTTTCGAAACAGGAACAACGGAGTTGGATCAAGATTGAATGTGTCAGAGGTCGTACAGCACGGCAGTGTCATCAAGGTCTTCAAGAGGCGTGCGGGGAATCGTCATTGCCGCACAGAACAGTGGCACGTTGGGTAAAAGCCTTCAACGAAGGTCGGCAAACTGTGGCAGACATGCATCGGGCAGGTCGTCCTAGCGTGTCTGAAGAAGAAGTGCATACTGTTGCCGCGTTAGTGGACAGTGATCGACGCCAGACGATTCGTGAGCTCGCCTACGAAACCGGATTAGAGCATACGACTGTGCTTCGTATCTTGAAGGAACGCCTAGGAATGCGAAAAATTGCATCACGATGAGTTCCGCATGAATTGACGGAAATGCAGAAATGGATGCGTTACGACGCTGCTCAGACGCACTTGAAGCGCGAAGGAGAGGCTTTCTTACGCCGTATCGTAACACTGGATGAGACATGGGCCACATCGTACGAGCCAAAACTGAAACGCCAATCCAACGAATGGCGTCATTATGGGTCGCCGCGAAAGTTGAAAGTGCGTCAGAGCCCCAGTATGGTGATCTCGTGTACGACTGTGATGGTGTTATACTAACGCATTACCTTCCTCCACGGCAGACCGTCAGTGCACAGTATTACTGTTCGTTTTTGGAGCATCACCTGCGACCAGCTTTGCGAAAGAAGCGGTAACACTTTCTGCGCAACCCACCCATCATTTTGCACGACAATGCGCGGGCGCATATAGCGCAAGCTGGGGCTGCTCTGTTCGGTCGATGGGACTGGAAAGTACTGTACCATCCACCATACTCCCCAAACTTAAGTCCTTGTGACTTTGATTTGATTCCGAAGATGGAGGAACCACTTCGTGGCATTCGCTTCAGAACTGTTCCAGAGATTCGACAGGCAGTAGACCGCTCCATTCGCACCATCAACAGAACAGGCTCTGCTATCGGTATACTTAACTGGGCAGGACACATAGGACAGGTGGTAGGAAAAGGTTTCAGAGTTCTGCACTTGTTGGAGAGAGTTATGAGGGGATGTACGAGAGAAGTCAAGGAATTGGGTTACAAAACTTTGGTCAGACCATTGCTCGAATATGGTAGTGTAGTATGGGACCCTCATTTTACGTATCAAATACAGGAGTTGGAGAGGGTGCAAAGAAGGGCTGCTAGATTTGTTTCTGGAAATTATCGCAGAATGCAATCAGTGACGGATATGATAAAGGAGCTGGAATGGGATTCATTGCAAGACAGGAGGAGGATGAGGAGGGTCATGGGAGTGTACAGGGCATATACTGGTGATGAGGCATGGAAAGATATTGCAGTAGGTATGAAAAGTAGTGCATGGAAGGGAAAAGATGACCATGACCACAAGCTGGCACTCGATTTCAGGCACAAGGGTGTAGGAAGATTCTCTTTTTTAGGTAAGGGTGTCAGGGATTGGAATGAGTTACCAAGAGAAACGATGAATAATTTACCGAAAACTTTGAAGGAATTTAAAGAAAAAATTTGTAGAGGGCAAATGTAGGTGGGTGCAGGATAGGGGGAAGATAGCTGTGTAGGGAAATTGCCACCGGAGCCTGTGCTCCATTGCAATTAAATTAAATTAAAAATTAAATTAATTACTACGCCTTCCACAACGCTGGTGACTACTTTGAAGGACATGTAACGCTTTTGTATCGGTTGTGAATAAATAGTTGCCACTATTTAGGTTCCAACCCTCATATTTGAAACTAATCGTCTTCCTTAACAGTTTTTCTGTTAGTATAATTCCACTGGTTCATCTTTCCTCTCCATGTGATCGTATACTTGTTGCTTTTAGCTCACACAGCCCAACAACATTTGCACATATATCTAACAGATACTGGAATTTCTCTTACCTCTGCAAATATTGTACCATCAGTTTTATGTTTTCTCCTATATTTCCTTTTGCCAACTTCTGCATTATTTCGTTCATGGCAACGATCAAGAGTAAAAGCGAGAGGCACTTTGTTGCTGTGCATTTTTCTAGATCATTTGCTCTTTTTCCTCCTATTTTAATATAATTCAGTCTTCCATTGCACATTTGGATCATTCTGTTTATCATGTACTTACATTTGCCGTCAGCTTCGCACGCGTGGATCCTGGTGTTGGTAGAAATGCATTACCCTCATTTTTGTTTCACTTATATGTTAACGCAATTTGATATATAAGAAATTAAAGATACATTAAAATTATCCATATTAACATGTGGAGATAATTATTGTACATAAGTAATTGTTTTGCCCAGCATGCGTTGCAATGCCTTTCTTTCTTTCTTAATTAGTTTTGTATATAAGAAACAGACCGATCTACATGTACTAAAAAATTGAAAAACATCGCGAAAAACTGAAAGGTTTCATATGTAAATTTTGTTTACGGAGGGTGATGGTTGAGAGTGGGTGGGTTTTTGTAAACCTAATATAGGCAATACATTTCTCTTTGTTTTAAAGTACTGTACACGCGAGCAGTGTTCCATCAAAAATCTGATAATAACTGAATTTCTATAAACAACTTTTGAAGCTAAATGGGTGGGAGTAAAGGGGAAGAGGGGTTGGACTTTTGTAAACCAAATGTCGACAGTACTTTTCTGTTTGAATTAAGTAAGCGTGTGCAAAGTGCCTTCAAAATCGGTTAGAAACTGTAGCTATGTATAAAGAACACTGACAAAAATTAATGAGGTGGAAAGAGAGTGAGGTGTAGGATTTCCGAAACCAAATGTAGACAATTTTTCTGTTGGTTTTAAAGAATATGTGTTCCGTCGATATGGGATAAAAACTGTGGGTATGTGTAAAGAATATTGACAAAACTTCAGGGGGAGAGGGGTTGGGTTTTCGCAAACAAAATGTAGAAAGTATTTTTTCTGTTTGTTTTAAAGTATACGTGCGAAAAGGACCAATGAAATCGGATGAAACCTGTGGGTATGTATAAAGAACGTTTACAAAAATTAAGAGGGTGGAAAGAGGAGAGGGGTAGGGTTTCTGAAAACCAAATCTAAACTATTTTTCTGTTGGTTTTAAACTATACATATGCAAAGTTCCCTCGATATTGGATAAAAACTGTGGGTACCGGTATGTGTGAAGAACATTGATAAACATTAAGGGGGTGAAAAGGGGAGAAATGTAAATCAAATGTATACAGTATTTTTCTGTTTGTTTTAAAGTATACATGTGAAAAATTTCATCGATATCGGATAAAAACTGTGGATATGTATAAAGTACATTGGCAAAAATAAGGGGGAGGTAAAGGAGGATAGGTATTGGACTCTTGCAAACTAAATGTAGGCCGTATTTTTCTCTTTGTTTTGATTATTCATGTGCAAAGCTCCATCCATATCGTGTAAAAACTGTGGTTATGTATAAGAAACAATGGAAAAATTAGGGGGATGGGGGTAAATGGGGTGAGTAGTTGGCTTTTTTTAAACCAAATGTAGATTATTTTTCTCCTTGTTTTAAAGTATACATATGCAAAGTTCCAGCGAAATCGGATAAAAACTATGGGTTTCTATAAAGATCACTGGAAATTAAGAGGGGAGGGGGTAAAAGGGGAGAGGATTGGGCTTTAGCAAACCCAATGTCGATAGTATTTTTTCTGTTTACTTTCATTCAAAATCGGGTAAGAACTGTAGCTTTGTGTAAAGAATATTGGCAAAAAATTAAGGGGATGTAAAGGGAACACGGGGTTGCGTTTTTAGAAACTATATACAGGCAGTGTTTTTCTGTTCGTTTTAAAAAATACGTATGCAAATTTCCATTGTAATCGGATGAAATCTGTGGGTTTGTTTAGATTAAGGCGATGTAAAGGGGAAGGGGGGTTGCGTTTTTGGAAACCATATGGAGTCAGTATTTTTCTGTTTGTTTTAAAGTATACTTGTGCAAATTTCCATCGAAATGCAATAAAATCTGTGGGTGTGTTTAAATTAAGGGTGTGTAGGGGAAGAGGGAGAGTTTTTTTTATTATTATTTTTGTCAAGAATCTTCACAGACGCGCACTCAACAACTCACCAAAGTTTTATCGTAATCGGATGAACGGTATAGGAGCGCATAGAGGACAAACATTCATTTTTATATATTTAGATTATCCTAACCCACTAAAAAGTATAGAATTATATCACTAAGCATGCACATGGAGTAGGATTACATCTGTGGTAACGACGAAAAATATATTTTTTTTAACATTTAACTTTAAAAAAAAATCACATTTTTAAATGCTGAAACGGAATAAAAGAGCAATATCTATCAGTTTTTAATATCGACATAAAGCACAAAGACGTTTACAGTAAATAAAAAAATCACCATTTACTTACGCTTATGGAAGTGTTAATGTGTGATTTTAGTGCACTATATTTCAGGAAACTGAAGAAATAAGTAACCGAAGTCAGGAAATAAAACAGGATCCAAAGAGTAATAGTGTAATCTTCTGTCTATATTTCTTGAAAAGAAGTGTATGTCTGAAATACATTGTAGTGCATATTTATCCCAACTTCAAATGATTGTTATTTCTTGCTCGGTTCCTCGGTAACAAAAAGTCATAGGGCATTTTCGCAGATTGAGCAAGACCATAAGCTGACAAAATTTGAAAATACCCACAAAATTACTGCTGTCGTCTTTGTATGACGTCATTTCAAAATCTCAGACACACCCAGCTGGCTTACAATTTATAATACGCTACTGTTTGTGACAATTGCAGCACCAAGGAGATATATGTTTCCAATTAAGTTTATTCCACAGATTCTGAAAACAAATTATTAGAATTACAGAACAGTACTTGCACTTTGACCGTGAGAATTCTGTGTGTGTAGTTATCAGAGTCTTTAGACGTCGAGGCATGGAATCAAAGAGAGCTTGGATGTACTGCTGTGGAGCACACTGCCACGCGGTTTGATGGCGCCACAAAGCATTGACAATGGCTGCAGGGGAACAAGAACGAACAAGTTGCCGACTAACAATATCCCAGACATGTTCAATGGGCGACATGTCAGTAGAACGTTCAGGTCATGGGAACAATGGTACACATCCTTCTTCGAAGAAGACTTGCGCATTCCTCGTTTCATGTGGCCGGGCAGCGTCCTGCTGAAATATGGCATGTGAAGCTACTTGCATCAGGGGTATTGCCTCGCCCCTCGGGCTCTAAAACCTCCCATGTGTTCAGATCGCTCTCAATAAATAAGAATAAATGATGAATAAATTGGAGGCTGTAGCCAATTGCGCCACAAACCATCACAGTTGGGTGTTTGTCCGCTATGCCGTTCAACAGTGCAGTGTGCCCGATTGCGCAGTGTTTAACACAGAGACGTCCATCACTGTATGACATGTTGAAGCGGGAATCGCCCAAAAACACCACGATTTGCTATTCAGCGCACCAGTTACTACATTCGTGTGGCCATTGGTGGTGAGGCGTTGGTGGTTTTTGGAGAATGGAAGCCAACGCAATGGTATGAGTGTCACCAGGCCAGCCATCAGCAGACGGCGTCGAACCGTTGCAGTGCTCCAATGTCAAGCCAACAATGTGGACGAAGCTGTTCTGTCGATTACGGTCATAAGGACAAAATTACGGTCATCCCGTGCTGTGGTAAGCTTATGTGGTTCACTATCCGTGCGCTCCATGTATGACCCTCCTCCATCCTCTGGTTCCACACACTCATTACTATCGTAATAGCGTGCCTTGTTCAAGCCGCAATGTCACGGTACGACAAACTCGTTTCCCGGAGACCAATGATTCTGCCAAGTTGTAACTCAATCTCATGCTGATATTGCACCGTTTGACGTCAACGACGCATACCGCCACTTGTATGCACGTTTCCACTTAGCTCAAACTCAGCGTAGTGTAATATTGATCTTCCTGGTCATACAAAAGAGAACGCTTGTGGGCCTGCTTGCACGTCATCTATTTGAAATCTTAATTTTATGGCTCTACTGTTTCACATATATCCCAATTTTTAAGTGATTTAGACAATTCCTTTTGTGTGTTGCAGTTTTCACAAACAGTAGACGAGCACAATTTTGGGATTCGTGTACCCACCAGGGCCGGATCTAGGGGGAGGGGCACACCGAGGCAGTTGCTCCGGGTGGCTACCTCGCCACTGGTACAAACTACCATATGTTTTCTTAATACCGGTTCTGGAAAAGAATAGCAGCTACTGTCCTTTTGTTTTTTGTAGGTACCAAAAAGAAAATATGCCTAATACTGATTTTCCTGTATTGAAACCATCCCACTCTTCTTTGAACAACTTCACTGTAGTTTCTTCCAAAAAATTTGGGTCATGAGTGTGACCCCTCTATAATTTTTATGTATCATTTCTAAATCTTATTACTATGGCATATCATTGTCATTTCTATAATTACTACACTTTTATCTTTTTGTTTTGCCAAATGTTGTTTCCACTTCAGCTCATCATAGGTTTTTTTCTACTTCTTTTTCTTGGACCTGTGGACATAATCCGTGCTCATAAAATACATATAAGCTGAATATAAAATAAGCAGTATACAGAACTCATACGGTTTCCACATAGGTACGTCAAAAAAATTAGGGGCCATGGGAGCTTCCTTTCAGAGTAGCAAGTTGGGAAAAGAAACATTGTTTTGTCTCTTGCGGTAGGGGAATTACGAAGATTCGTTGCTCATCGATGTACTGGCCCTGGAAAATGCTGAGCATAATACAACATACCATACTTCCCTTTCGAGTCTTACTTCTAGAACATTCTAATCACGATAGTATATAAAGTAAAATATATTTGCCTGGTTGAAGGTACAAATATAAATATCATTTAACAATAAAGTCAAATTGGCAGCTCACTTTGGGCAGGACACACAGGTAGCGGAGAGAGGTTTCAAAGTCCTACGTTTACAGAAGATTGTGATTTAGGGGGGGGGGGGGTGTACTACAGAAAAGAGGGAAATAGGATACAAAACCTTTGTTGGACCATTGCTTAGATATTGCCTCATTGACGAGACGTGAAGTTATAAGAAGATTGTTTGTCTCCTATAGTTAGCTGGAGTGATTCTGGCGTTTATTTGTGCGATAAAAGCATTGCTGTGCTGCAAAACGCGGAAAATATGAGGAATTGCACAGTTAACCGCTTAAAAATATGATACTCGGACACTATGTACAGTATTTAATTTATGGGTGTGTATCTAAGAAGGCTTGTACCATGGAAAATTGTTAACAGGTTTATTAAAGTTTTCTTTAAAGTGATTTCCCTTTTACGAGGTTGTCGGTGTTTTATTCAAAGAAATATTTAAAGGAAACTGCTCGAAATTGTGATTGACATTCTGGAGGACGCGGGCTCAAATCCCCATCTGGCCATTCAAATTTCGCTCTACCTGTCCCATGTTCTCCCGGCTTCAATCAACTCTACCTCGACTAACCGCAAAACCAGAAAAAAGAGACTCATTGTGTTTGGACATGTTATTTACATGGAGCACCTCCATGGTTATTTACGTTATAGTCTACAATATGAGAAATTTCATGCACAAAATACACCAGTGGAAATAATGAACTAAAATAATCCCTTTTTTGGAGTCTCCAATTTTGATCCTATTGTTGCTATTAGGAGGCTAGAAATGAGATATGTAATAACCTATTAACTATGAAAACTATTTAACTTCGAGTTATGTAAAACAAACCACTTTCAGTGTAATAATATAATGTAACCAAAGTTTCATCAGCAGTTCAGAGAAAAATAGTTTCTGTATGATGAAAAAAACAGAAAAATAACATAGCTTATATAAATTAATTCTTGTGTCGGAAAATTGTGCGTGTACAGTTCTTAAATACGCTTGCATGTAAGGTGAGAATTACGTCATTTTATGTGATTTTAAAAATAACTGATATATGAAAACAGTTTAAAATTTCTGATAGGTTTAAACCATTGCGTAACATGCATGATAATAGTGTCAGAAACAGGTTCATAACATGGAGGATTCCTTCCTCCATGGTTCATAAGGTAACCTTCCTTTCTTCATCTCTTTTGGCATTGTCGCTATAAGTATCAAAATGCATTAAATACATGTTTATCGTGTTCATGTCCTGAATTGTCTGATAGTCTCTATAATCGCAGAGGAGAAACCTCGCTAAAATTTAGGTTAGGAGCTGATATTGTTACGCGTTTCCAAAAGAATTGTTTTTCTAATGCACGAGCCTAAAACCTACAAAGGAATATAATAAATTATGCAGGAATGTGATTGGCGTCTGCATTTATACAATCTGCTATGATTTGTATGTATGGTTTGTTTCACTTATGCGGGTTATTAAGTTTTAAGCCAGTAGGTATTCGGTTTATAATTCATATTACCCACCAATCTATGTTTGTTGTGTGATTTTTCTGATTGGTCGTGAAGAAATGTACACAAAATGGTGATTGGTCGGTGTAAATCTTATTGTCTGCATTCACAACTGGTAACTAAAACACTGCAATGTAGTCTGACTACAAGCTGGATGATGAGAGACCGGGCCAAGGTTGTATGTTAAGTTGTTGCCCTTGAAACGATGCCAAAATCTCATCAGAATTATTTCTAGTCATTAACAATGGCTGTCGCTCATTCAGGTTAAGTTATAAAACGAGGCAGTATATGCGAAATGAATGACAGATAGCAAAGCCTAAACAGATAACATGGACATTCTCTACCTGATATCCGATGTTCTGAGCATTATAACAATCACATTATGCCTAGTTTTAAAAATACCTCAAATATTAAATCTCCTCAGACTACAAAGCGCAGAAGGTATTAATATTTATGGACTGTTGTTGGAATTAACAAGGTAATTAACTTGTGACTCATTTTCTAAATTAAATACAAGTTATAAATGCTATCAACAGATGTCTAACAAGATTTATTTGCAGCTACACAATTATGGCAAGCTACAATTTTTGTAATGGATATGCATTGCTGTCATATATGGAGTATCCAATCATATTGGTGCAAGAAATAATACTAATTTATTTAGTCTTAAAATACAAGAACATGGTAAATGGTTTTAGTGTTGCAAGTTTTGGAATTTACCTTGGAATTACAGGAGCATTTCTGACTGAAATATTACCTAAAACGATACTATCATTTCTGGCAGTAAGTACCATCCAAGTATTTAATTTTTCTATAATAAATATTTCAACAGTGTGTTTTTAATCTTTCTCTGTTGTGTTTTTTGATTATCTTAATCATCTTTTATCGTTTGTCTTATCTTGATAAGTAGGCCTTCTCTTTTATATTTTTACAAAAACTATTGAGTTTGTAATTCTGTGGGCTTTTGCTGAGGGTGTTTGGTTGCAACAACACAAATACTATAGGCAGCATTTTATCTGTCGATCATCAGTCAAAAAATATAATGTGCAGGCAACACTTACCAGTCTCGCCCACCTAAGTCTTGGAAACGATACAGAAAGCATGTTTCAAGCTTTCGATTATCCAGTAAGTTATCGTCATGTGTTTTTACTAAATGTGCCCCTGCCACCAAAATAATTATGTTCTTTTTCTCTGAATTTTTCTCTATTTCCTGAACTTAATTTTGTGCCATTAACTACTTTACTTACAAAATTCAAATTCTTTATTTTAGTAAAAAAACATACTTCTATTTTATTTACAGACCATAGTTTTGGTCAGAATGTGTCTCCCTATGCTGACAAGAAAGATACTGTCACAGTTAAATTCAAATTACCTTTTAGAATGCATGACATTCTTTCTGGGCCGGCGCTAGGATTCTTGAGTCCGGGGTAGGGATTCTTAGCAATGACATAACTAGTAGGGGTCCTCCCTCAGGCCAGATGGGAGACTTTTTTTTTAGCCCTACAACTGCCTGGGATACAATGGGCAGATTCTTGGGAGGGGGGCCCCTAAAGCCGATATTGGGCCTCCGCATTGGCCAGCTTCACCCACTAATCCCCCCCCCCCCCCTCCAACACTGGCCCTGCATTCTTTTCATATTTTTGCAATGCACTATTTGTTGCACCATCCAACCACATGGCGAAATACACTTTCAAATTGAGATATCTCCCTTAGTAATATTTTTAGGCTATAAGACCGTACATCAAAATGGTTGTCTTCTTCTATATTATTTGACCTTTAGACTTTTCTGTTTCTTTACAACATCAGTTTATTTTTTAGTTAGAAGCTGCTTTATTATTAAGATTTAGTTAGTATTTCATATTTGCTGTATTAAATGACATGAATTACCCCTCTTTAATTGCTTTTGAGAAACTTATTCAAACATAACACTTTACTCATGGAGGAGGTACCATATGACATAAGGCAAAGAACCGAAGATGAAATACAAAGGAAGGAACCAATGATGGGGGAGGAAAGTTTATCAATTATAAGTTTGGGTCATAATAAGCTCTGTGATGATCCGTTGAGGTATAATAATTTTTTTTTTCTTTTCAAAAATATATTTTCTTTTTCTTTTCCAAATTTAAATTAATTGTAGTGGCGTGCACTATCTGGTGGCAATATCCCTAAACACCCATATATCCTCTTTCTTGTACCAGCCTACTTGTGCCCTCTACGATTTTCAACTTATATTCTTTTAGCGTTTTTGGTCAATTATTCATCAGTTTTCTTGGTATTCTATCTCAATCCCTGACCCCCTTACCGACAAAAGAGAATTTTCCCACTCCCTTATTCCTGAAATTGAGTGCCAGTTTGTGGTCATGGTAATATTGTACCCTTCATGCACATCTTTTAATCCTTTCATAGATTTTTCCACACCGTATCACCAATATACACCTTGTACATTCCCATAACTCTTCACCCTCCTTCTGTCTTGGATGAATCCCATTCCAGCTCATTTATTGTATTAGTTACTGACCATGTTCTGCAGTAACTTCCAGAGACAACCCTTCTTTGCACCATCTCCAGCACACACCATCATATTTGAGCTTTGGTCTGACCATAGTTTTGTAACCCAATTTCCTTATTTCTCTTGTACATCCCCTCATCACTCTCTTGAACAAGGATTTTGAAATCTTTTGCTACTGCCTGTCCAGTGTGTCCTGCCCCTTTGAGTTTGCTAGCAAATGTTATGCCAAGGTATTTTCGTTTCAAGTCTTCAACTAGGTATGAAAAGTAGTTCATGGAGGTGAAAAGATGACCATGACCACAAGCTTGCACTCGATTTCAGGCACAAGGGTGTGGGAAGATTTTCTTTTTTAGGTAAGGGTATCAGGGATTGGAATGAGTTACCAAGGAAAATGATGAATAACTTACCGAAAACGTTAATAGAATTTAAAGTTAAAATTTGTAGAGGGCAAATGTAGGTGGGTGCAGGATAGGGGGAAGTTGGGTGTGTAGGGAAATTGCCACCGGAGCGTGTGCTCCATTGCAATTAAATTAAATTAAATTAAATATAGCAATTCATTCCCCACCTTATAATCATCGTCAACCTTTAATCTTTTTTATCCTTAGTTAATAAACTGACTCTTCTTTGCATTTATCTTCATGGAATGCTGAACTACTCAGCTAGATATCCTGTCCAGATCATGCTATGACTGTTCATTTTTTTAATCATATTATGTAACTTTGCCACATAAAAAAATAAAAAAAAAATAAACTGATTTCTGATAGTGAAACATTAACACAGTTTCGTCGCTGATGATGCCTCGAGGAGAGGTGAAACACGTATGGCAATAAACCTACATAATACAGTTGCATTGGCGTCATTTTATTAATTTATTTACTGAGCAACTGCGGAAAAATGGCCTACAACAACATTGCATTAACACAGTCATTTATAGGAGGAATAAATAATAGCAGTAGTGTCAATGTGCTACCCTTTGGCACTCACATTTGCACATCCAGTTAATTTGATACTGCATTTCCTACCCCAACTTTTTTTGTGTTCTACCTATTAAGAATTCTTCTACCCAGCACATCTCTGTTTCATCCACACCAGTAGTTTTTATCTTATTTTGAATCATTTTATTGCTCCACAAAAACCTATGAAAGATCTCATGCTACCGTGTCAATTTTGTCCATTTCATCTGAAATACCTTGCATATAGCCTACTTACTGAGGTTTGCATGAATATCTTTGCCTAAAGTCATATTGTCAAACCACTTACATTCCTCACATACATTTCTGATGTGGTTGCATATCAATCTCTACAGTAATTTACCTACCACTGATGTCATACTGATTGGCCTGTAATTTTTGATCCTATTTGTCAATCTTCCTTTATGTACCGGTACCATTATCTCAATTTTCTAGTCCTCTGATAAACAGCAAATATCCAGACTCAATTTAAATAATGTTTCAAGATCGGGTACAATGTCACATCCTGCTGTCTTTAAGATATCCTTAGTAACATTGCCTACACCTGCCTCTTTACGCTTTTTTGTTAGCTGTCCTAATGCCTTCATGATATCCTCAGGATAAATTTCAAATTTTTTAATCTCAGTTCTAATACATGGATTTTTCTCTGATTTATACTGTCCCATTCCTGAATCATAATCCCTAATAATCTCTTTAAACCAGTTACTTAAAATCTCCGCCTTTTCCAAATCATCAGTAACTTCTTCATCCTTATCTATAATTGTCTCAACGCACTCCCTTCACCTCAGTTTTCTAAAATAGCCATAACTTCTTTCTGTAACAAGCCGAAGTTCCTACAGTTGATACCTTGATGTGAAATTAGACGAAAGTTTAAATTTTATGGCCCATATGGAGGAAGTATGTGGGAGAGCCACCTCAGTTGTGAATGAACTAATCAGCATGGGGCAAAGTAATTTCCAACTTCTATTGCTTGTTATATGAACATACCATACTACAATATTAACATCAGTTGTAAGGTATGCAGGCAGCGTCTGGGCAACACACCTCAGAAAAATAAAACCAAGTAAACTTTTGAAGAGGTCTCCTCAGGCTGAGTAGTGCTTACAAAATAAGAGCAATTGATGCCCTTACCATGGCACTTTGGATGTGGCCACTTGACTTGGAAGTTCGTGAGTGTGGAGCATTATACTACCGAGCGTGGTGGTGTAACGGCTACCGTTCTGGCCTCGCATTCGGGAGGACGGCGGTTCGAATCCCCGTCCGGGCATCCAGATTTGGGTTTTCCATGGTTTCCCCAAATCACTCCAGGTGACTGCCGGGATGCTTCCTTCAAAAGGCCATGGCCGAATTCCTTCCCATTCCTTGCCCCCCATTCTTTCCCGTCTCTAAAGACCTAGTTGTTATAGGAGATGTTAAGCAGTTATATATATAAAAAAGCATTATACTGGCTTAGGAAAGGTAAACTAAAACAGGTGGAAAAATCACGGGAGCACCAGCAACAATAGCTGCAGAGTTAAACAGATTGTTATTGGAAAAAATGGCTGGAAAGGTGGAACATTAGCACAACAGGAAGAAGAACATATGATATGTTTTGAAGTGTCGGTGAAAGGCTCAAAATTTTGCATCTTCTCCCATCGTCTGGGCTGGTACACTACATAACGGGTCATGGACCTAACAACAGTGAACTGCAAAGAAGAGGGCTAGGACAGTAGTAACTGTGGAAATAAGAGCACTCCAGAACATTTTGTATGGGAATGTGTTTCAGCAGCAGAACAAAGTGTGCCATATCAGCAGATATAACAGAGCAGGTGCATTTTTGACATACTGTGCGACCGGGAATTATGGTACTTTATTGATGCAGTTTGTAACCGGCATCACAAGCATTGTGTGTGTGTGTTTTATTCTAATTACTAATTTATGATAAAAACCACTAACACCTACAAATAGATTCTTTCAAGTTGTTAATTTAGTTACATAACTAACTTTCACGAAACTTGATAAGTTTTTTTAATAACATAAATTAGTCTAAAATCCTGAACAATATTCAACTGCTATTGTCAAACTAGAATCTTATCTTATCTGCATCTTGTAATATATTGGAAATATGGACCTAGAATAGATACTAGGTACTGGGCTATTATGTACCAGGATATAAAATAATAATAAAAAAAGTATCAGCTACATAAGGGTAAAAGTTGGCAAATTGATGTCATAGTGGTTGATAGGTATAACACAGTGAAAATCATATCAATGGATGCTTGTAACGAATTCATCTTTGTTATCCGGGACACAATAAACATGACTCAAGTGGAATCATTGAAAAATAAGGTGCAAAAGATGGAACAAAAATACAATAGTGTGTTCACAGAAGGCCTGGACAATACAAAGAACCATCAGGCTAAGTTTCAGCTGGAAGATGGTTCAAGACCAAAATTCTGCAAAGCGAGAACTATATCTTTTAGTTTACTATATGAAGTTCTGAAGGAATTGTATAGATTGATAGAAGGTATGATATTGCTGATCACTTCCAGTGACTGGGAAATGCCATTAGTAGTAGCAAGAAAGTGAAATGAAAAGATCCGTCATGTGTGGTGACTTCAACTCAACAGTCAGTTGCATGTAGACTGGTACCTGATACTAGAGCCTTCATCAGTACAACAGATGACCAGTTAATATTGGCTAATCAATGGTAACTTACCAAGTGTGGTGGGTGAACAGTTAACGCTTTGGCCTCACATTCTGGAGGATGCCGGTTTGAATCCCCGCCCGGGCATTCAGATTTGGGTTTTCCGAAATCACTCCAGGCGAATGCTAGGATGCTTCCTTCAAAAGTCCATCCCGAATTACTTCATATTCCTTGTCCCCAGTCCCATCCTGCTTCTAATGATGGCTGTGTTGATGAGGTGTAAAGCCATAAATAAAAAAGTGGTAATCTTTCTGTGTTTTCTTAATTCAGTATCTACCTACGTGTGTTAATTACTTTGATTATATTTTGCTTTTAGGGAGAATGGAAAAGGAATATCTCAAGAACATGAAGTAGCTATTGGAAGTATTGCATGAATAAGGTCAACCTGGATAAGTGGGAGTTTTTCAAGTCACAGGTCATGTGCCTGGGACAAGTTCAGTGAGCAAGGGATAGTGCCAGTGATTAAAATGTAAGCGATTCATAGTATGCCAGAGCCAAAGTATACCGAGTATTTATACTTGTTTAGGGAAAATTAATTACTATAATAGGTTCAGTAAGACTGTTAACATCAGAAAATGAGGTGACAGATTTAAAGAAGGTAAAGAAGATTTTTCTAAGATTTTTAAAATGGAACTGAGTGGGCTCCAGCCACAGTTACCAAACAAAAGGAAAATAAGATGAATGCAATCTGTAGAGGAACCGTGGTTACAGCTAGGTGTCAAGACCAAATAAGGCCAATATAAATAGAGAATGAGATGGATAGTAACTGTAGACCAATCGCGAAATTTATGTCCAACAACGTATTAATGACAAATGTATCTAAGCACAAAAAGACAAGCTGCACCAGAGAAATAACTACAAACAAGGGCAAGGGTACCTCTCCATTGCAGCAGTGCAGTTCTGGTTACAGATTAGGTGTCAGTGGCAGCAGATACAGTCACTGCTACTTTCACATTCAAGGGAAGGAAAATATTGGCATTACTCAGAGGCAGCAGCAGTGGCTGGCAGAGGTACCAACCAGTGACTGGTAAAAGGAGTAATGTGGCCATTTTCCATTCCACCAGTAACTTGGTAAAAGTGCATGCTTTCTGAAAATACAAGCAGAGATGCAGAGAGACTCTTGCTCACTCATTGTACTGTATCTATCAAATTTTGTAACTGCGTGATAGAATTTTATTCTCAGAACCACGAGTTAGATTGAATATTGTATTGAATTTCATTTTTATAGTCAGTTTCTATGATAATTCAATATAGGAATCACGTTATTATAGCTTTCAAGATAATATTTTCAATTTCAACATTCTTCAGCATCCGCCTGGAGTGAGGTTTTAAAAGTTCATATCTAAATTATGTATTTTCAGCTTAACTATTAAAGTTAGGATATTTCTCTGTAATCAGAAGGTGGGAACTTGCCTACCAGCAAACTTGGCACAAGGCAACCACCTGGTCTCAACTTGAGATAATACCTGGTCATTATTATTATTACATATGTTTAACCTTTTTTAATCCTCTTTTCCATTACCTATATTGAACCACCACTAACCTAAGGTGATGTTTACTTCATAAAAATTATTATTTTCTATTATTATTATTTAATTTGCAATATTTCATATAATTATATTTTTTCATATTTATTTCTAATTATATTTTGATCTTCCCATCAACCAGAGATTAGTTTGGATTTTTATCTATGCTCGGGTATTAGCTCTGGTTCACTGCCCCTCTACTTTTCCGATGTTTGAATTTACCCCCACCATTTTCCCGACCGGTGGTCTTTCTGTGAGGCAGTCTCCAGCTGCCCCCACCTCTCACAATGTTCTCCCATTGACGAAGGGTTTATCCCAAAAATTACTTTATTATTTGTGTTTGTATATTTTCTGTGTGTTCATGCCCCACATCCATCATCAAAAGGTAAGTGGTGGCTCATTTCCCTATCCTAATTTGATTCCTTTCTGCTACTTAGCGTCTTGATTTCTTTGTTACTTTATATATATATATATAATTACAGCAGCTGTGAAAATGGCAAAATTTATTATACTTGATTCCATTGCAATTTAATGTGTGACATATTAATTTGATTTAAAATAAGTAGTTTGTGTGCAATATACAGGGTGATTCAAAAAGAATACCACAACTTTAAAAATGTGTATTTAATGAAAGAAACATAATATAACCTTCTGTTATACATCATTACAAAGAGTATTTAAAAAGTTTTTTATTCACTCAAAAACAAGTTCAGAGATGTTCAATATGGCCCCCTCCAGACACTCGAGCAATATCAACCCGATACTCTAACTCGTTCCACACTCTCTGTAGCATATCAGGCGTAACAGTTTGGATAGCTGCTGTTATTTCTCGTTTCAAATCATCAATGGTGGCTGGGAGAGGTGGCCGAAACACCATATCCTTAACATACCCCCACAAGAAAAAATCGCAGGGGGTAAGATCAGGGCTTCTTGGAGGCCAGTTATGAAGTGCTCTGTCACGGGCTGCCTGGTGGCCGATCCATCGCCTCGGGTAGTTGACGTTCAGGTAGGTACGGACAGATAAGTGCCAATGTGGTGGCGCTCCATCCTGCTGAAATATGAATTGTTGTGCTTCTTGTTCGAGCTGAGGGAACAACCAATTCTCTAACATCTCTAGATACTGTAGTCCAGTTACAGTAGCACCTTCAAAGAAAAAGGGACCAAAAACTTTATTGGCTGAAATGGCACAGAAAACGTTCACCTTAGGTGAGTCACGTTCATATTGAGTTGTTTCCCGCGGTTTCTCAGTGCCCCATATACGGACATTGTGACGGTTGACTTTCCCGTTAGTGTGGAAAGTTGCTTCATCACTAAACACAATCTTTGAAACAAAAGATTCATCTGTTTCCATTTAAGCAAGGATAAAATCACAGAAATCGAATCTTTTAATCTTATCAGCTGCAGACAGTGCTTGAACCAATTTCAGACGATAAGGTTTCATAACTAACCTTTTTCGTAGGACTCTCCATACAGTTGATTGTGGAATTTGCAGAGCTCTGCTAGCTCTGCGGGTTGATTTTCCTGGGCTGCGAACAAATGCTTGCTGGATGCGTGCTACATTTTCATCACTCGTTCTCGGCCGTCCACAACTTTTCCCTTTGCACAAACACCCATTCTCTGTAAACTGTTTATACCAACGTTTAATACACCACCTATCAAGAGGTTTAACACCATACTTCGTTCGAAATGCACGTTGAACAACTGTCGTCGATTCACTTCTGCCGTACTCAATAACACAAAAAGCTTTCTGTTGAGCGGTCGCCATCTTAGCATCAACTGACGCTGATGCCTAGTCAACAGTGCCTCAAGCAAACAAATGTACAACTAAATGAAACTTTATAGCTCCCTTAATTCGCCGACAGATAGTGCTTAGCTCTGCCTTTTGTCGTTGCAGAGTTTTAAATTCCTAAAGTTGTGGTATTCTTTATGAATCACCCTGTATTTACATACAGACAATTTCTAATACAATAATTTTGTTGCATGAGTTACACATATTACTCATAGCTTTTGTATTTTTTTATTTAGCCCCTATGTACTCCAGTCTCAGCTTCGAGTAAAGTTGTCCAATTAATCGAAATATTAAGAAGTAAAAATTCTGCATCTGTGAGTGTTATGACATGGTTTCTCTCAGCATTCACAAATCTTAGTAAGTATTGTTTTTTTAAATGAGATAGATATTTATTAATCCTGTCAATTGATAGTATAGTTTGCACATTTGACACTTGATAAATCATTATGGTGATATGGTGGTGAAATTATGGGTTGTGTACAGATGAATAAAACTTGTAATGAAACAAGAATACATGAAGAAATATTAGTTAAAAGACAAAAGTAGTTTCAAACAAAATTTGAAATTCTATTTTTTTTTTAAATTTCATAATAGGATAAGAGCTGTGCCTCACTAGACATGGTGTAATTGGTAATTTAAGTAAGCTGCAGGAAGATGTTATGGTAAGAGTGCTATACCAGAATTGAAAATACCTTTTTGATAAGCTGAAGTCCTGCAAAAGCGAGTGTAGCTATCTGAGTGTCCTCTAATGTAATAATTATGTACTGCATCATTTTTTATTAGTTTATTATTTATTTCTTAAGAGATATTCTCTTGTGTAAAGCACTATTTCAAGGATGCGTGTGCATGGAAATTTAGAATAGTGAGATTAATGAAATATTTTCTACAAGATTCTAGTCTTTTTCAGTTGACATACAGTTTTCTCTGCTCTTTTTTCATCCTGAATATGACTAGTAAATTAAATTTGTGTGGTTGTAATGATTGGCTGACAGGGTTTCTTATCTGCTGCATAATGCACCCCTATCATAGCCTCTTAGCCTAACCTGGTAATCCTACCAGGTACACCAAGTGTGGTGGGTGAGCGGTTAGCGCTCTGGCTTCGTGTTCGTGAGCACAGCGGTTCGAATCCCCGTCCGTGCATCCAGATTTGGGTTTTCCATGGTTTTCCTAAATCACTCCAGGCGAGTGTCGGGATGCTACCTTCAAAAAGTGATTGCCGAATTCCTACCTGTTCCTTGTACCCAGTCCTTTCTCTCCTCTAATGACCTCAATGTCGATGAGGTGTAAAGCCATAAGTAAAAAAAAAAAAAAAAACCTGGAAACATTCTAGCCTACTTCACATGACACAGCAAGCTGTGCCAGAGGTGAAAGTTGGGTAAAGGGCCTTTGAATATCCCCACCAAGACAGGAATTCGAACTGGGGACCTTTTGATCTCTGGTCAGACATCAAAACACTGAGCCACCAGGCTGCTTACGATCTTATAATTGAGTTGAAATGAACAGTGTAGGATTGCATTACACTGGTGGTGTCTCTAAAGATCCTGTAACCCTATGGAACTAAGGGTTTAGAACTGACAGATTTGACTCAGAGGAGCCATGAATTCTGATGAGAATTGGGTGGCAACCTGGATTCAGGATGGATATTTTATCATAGGATTGTTATAGAGAAATGATTTCGGCATACAGTGTCATCTTTGCAAGATTTACTGTACACCGTTTATACAGTGATGTACAGGAGTAAGATCCAAAAGGAGCTGTTCCAATGTTGAAAATAATTAATACATGAGAGGGTACATCAACTGGTGCTTTATCATGAAGCAACTGACTGATTATACCCTGTATTTGGAGTGACAAGGGAGAATTTCCCAACTAGGACCCATCAGTTGCTACACTTATCCAACCATCTTACTCAGTAGAGCCCACCTAATTACTTGCTGGTGAAGTCTATTGGCTGCTGACAATGAGTGCCATCCAGTGGAGACGACACGGGGGCCAGCTTTGATGCTTGGTGACTGCTTGATCTGAGTGGGTGCTTCTTGGTGACTGACCTGGCTGCAAGTGGGAGAGACCCTTATATGGGATTTTAACCTCCGATCTTCCACTATCCCTTCTGTCATGGTGGGATAGTTTTGACCAACCTTGTGCAATGCTGATGCAGTCATCTGTCCCTCTGTAGATTGGCCTAGTGTAGTTTAACTGCCCGTCAGTGAATTTTTCAAGGTAATGTCCCTCCAGTGTTTCCTAATGGTGCAAGCTCACTGCTTTCACTTCATACTTGGGGAAATAATTATTTGTTTTTATGAGATAATGCCTATAACATTTATATGCACATTCCTTTCCATGTTCTTGTGCATCCATAATCCCAGAAATGTGGTTTTATTAACATTTTCCAGATCTCTGTAATTTATGGCTACTTCAGTAATGTTTTTGTTAGCTGAATGGGGTAGACAAAAATTCATTCAATATTAGGTTATTTTCAGTTTATTCATAGTTTCATTTACTACTAATTATAAATTTTTCATACTTGTGGAAGTGAGTAAAATACTGATCTCATCCGCAAACAATCTGCATTTTTTTGGGACGAATATTCTTAGTGAGGCCATCATCATATTTTACAGACTTTTTCACTTTTGTGTATCAGCCCAGGCACTTCCTCTTTCCAGAGGCTTGGCTTATTTCGAAAGCATTTTTATCAGTCAGACAACTGGCTTGCTAGGTCTGTCATAGTATTATGAAAAAGTGGATATATTGCCATCTGTGTGTTAATGTGTATCTATGTTTTGTGGTAAGTGTGTTTTTTGTTTGTGTAATGTGTAGTTAATGAGGCAGTGACTGGAGATTATCTCAGCATTCACTTTGATGACTGTGGTAAACTGCTTAAAAAACGCAATCAGGATGGCAAGTAAGCTGAGGCCAAGACTCAAACTAGTTTCAGAAACTTTGTTTTACTTGGTTTTGGTCACAGTAATTCTTGTTCAATCAGTTTATCTCCCCAGAATATTTTACACCTATAGTTACCCACTTTTTATTATTTCTTGTCACAGTTTTCCTCTTTTTGGGAAATGTCAGATTAAAGTAATTTAGGAAAGTACTTTGGAATACTTTAAAAATATCTTCTGCATCTGTTTAGTAATCCTTTCAGGGCTCATTTGATAGAGGAAGCGGTTTGTGGTTTTATTATTAATCTTTAATGATGTGATTACATTCCTTTTGTAGAGAGACAAGCTTACAAATATCTGGTCAAGGGGGTTTCCATAAACTACGAAGCTCCATTTTGTCCTTTCTTGAACCCCCTTTTTCCCCCTTCTAATTCCGGATGTAAACAAACGAGGGTAAACTCTTCTTACAATGACAGGGAGACCAGGTTGCTTGGTGTGTGCAGAAAACTAGCTGAAGAGGAAGAAAGGGTAAAACAAATGAAAATAAATAAAAAACTTAAATAGATGTTGTCCAGCGAGTAGTCAAGCTCTTCAGCATCATATGAGTTGTTGTTGCTATCTGAACAACTCAAGAAAACATTTTTTAGTTCCAGAGAAAATCAGGAAGAGCATTTAACAAACCCACCTGAAATAATACAATTAGGAACTACTGCAAAGAGCAGCAGAAAAGATATCATTACTCCTAAATTAATAGCTGCGTTGGATAGATGTCAGTTAAGTGTAAGAGATTCAGTTTATGTTCTTCAAGTTGTTGTGGAGGCACTTAGATTTAGCATTGACGATTTTTCTTCAAACAAGTCTTCCATTCAATGAATGAGGACAAAAACGAGGAAGGAATGAGCAGAAGCTATAATAACTGATTTTAAAATGACATGTACCAAATATTGACCATTCAGTGGAATGGTGAGTTGTTGCCTGGTCTGCGTAATAAGTTCTAAAGAAGAACGACTGCCAATCTATCTCATAATTACATTTCGTAATAGGGAGCTACTTCTTGTGATAAACACCAAGGTGAAGTTGTTCTGAATGCTCTGAGTAAGTGATAAAGTACAGGTAATGAGCTGTGACACAATTGCATCTAACATAGGTCATCTCAATGGTGCCTGGGAACTTCTGGAGCAAATGTTAGAAAGAAAGTTGATACATTTTTGCATGACTGCATCAAATATATATTAGTACTCTGAAGAAAATATTCCAATGACAGACATAAATTGAGTAGTTGTTATATTTCTATTTGACTGAATTAAAACAAAAATCCTTTATGAGAGATGACTACAGAGAACTAATTGAGCTATGAGTTATATTTTTGGATGGAGATAGAGGCAAAAAACTGAAAATAAGACATCATCGTGCAGTGCATCAAATGTGATGTTCGGCAAGATAGTTTCCTAAATTTTCAACCTAAACTGAGCAAGTAATGCAAAATGGTATGTAATTTAGAAAAGGAGAGTACATTTGACTTTGTAGAAAGGTGTACTCCTTTGATGGAAGAAATATCCTGCTCTATTTTGTATGGTATGAAAAATTAGCTGTCTTGTATGTACATTATTTTTGTATCTTTTGCAACTTAATCTATTGTGAAACTGAAGGCTTTCACAGCGTATCGATGAAATGTAGTCTTCATGGGTTTTCTGCCGTATGTCGCATTTCAACAACATATGGTGGAAAACCCATGAAGACTACATTTCAACTTAATCTATGCTTACCTACATTTTGTTTTAGGAAAAACCATGGTGAATTTGTATCCACAAAGAGCAAACATTTGTTTTCTTGGGTGAAAATTTAAAGCAGTGTTTTTCAGGAAGAAACTGCGAATTTTTTACAGGCCAAAAGAAAGGTTAGTTTATCTGAGCGACACAGCTTAAAAGCTGTAAAATTAATTCTTAAGTTTCATAGTTTAATTTCAGCCGATGAAGAATGGAAACCATTTTCATGCAAAATTCCGAAAATTGTACCTGCACCATAAAAAAGAGATTCTAAAAAGAAAAGGCCCCTCATAATTTTAATACTTGCGCTGTCTGAATTTCATAGTTAACCCAGAATTATACAGAATTTTAATTAATTAGTCACATATCAAGCGATAGTCAAAATAAGCTTTTTTCGTAAACTTTTGGGTCAACTCGGCACGGGTTAACGTCATCGTGGAAGGATAAAATTTCTTATGTAAGTAAACTACAGTGATTTAAAAATAATTAGAAGGTATGCGTTTGAATTCTCGCAAAAAATTGTTTTTGCTGTTCTAAGGGACACCCTAATGTATGTATGTTTGGGCTAACTAGGACCACATTAAGCCTTTATTTGGCTTGAATTTGTTTTGAATATGTAAACATCCCCATTACAACTAGCATTGTTAACCCTAAAGGATCTAATGTGGAATCCGAACCATGGAATCATTCTGGTATACTTCACCTTACACAGCAAGCTGTACCAGAGGTGAAGGCCGGATTAAGGGCCTTTGAAAATCCCCACCGAGACAGAGATTTGAAGTGGGAACCTTTCCATCTCCAGTTAGACGTCTTAACCACTGAGCCACCTGGCCGCTCTTGAGCTATGTATCTGGTCAAGAAAGATTGACTGGCAAAATGTTCACAATTTTGAAAGGAAACATGTGCTTTGATAAACTCCTGTAGTTAATAACTTAGCTTGTGATGTCAGTTTATATTAATTTTAAGGATGTTTGGAATTTTTAATTTATCAGGTGACTGATTTACAATATTTTGATATATCTTCATCAAGTTTAAGTGTCTCTCATGTCATAGTTTGAATTGACTGTAAGTGTACTTATTTTGTTAGTGGGATTGTATTGCTATAAGAAAAATAGTGTCTCTTAGTTTATGTGTCTGAGAATCAGCACTTGCATTCATTGTAAAGAATTATGTACATAAATTTTTAATTTAATTTTTGGCTGTAATCTTTTCCATATAATGTGAGTGGGGAAAGTGAAGAACATATCAAATCAAAGCAGTAGATCCAATTTCCAATAGGTTAATACTATTCTTTTTTAGAAGTAGGAAAAATATATGTTTCTCTCTGTTGTGTTTACCTTTCAATGCAACTGTCTCCTGCTGAATAATTTCAACAAAAGTTACATAAGCTGTTTCCATTTATGGAGGTTTTTCACAAAACGCCATGATGTCTGCTTTTAATAACTAGACTCCTCTTGCCTACGGTAGGTTTGAAAATTTTGCTTATGCAATTTGTCAATTTTGAAACGGCACTAAATGCCTAAATACAGGGTTTCCTGAAAACAAGGCCCCATAATAAAGATGTCTAGACGCAGAAAGTCCCTGATCGCTGATTTTAATAGCTGTTTTTGAAAAAGCCAGTACATTTATACAAGAATAGTTAATTTAATAGAATATGATATAGGATGAAGGTTAGTGATCACCAGTTCTTCATCAAAGTATATAACAAATACAAGTGCTTAGCTAAACTGGTTTGTGGATAGATGCTAACATTCATTTACCTCTCTTGTTAGTCATTTTAGATGTTTGATTGTCACTGATCTCTAGGAAATAAAAGTAAGGAAAAAAATTCAAAGTGAAAAGAGAAGAAATGGTTACACCCAAATGTATTATTTTGTTAGTATTTTTTCTGTAAAAATGAGATTTATATTGATATTAAAAAATAAATATAACACAATGCTGCCTTTCTTCTTCTTTTTTATTTCAGCTCGTATTGTCACAGTTTACATCAACTCTGCAGATATCATAATGCTAGCAGATTTTACTGTAGGAGCAATATTAAGTAGCTCAGTTATGGTGGCTGCCATATCATACCGGTACAACCTTCATAAATATCAGTTCAGATGAGTGTTTGGACAGAAGGGAATTTGTTCTAAAATTGAGATTGTTGTAAATTTGTATTATAGATCTAAAAGTGACACAGTGACTCTTATGAATAAAAACAATTCCATCTCTCTGTAGTTTAGAAAATATTCAAATTATTTTTGAACTTTTTGGTACTTATATGACTTGTGCGCAGCAAAAATGTATCCATGTTGTCATATAAAACTATGAATATTTAGTGTTTTTATTCCTTTTTGTTACAGCTCGTGTATACACAATCTTCATGGACTCTGCAGACATCACATTACTTGCCAATTTTACAATATCAGTAGTCCTAAGTAGCTCAGTTATGATAGCTGCTATAGTATATAAAAATCCAAAGAAAATCTAAGTAAAAGGTGTGTGAGCTGTTAGTCATAATATTCCCTAAATGATTTATTGTGCCTTTTAGTACACTCTCCTTAATGAGGAACGGAAATACTCAAAATTTGTACAATTTGATGTTATTATATACTATTTGATTCATTGCTATTGTACTGTGTTGTATGGTAAGTGATGATATTTTTCTCTGCCTTCAACATGGTAATGTTATCAAGAGCCACTTATTTCTAGTATAAGGAGTTTGATTTAAATTGCTAATGGGGAATTTTTGAGTTGCTGTGGTTTACTCCCTGTAACCAGGTTATAATGTTTAGGACGGTTCCACAAGTAAGTTAAGTTTACAGTAAGTATAAATTTTAAGGATTTTTGAAATGGTCAGTAATTCATAGAATGCTGTTATGACACTAATTGTAATTTTATTATTGGTATTACATGTCAAGCTATATACATTGTGTAGCATAAATGAATCGAAGTTGCCACTCAGTTGCAGAAGAAACGTAATCAAAAAGCCAATAGTGAATTAATCATAGATCCAAATTTAAAATAGGATTGTATAGAATCATTTTTACTTTCTGTTATGTCTCTTGACTGGTTACAAACAGTCTTCCATTTGTTCCTATCCCAAGCTTATTCCTTCATTACAACATACTCATTACAACCTGTATCCTTAAATATGAGCTCCATATAACAGTGACAGATCTAGGAATTTTCTGAGCTGGGACAAAAACTTGAGATTGCCACCCCCCTGAAGGTTGCCACTAGGTGCAGTAGAGCAGTAGAGCTAAAGAAAGAAAGAAAGAAAAAAGGTCACTACCACACGAATTTGCCATTTACTGTCCCTTCAGACATCAATTTGTTATCCCCCTGAAATTTCCGCCTAAGGCAAGTGCCCCAGTTTACCCTCCCCATTTTCCCCACTTGATCTAGCTCTGCCATATATTCTGATCCTTGTAGTCACCCACCATGTTGTTTCTTCTTTTTGTGAAATTGTTCCACAAACTTCTTTCTTCACCAATCATTTCCAAAGCGTGTTCATTTTGTACTTTATCAATCTATTTAATTTACAACACCTTCATTACCACCACATTTCAAATGATTTATTTTTCATTGTAAAATCTAAGCTTTTCTCCCATAAAATCTTGTTACTCCATACATGCAATTCTACAAATTTCTTTCTGAGCCCTACATTCGTTTTTGAAAGTAAAAGGCTATTCTTCTTCAGTGGATAATTAGTGTTATTTTGATTTTAAAATTGTTCTTCCTTTGGCCATTGGTGTTAATTTCACTTGTCTTACTCTTTTTGTTATATAATGATTCCATTTTTATATATAGTCAACTAATATCATTGTCATTACTTTCACACTTCTTTCAATATATGGTTTATATCATTCAGTAATGTCTCAATTTCTTCACTCTTCTGTGTTAATAGGACAATATCATCAATTACAGAATCCTGATTTTCCTTGAACCCTTAATGGAACATTTAAAAGTTTATTTTACCTACTTGATGTCTTTCTGTTATTTATAGGTTGAATATTATTGGTTACAGCTACAACCTCTCCTTACAACCTTCCTAACTGCTGCCTATCTCTCATGATTCTTATATAGATTATGAATTATTTGTTTGTCTCAGTATTTTAGTTTTGAATTTCTTAAAATTTTGGTTTGCTTCTGATAGAAGATAAATAGGAAGAACAATCTCTTCCAGGCACAAAGAAATGGTCTGGCTAGAGGAAGGAGGGTCTCTGTAAATTTATTTTTTGCTGAACAGAACAATTTTCTAAAAGTTTCAATTAATCTTTATTTAATCATATTGCATTTAAATTTAATGAAAATAATTAGTGTTTCTGTCATCTCACTTTTTTGTTTTTAAAGATGTTAATTGTAATGAATAAGGAAAATCAGGCGTGTGACCTGAATATGATGTGAATGCTCTTCCTACAAATGTTTCAAGTAGTTCATTCATACTTGAATTCAAGATGCAATTTGAAATGGACTAATATCCAGTTTTTTTTTAAATGTAATAATTTTAGTGATGAAAAGTACAGTAGCTTTCATTACAATATGAGCATATTAACATAACATTTACCTGTGATATAAATGTTATTCTTGAAGTGATAAACACTATTTAAAGTCTACATTATATGTTAAAAAGCAGTAGAGAAAGAATGTCTGTACAATATGGCATTTGAGAGAATGTTAACGTCAAAAAAGTACAGAAATTTTAACACGTTGTAGGTTTCTCGACTTACTTAGGATAATCTTCACTGAAGCATTACTTAAGCTGGTCTTCAATTGTGATTATGCTTTGTTTTCAAATGCCACATTTTTCACTTCTGTAACTCCTCATTGCACTATTGTTATTTTGTTTGACTTATAAAGAGAGGTGTGAAGCAATTTCTAGCCATTGCTTCAGAAGCAGATTCTGTAAAAGAAATGCTTTCTGTTATCCTTGATCACTCCCATACTTTCAGCTCTAGTAATTAGTGCTTCCTGTCCTCATATCCATTTTATAAGTCTCTAATAGTATGAACAAATACTTTATGAATCTCATCTTTGGTCTTGATATAGTGATAATTCAATCTATTTATATCCAAAATATATTTTTTTGCTAATTTTTTCTTTGTTATTAACTACTCTGATACTAAGAACTAGTCATTCCTTTGTTCCACTATATGTTTAGACGTATGTACTTAAAAAGAACAAAGTTTTGACTCTCTCCACACAAACTCTAGTCTTTCATGTGCCAGTTTGCTACTATAAACTTTTGTTTGTTTGTTAATAGTATGAATTGCCCTTTTTCTTATATTTCAGAATTTTTTGAATCATGTAATTATAAATGAAGCAATACTGGTAGAATTAGTAAATTCTGATTCTAAAAGACATTTGCCTTTCCATTCTTCACTGTACATTATAATTTGTAGAAACTTTTATTTTTCTTTCACATTTTCCATGTAATCAACAGTACAAGATAATTTAATAATGTTTTTAAATATTCAATAAATCATATTAATTTAATAAATCATGTTTTGTTGATAACATAACTTCCCTTTTCATTGTGTAAATTTTTTCCCTTCAAATATGTTTTTATACGTATGTAAACACACACACACACACACTCTCTCTCTTGCAGTTCATAAAAGTTGTGGGTGGCAGACTGGACTTCCACCAAATCTAATCTCTCTTCTGTGTATTCCAATCCTTAATGGTAAGACTGAAGAAAGAATACATAGAGGTATCTGTACAATATCGTATTTCCTTCATCCTATATATGCTTTCATTGTTACACAAATAGACCAGTGGGCAAGGTATACTTGCCAACAGAAAAATTGAAGCAATCAGAAGACATGGTCAGATGTAAATGTAACTTCATCCATATACCCACCATTGGCGGGTATGAAAATGGTTAGAGTTGCTATTTTCTATGACACAGAATGCATTAATGTTGTTTGTGTTTAGTGTTGCCACACCGTGTAGGATATATAAAGAGTGTGAACAGTGCCAGATGTTGAGTGAAGGACCTGCAGATGCCACATACCCATGTGAGACTATGCAACAGCATCTGACAGATTTTGAAAGGGCCTCATTGTGGATCTGTATTTGGCTGGCTTGTCAGTTAATGCAATATCCTTATTAATGAGGCATTCAGATGTGACAGTGGCCTGATATTGGACTGAATGAGAACATGAGGGCAGGCATATTCATTGTCAAGGTTCCAGTGGACCATGCCTGACAATCATAAGGGAGGATAACCATATTGTACACCAAGCACATCATAACCCCTTCAAACTAGCACCTGTCATCCGAGAACAAGTACTGGACTCGCTACAGCATTCTGTGTCATGCTTTACCTTTGATTGGAAACTAGCAGTAGCTGGACTACAGAATTAACATCATATATGTAGGCTTCCGTCAACAGTAGAACACAAATGATTGTGCTTGAAGTGATGCTGCGACTAGGAAGCATGGAATACTTATGAATGGCACTACAAAGTGTTCAGCAACGAATTGCAGTTCTGCACTACATCATATGACCATTGTCAGCGAGCATGGCGGTGACCTGGGAAGTGGTCCCATTTTTCCAATGGTACGTCACAGACATGCTTCATCCTCTTGTGTTACCTTTCATGGAACAGTATAGTGGTGCCATTATTAAACAGCACAATGTTTGTCCACACATCACATGTAAGTCTATGAACTGTCTCTGTGATGTTGAGTCATAGTAACAAATGGATTCTCAGTGTCAAGTCCTTTATAAAGTTGACTAGTTTTTGTAATCACTGAAATAACATTACATCCCCTCTCTACACATGATGATTCATTTAATTTCTTCTTCACTTTCTGGGTACCTCACTTTAATTTTTTTATTTTACCACAATGTTAGATGAAAGTTGATGTTTGCAGGATTGTCTATAAACTGAAGCAGAAACTATTTAATTTGTCACATGCCAAACTGTGTATCAGGTCTGTGACTCTTTCATAAGGACTGTGATTATAAATCAGAGAATGAGTGGCTCTTTTCTGCACTTTCTCAGTACTATCAATCAGTCCTAATATGGATCCATCATAGCCAGGGGCGTAGCTACTATGGGGCTAGGCGGTGCAGTGCACCGGGGCCCCTACGCTCAGAGGACCCCCAAGTGCCTTCATGGCTAACTGACGACCCCCTTTTTTTAAGCTCTACAGTCGTCTAAGGGGGCCACTGAGTCACAGGAAGCCCCCCAATAAGGGCCCTAAGCACAACTCAAGGGCCCCATCCTCAGCTCAGGGGGCCCTTACTAGCAACACAAAGAAAAAAAAAAAAAAAATGTCGCCCATCCTGCCTGAGGGCCCAAAATAAATTTTTTGCACCGGGGCCCTTGTTGACCTAGCTACGCCACTGATCATAGCACACAACTACTCTATGGTAGGATGTAAGAAAGTCTTTAGACAATACACTGATCAGCTAGAATATTATGACCACATACCTACTATACCCACCCAGACAACAGCAGCATCACCTGACGAGGAATGACTGCTAGTAAGACACACACACAGTGCATTTAGTATCAGTTAACACCACGACATTGGCAACTGTGACTGAAATGGGCATGTGACCATCGTCACTGGATGTCGGCTCAGTACAGAGCGTTATATGATCTGATGAATCCCAATACCTTTTTCATCATGCCAATGGGAGGGTGCAAATCTGTCGTTTTCCAGGGGAAAAGCTTCTTGACAACTGTAATATGCGATGGATACAAGCTAGTGGCGTCTCAATTATGATCTGGGGAACATTCACTTGGGCATCCATGGTTCCAGTGGAGCTCGTGTAAGGGATAAGTATCATACACTGGTTGCTGACTATGTACACTTCTTCATGACGACCATGTTTCCCAATGGCAGTGGCATTTTTTTAAATAAGATAATGGGCCATGTCACAAGGCCAGGAGCGTGATGGAGTGGCGAGTGGCAATTGATGTCCTGATTCCCCACCTCGCCAGATCTGAACCCGATCGAACACATCTGGGATGTGATTGATCTTGGTGTCAGATCTCATTGCCGCCTCATCAGAATTTAAGGGGATTAGGTGACTTGTGTGTGCAGACTCCCTGCAGCGACTTACCATGATCACACTGCTTCCATGCCAAGATACGTAGCTGCTCTTATCCGTGCCAAAAGCGGACATTAGGTATGTGTTCATAATGATCAGTTTTACTTAGAAGCCTGTGTTGATGAAATCTATCCTGCACGTCTCTGAGCTGTAGGTAGTCAAGTTAATGGCAACAGATAAATTTTTTTATTAAGTATATCAGGAAATGAAATATTGGATTCTACTGAATATTGTTTGATATAAATGTCAATACTGATCTGAATACTTTTCCTTTTTTACAATCTTCCACATTGTATTAATTTTATTTTCAGAGTCAAGAATCTTATGTTTGTTGTACATACTTTTAGACTTTTAAATAAACTTTTTCAGTATTTTGTAGTACTGCTTGTAATATGTTTTAACATTAACATTGTGACTGCTCCTAGATAAATTTTTGTTGAACGCAATTAATGCAAAAACTACTGGTTGAATTTAATGTGGTTTCCATTAATGTAATGCCTGTGGTCTCATGTGTGAAACAGGGTATGTTCCATAGTAATGGGATGTCAGAATAAGAGAAATTTACTGAATTAGTGTCAATTTTTTTGTTGAACGCAATTCACTTACAAAATAGATTTTGATTTTGTTCTGATTACTGTACAAACCATGAATCTTGGGTATAAATTAGGATATTATCATTTTGATGTGAGGTAGAGCAAGTAAAAAATCTAGAATGATTATTCATTAAATGTCATTCACTTAAAAACAACTGGTCAGATTTTGATTCGTCTAATGTTTAGCCCATTGTAGATTCATGGGAAATTTGGAATATTTTTTCGATGAATGCGATTCATGCCAAAATGACTGGTCGGGATTTGATGAGGGTTTCAATTCATTTATAGTGCCTGGTGACGTGGGTAGTGTATGGCATGTTTAATATTGCTTCAATTTTAGAAAGCTTATAAATTGAAAATATTTTTTTGTTCAAAGTGATTCATGTAAAAACCACTGGTCAGATTTTGATGTGGTTTTGATTAGTGTACATCATGTAGTTCTGTGCATTGTGCAGGTTTTTGTTTTGTTTGAATGTAATTTAGTCAAGCTGATAATTTAAAGACAATCTTTTTCTGAACGTATTTCATTCAAAAACTACAGATTGGATTTTGATGAGGTTTTGATTAATGTGCATTCCTTGGACCCATGAGTAGAAAAAGGTATGTTACAAACCTGAGAAACAGTGGTAAAACTGTCCTCAAATCATTATCCATTTGAAGGAAAGTTAGTTCACAGGGTCCAAATGTTAATAGTGATTTCAGTGTACAAGCGGTATCATACTATTCTGAAAAATGATAATACAGTTTGTTGTGGAAACACTTCATCTGTGAAGAGTTTGTGTTCAGTGAGCCACAGGGGACTTGGATCATGTAGCTCCTGACATTGTTGGTTTAAGTGCTAGGTCTATACATTAACAATCTGCATGAACGAAGTTGGGGGCAACTGCTAGTGTGTAAATATAAATTCATTTGAAGAGATATATATGGGATGAGACATTATGAACCTCTCCGGCATTTGCCAATATTGATCTAGGAAAATCATGGAAAATCCAAATCATGATGGCTGAAGTGGCTCTTCTATTCAAAGTATTCCCATTTGATAAATCCTTCCTATTCCATTTGCATATTTCTCGTGGGAAAAATCATTAAAGAAAAGTATAGGTTCTGGCCCTAAATTCTTTTCTTTCCTCGGTCATCCCTTTAAGTGAATGTTACTGGTAATGAAATGAATTTTTGTCATTCTGAAGTAAACCTATCATAAACTTCCCAATTAGATTCTTACTAGTTCATTGCCGACTATGTTCCACATCTTCTCAGTGCAACTACTTCAACATCACACTTATGCTTTCCTTCCAGATATATATATATAATTAAGGAAGGATAGGGAAATATGACCCAACACTTACCACAGATGAAGGCGGCTGGGACGACGAACAAAAAACGAACACAAGAGAAGCGCAATATTTCGGCCTACAACAGCCTTAAACGTGCAGAAGGTGAAGCACCAGGCGCCGTCACATGTGTACACATAGACGGCCGACTGGTGAATAGTGTCTCAGGCGCGGATGGTAGTTTAGGTGTAAAGGGGGGGGCTCAGATATTGGGTCAATAATCGATACTGATGACGATATTATTGAAACAGGTGAATAATAACTGGGTGGGGATATATATATATATATATAACTATAAGTGAAATGTAAAATAAATGTAAATAGCATGGATAATAGTAAATACAGAAATACAAAAAACGTAAATGGTATAGATAATAAGTGCTGGGTCTGGTGGGCAGAGTTTATTGGAGATTGAGGCCAGGAGGATGTCTGGTGTCAAGGATATTCTGGTAGGCTAATTCCCATTACGAAGTTCAGAGGGGGTCATGTTAGGGAAAACTCTGATTGCCCTAACTGAAAAACAGATGTTCAAATTATTGATTTTGTGGGACTGGCATGTTTTGCAACTGGATGGGCCTCATTGTTAGTATAGACTGTCTGCCTGTGGCCATTCATTCTGATAGCCAGGGGATTGGTTGTGAGGCCTATTTATGAGCTGGAGCAATGGAGGCATGTCAGTTGGTATATGAGGTGTGTTGTCATGCAAGTAGCATGACCAATGATAGGGAATGTTTCACCTGTTGTAGGATTGGAGTAAGTGATAGTGGCTGGGTGCATGCTGCATGTTTTACAACAGGGTCTATTGCATGGGAATGAACCCTGTGGCAGTCTGGGCGAATTACTTGGTGAGTACTTGTGGACCAAGATATTACTTAAATTCGGTGGTCTGCTAAAACATGTGCGAGGGGCAGTGGGTAGAATTTTATGGAGAATGGTGCGCATCCCGGGGAAGGAACGTAGGAAATCATGTCCACGGTGAAGGATTAGGTTAATGGACTCGAGACCAGGGAACTACTGAGTGATGAAGTATCAAGGGGTACTGACTTGGAGTGGCTGTGTGAAGGAAGGGCTATGGCATGGGAGATTTGTTTGTGTACTAAGTCAGGAGGGTAGCTACGGGAGATGAGAGTTCCAGACAGGTTTTCTGTGTATTGGGAAAGAGATTGTTCATCAGAGCAGATTCGCCTGCCACGGAGGGCCAGACTGTAAGGAAGGGAACGTTTGATGTGCAACGGATGACAACTGTTGAAATGAAGATATTGCTGCAGATTAGTCGGTTTGATATGAACAGAAGTATGTAGGCGCCCGTTATGCAATGAAACGTCAACATCAAGAAAGGTAACATGAGTATGGGAGTACGTCCAAGTAAAGTTGATGGAGTGGTTGTTTAGGGAGTTGAGGAAGTCTATTAGATGATGCTCATCGTGGGTCCAGATCATAAAGATGTCGTCTATGTATCTGAACCACACAAGAGGTTTAATGGGAAGATTGTTGAGGAATCGTTGTTCCAGACGGCCCAAGAAAAGGTTTTCATAGGCTGGTGCCATGCGGGTGCCCATTGCAGTACCACGTATCTGCTGGTAAATTTGTGAGTTAAAGGAAAAGTAGTTGTTAGACAGGATGAGGTTAGCCAAGGAAATGAGGAAGGATGTCTTGGGGAGGCTGCCGGGAGGTCGCATTTTCAAGAAGTGTTCCATGGAGCTGAGGCCCTGTCCATGAGGGAAGTTGGTGTAAAGGGAAGAGACATCTATGGAGACAAGGAAGGAGTCAGGTGGTAGAGGAGTGGGGACTGTGGAAAGTTGTTCAAGGAAGTGTGGGTTGTCTTTAATGAATGAAGGGAGGTCCTGTACAAAAGGCTGGAGGTGCTGATCCACAAAAGCTGAAATCCGTTCTGTAGGAGACGCATAAGCTGCAACTATAGGTCTCCCCGGATTTCCAGTTTTGTGGATCTTGGGAATAAGGTAAAAGGTGGGGGTACGGGGATTCTGTGGGGTAAGGAGGGACAAAGAGTTGGGGGAGAGTCCTTGTAAGGGGCCTTGGAGGTCAAGGAGAGTGCGTACTTCTTGGCATATTGAGGTTGTAGGATCTGTAGGGTGTGGAAGGTATGTGTTGGTGTCAGGGAGCTGTCTCAAAGCTTCGGCCTCATAGTCACAGCGGTACATGACTACGGTCGTTGAGCCTTTGTCAGCTGGGAGAATAATGATGTTCCTGTTCTTAGACAGATCTCTCATGGCATGGGTTTCATTAATACTGAGGTTGTTGGAGTGGGAAATGAAGTTGAGAAAAGATTTAGAGGACAGGTTGGATGTGAGGAATTCCTGGAACATAAGGAGTGGATGGTGTTGAGGAAGGAGAGGTGGATCTAGTTTGGATGGAGGTTTGAAACGCTCTGGGCAGGGCTCAATCTCATCATGCTGAAAGTCATTATAATCCCGGGTGGCAAAGTGGTAATGCCACTGGAGAGTGCGGCAGAATGCTAAAGAGTCCCGGACCAAAGCAGCATGGTCAAACTTCGGGGTTGGGGAAAATGACAATCCCTTCGAGAGAACAGAGAGTTGAGATTCTGTTAACGGAGATGATGAAAGGTTCACCATAGACTGCTGTGGTTTAGCAGGAGGTAGAGTGGCGGCTTTTGGTGTGGGTGGTAGAGGGGTTGGGTGGGGGAGATTGAAAATGTGGGCAAGACAAGGGGTTTTGGCAATCTAAAGCTGTAGGAGTATGTTGAGGATGATTGGGATGTTGGTGAGGTAGGGGTAGACCCATAGCCAGGTAACTTTTTGCAAGTGCAGAATGCTTGCCTAGATGTTTTTGTGCTTGTTTTGCAAAGATCTGTATACACTCTGATAGAATCTGCTGTAAATGATTAATTTTATTTGGGGCAGAAAGACAAAGAATTGTGTGTAGGGAGACAAGCTGGGCAGAATGCCAGTCTGTTTTGAACAAGAGCTGTTGAAGGACAAGTCTGGTGAAGTTAAGTGATCTTGTAAAGCGAAAAATGTGGAGTGGTGGGTGAATTTGTGGATGGCAGCCAGAGACAGGGAGTTTAATGGTTAATTCGTTTGGAGGAATGTTTAGAGAGAGGCAAGATTGAAGGAAGGGTGTATGTGAATGCTGTTTTGCTAGGCGGAAGGCGTGAAACTTGTAGGACGAGATGTATGAATCTATGGGTGACATGTTAGGGGAAATAGATTAATATGAATGATGAGGCCCAAAACTGTCCAAACAACTGTTGAGAAGAAAGGCTAAGTGTCCTTACCCCACAGAATCCCCGTACCCCCACCTTTTACCTTCTTCCCAAGATCCACAAAACTGGAAATCCGGGGAGACCTATAGTTGCGGCTTATGCGTCTCCTACAGAACGGTTTTCAGCTTTTGTGGATCAGCACCTCCAGCCTTTTGTACAGGACCTTCCTTCATTCATTAAAGACACCCCACACTTCCTTGAACGACTTTCCACAGTCGCCACTCCTCTACCACCTGACTCCTTCCTTGTCTCCATAGATGTCTCTTCCCTTTACAACAACATCCCTCATGGACGGGGCCTCAGCTCCATGGAACACTTCTTGAAAATGCGAGCTCCTGGCAGCCTCCCCAAGACATCCTTCCTCATTTCCTTGGCTAACCTCATCCTGTCTAACAACTACTTTTCCTTTAACTCACAAATTTACCAGCAGATACGTGGTACTGCAATGGGCACCCGCATGGCACCAGCCTATGAAAACCTTTTCTTGGGCCGTCTGGAACAACGATTCCTCAACAATCTTCCCATTAAACCTCTTGTGTGGTTCAGATACATAGACGACATCTTTATGATCTGGACCCACGATGAGCATCATCTAATAGACTTCCTCAACTCCCTAAACAACCACTCCATCAACTTTACTTGGACGTACTCCCATACTCATGTTACCTTTCTTGATGTTGACGTTTCATTGCATAACGGGCGCCTACATACTTCTGTTCATATCAAACCGACTAATCTGCAGCAATATCTTCATTTCAACAGTTGTCATCCGTTGCACATCAAACGTTCCCTTCCTTACAGTCTGGCCCTCCGTGGCAGGCGAATCTGCTCTGATGAACAATCTCTTTCCCAATACACAGAAAACCTGTCTGGAACTCTCATCTCCCGTAGCTACCCTCCTGACTTAGTACACAAACAAATCTCCCATGCCATAGCCCTTCCTTCACACAGCCACTCCAAGTCAGTACCCCTTGATACTTCATCACTCAGTAGTTCCCTGGTCTCGAGACCATTAACCTAATCCTTCGCCGTGGACATGATTTCCGACGTTCCTTCCCCGGGATGCGCACCATTCTCCATAAAATTCTACCCACTGCCCCTCGCACATGTTTTAGCAGACCACCGAATTTAAGTAATATCTTGGTCCACAAGTACTCACCAAGTAATTCGCCCAGACTGCCACAGGGTTCATTCCCATGCAATAGACCCTGTTGTAAAACATGCAGCATGCACCCAGCCACTATCACTTACTCCAATCCTACAACAGGTGAAACATTCCCTATCATTGGTCATGTTACTTGCATGACAACACACCTCATATACCAACTGACATGCCTCCATTGCTCCAGCTCATAAATAGGCCTCACAACCAATCCCCTAGCTATCAGAATGAATGGCCACAGGCAGACAGTCTATACTAACAATGAGGCCCATCCAGTTGCAAAACATGCCAGTCCCACAAAATCAATAATTTGAACATCTGTTTTTCAGTTAGGGCAATCAGAGTTTTCCCTAACATGACCCCCTCTGAACTTCGTAATGGGAATTAACTTACCAGAATATCCTTGACACCAGACATCCTCCTGGCCTCAATCTCCAATTACGTTTTTTGTATTTCTGTATTTACTATTATCCATGCTATTTACATTTATTTTACGTTTCTCTTATATATATATATATATATATATATATATCCCCACCCAGTTATTATTCACCTCTTTCAATAATAACATATCAGTATCGATTATTGACCCAATATCTGAGCTTACTCCCCCCCCCCCCCTTTTACACCTAAACTACCATCCGCGCCTGAGATGCCATTCACCAGTCGGCCTTCTATGTGTACACATGTGACTGCGCCTGGTGCTTCACCTTCTGCACGTTTAAGGTTGTTGTAGGCCGAAATATTGCGCTTCTCTTGTGTTTGTTTTTTGTTCGTCGTCCCAGCCGCCTTCATCTGTGGTAAGTGTTGGGTCATATTTCCCTATCCTTCCTTAATTTTGTTGCCTTAAAGCTTTTTCCTGCTCATTGTTATTATATATATATATATATGTATATATATATATATATATATATATATAAACAGACATACACACACGAATTGGGAGGCTTTTCTTTGGACCTTCTCTCATGTTTCAGGAAGGTCATACTAGTGCTTTGTAGCCAATCATCTTAACTCTCTGTGAACACTATTCTAAATTATAACCTAGGAAATGGAGCATATGGTTTGCTCCACAACAAATTGTTATATATCATTACGCTTAAGTATTTAGCATAATCTATTGTACTAAGGACTTTGTTATCAGTTGCATACTGTATTTGGTGTGACCTTTTTACTTAAATGTGTGACTTGGCATCGTTTAGCTCCAACTACCATTCTTAGCACCATCGAGAGCTGCACACTGTGTTCTACCCTTCAGGAGGTCGACAACTCAGTTACATATTTGTCTTGATATACTGTAACCATGAAATGTTGTGGTTAATCTAGTATGAGGCACAGTTTTTAAAGCTTTTTTAAAAAATCTAATAAGATGAAGTCAACCTGAAATCACCCATCATATGGCGCAAGACATGGATTAAAAGTGCAAGTTGTGTCTCACAATAGTACTCTTTTCTGAATCCATGCTGACCTAAGGTTAATAACTTCCCTTCATTCATAAAATGCATGATTACATGATATGATGCTAGAATTCTACAAAATATTGAAGTTAATGCGATTTTTTTTATTTATCGTATGGCTAAGCAACTGATGTAATACATATAAAAGTACACAATATATGCATTGACAAGAACGTTGGGAGAATTCACTAATTGATTTCCAGTTATTGTACCCATGCTATTGTAAGACCTTAAGCTTGCAAGCCTTCTGTCTCAACGTTAACCATGATCATGCCTAGAATAATTTCAGCACTTACTTTGCTATGATAAGTTGGTCACCACCTTGCTTGATTTAAACCCCAAGCTAGAAAGGGTATAGATAATAATGTCACAAGTCTATTCTGGTAGGTAGTCACTATATTCTTCAAATTTTAGCAAAGTCACAAAACTAAAATTTCCATAGATGAAAATGCAGTTTCGACTGACACATTTGAGACAGACCAACCTCACGACCCCTAACTGAATTTACAGTTACACGAGATCTTCTAGTGTCACCACATGCTAACCCCAAAGCTACACATTTAATTTAATTGCAATTGAGCACACGCTCCTGTGGCAATTTTCCTACACACCCAAATTCCCCCTATCCTGCACCCACCTACATTTGCCCTCTACAAATTTTAACTTTAAATTCTTTTCATGTTTTCGCTAAGTTATTACAATCCCTGACACCCTTATCTAAAAAAGAAAATCTTCCCACACCCTTGAACCTGAAATCGAGTGCCAGCTTGTGGTCATGGTCATCTTTTCCCTTCCATGAACTACTTTTCACACCTACTGCAATATCTTTCCATGCCTCATCACCAGTATATGCCCTGTACACTCCCACGACCCTCCTCATCCTCCTCCTGTCTTGCAATGAATCCCATTCCAGCTCCTTTATCATATCTGTCACTGATTGCATTTTGTGATAATTTCCAGAAACAAATCTAGCAGCTCTTTTTTTACACCCTCTCTAATTCCTGTATTTGATACTAAAAATGTGGGTCCCATACTACACTGCCATATTCGAGCAATGGTCTGACCAAAGGTTTGTAACCCAATTCCTTTACTTCTCTCGTGCATCCCCTCATCACTCTCTCCAACAAGTGCAGAATTTTGAAACCTTTTCCTACCACCTGTCCAATGTGTCCTGCCCGGTTGAGCTAGTTATCAAATGTAATGCCAAGATATTTACATTTCTAGTCTTCTGCAAGCAATTCTTTCCCCACCTTATATTCATAATTAACCTTTTGTTTTTTATTTGTGTATCTAATAAGCTGACTCTTGTTTGCATTTATCTTCATCCCATGTTTACCAACCCAACTAGATATCCTGTTCAGATCACCCTGCAAGTGTTTACAGTCCTCTATCGTTTTGATCCTTTTATACAGCATTATGTCATCTGCAAACAATCTAATTTCAGATTGTAAACAACCAACACAATTATTCATTAGAATAATGAATAGTAATGGTCCCAATACGCTACCCTGTGGCACTCCCATTTTTACTTCCACCTCCTTTGATACCGCATTTCCCACCCTAACTTTCTGTTTTCAACCTTTAGAAATTCTTCTACCCAGCAAATCACTTTCTCATCCCCTAAAATAGATTTTACCTTATTTACTCTTTCAAACGCCCTTGAAAGATCTAGTGCTACACTATCAATTTGGCCTCCCTTGTCCATTTCATCTGAAATATCTTGCATATATCACACCAACTGAGATTGGCTTGAATATCCTTGTCTGAACCCATGTTGCCTACTTGAAAACCATTTATGTTCCTCACATAAATTTTTGATGTGGATGCATATCAATCTTTCAATAAATTTACCTACCACTGTAGTCAAACTGTAACTTTCGACTCTATTTCTCACCCCTCCTTTATGTACTGGTACTACTATCTCACTTTTCCAGTCTTGCGGTAAGCAGCAAGTATCCAGACTCAATTTAAATAATATTTCAAGACAAGGTACAATGTCACATCTTGCTATCTTTAAGATATCTGTAGAAATATTATGTGCACCAGCCCCCCCCCCCCTTTTATGTTTTTTTCAGCTTGCTTATTTCCTTCATGATTTCTTTAGGATGAATTTAAAATTTTTTAGTATCTTCATTTCTAATCATATTGTTAAGCTCGTTCTCCGAATTAGACCTTCCTGTTTCTGATTCACTGTCCCTAATGCTCTCACTAAACCAGTTACTTAAAATCTCTGCCTTTTTCAAATCCTCAGTAACTACTTCTCCATCCTTATCTATAAGCGTCTCTACACCTTCCCCTCAGTTTCCTGATATAGCCATAGAAATATCTAGATGCATCAGTCAGTGGTCCTCCTGCACTGAGAATACTCTTCATAAACCCATCTTTAGCCACTTTCTTTGCTGTTATTAAGTCCTTGTTCAGTTGTTTCAAATATTCCCTACTATACTTCTGTCTCTTAATTCTGTTATGTTCTCTTCATACCAACCTCTTTAAACTCCTCACTTCCCTATTATAGTACACGGGTTCTCTACTTCTCTTTATTTTCTGTTTTGGAATTAATTTTTCTTCTCCCTTTCTTATTATCTCCTTGAACTCTTCCCACCTTGACTCTACTGTACTTGTGCCTTCCTTCCATTTGCTGAAATGTTCTCTGAAATATCTCTTCAAATTTGAAATCTGTGCCTTTTCATAATTGTACCTATTTCTCCCTTGAATTTTGGCTGCTGGTTCACTGAATATTCTAATATCCACCAGAACTGCTTCATGATCACTTATTCCTTCCATTACTTGACACCCCACAAGGTTATCATCAGGCTTTGTTAGGAATATATCCAAAATATTTTGTCCCCTAGTGTTTTGTTCTACCACTTGTGTAAATCCTCTTTCCCTTATTAAGGCATTTGCAAATCTCTGTTTCCGTGTGTTATTAATCTTATTTCCTTCCCTGTTTACACCTGGTAAATTTAAATCCCCACCAATAATGATCATTCTATTCTCACCTCGAAATCTGAGTATGAATTTAATTTCTCTCCAAGAGCCTCATCTTCATCTTTCATTCTTCCACTGCGGTAAGCAGCCAAGACCCTGATTCTTTCTTTTTAATTACCCCAACATCGACCCCAAGTAACTCATGGTCTTGATCTATGAACACCAGTGAACTGTGGTAGATTTTGCTAACTAGTATGAAGACTCCTCCACCAATTGCTCCTCTATCTCTGTGGTACACTCTGTAACCATCAGAAAAAACCTCACTATCTAGTACGTCTTCTTTTAACAAACTCTCTACCCTCATTATTACTTGTGGTTCGTGTATCTCTATTAAGTTTGCAAATTCGATTACTTTGTTCATTATACTTCAACAGTTTACCATGAACACCCTTATTACTGGCTTTATATTTTCAACATGTATCTTCTCTTTCCCAGTTTCACCCCAGCCAGTTATTGTTTCAGCAATTTCATCTATTTCTTTAACATCTATGATCTTTCTCATCGTGGATCTGCAATCAGTATCACTTTGATAATCTATTTCTGTCCCTTCACCAGCAGCCCCTAACTTAAAAAAGGCACAGTCCTGACATCATCACTGGAAATGGGCTATCTCACAGCTTTAGCTAACAACTCAGAAAATACTCCTTTCCCCCTTCTATTTAGGTGTAGGCCATTCCTAGTGAAACCCCACCTACCAATGGTGTTTACAGGTACAACCCCCAACACAGAACTAATGCCTTTCCCAAGTAGCACTTCCGTTTCCACATTTACACGCCTGACAGCATAGTTCAATTGTGGCCGGTCAAGGCGTCTTATGACCAGCATGATCTCCACCCTGGTATGCTGTGCCTCCTTCACCACCTTCCTCAGGTCACTCTCTATACCATAACTCGCTTTTCTATCAATACTATTCCCGGCCCTTTCACTATCACTCTATTGTCCTTAGTGAAACTCCTACAAAGTAAATCTATATCCTCTATTACCTGACCTAAAGTTGCACTAGGTTTGAAAAAACTTGTGACCTTGTAACCTGTACCTAACTGATCCTGCAGAAGGGGGCCTACACTTCTCCCATGGCTACTACCTAGTAGCAGAACCCTTTTCTTCCTATTTTGCCTTGCACGCCCTTATTCCTAGAGGCCTGCTGCATGTTACCTACTCCTATATCTACATGAGGCTCTTCTCGCCCGCGACCTGCATCCTACTATCTGTGCGCCCACTTATCGCTACGAACCAGCGCGGTCATGCTCTAACTGAATCTGGAAAACTGGGGGGAGAAAAATCTGGGCTGGCATTCATAGAACCCACTGTGGGAACGCAATACTTCAGGGTTTCGCACGAGAATAGTCTGGAAAACTGATGAGATATCAATTCCAAACCTTGAGATTTCATCAGATTTCTTGACCTATGATCTTTCTATATTCCTGTCACTCTGAAATTTTGAAAGTAGCTATATCTTCTAAAAAGTGTTAGTTTTAATCATTATAAATTTTTTTGTAGGTTTGATAGTTTACCTGTAAAAAACATTTTCTAATATTTCCTAAACTTGTTAATAACTCTTACAACTTTGTAGTTATGCAACTGAAGCAACATTTATTTCACTCCTAATGGGCTGCTATTTCATTTGTTTTCAAATAAGGCATGTTTACTATTTTCAAATGGGTGAAATAAAATTCGTAAACAAAAGATAGAATTTAACTAATTAATATCGCCTAAGTTGCTAAAGTTATCAATCTAAAATGGCTTTTGATGACTCTATGTATTCAAAAAAGCCTATTTCGCAAATTTGAAGCCTCTAACTGCCTTCTTCGATTTACTATTAAATTTTGGAAATATCAATTCAGTGCTTTCTAACTTAGCCATCTTAACCAAGTTTCGTTGGTGCCAAAAATTATTTTCTTTTATCTCAACCCAATGACTTCGCAAATTCCAATGAAACTTATTAGAAATTCCTTTTCTTTGATTAAACTTTATTTTAAACACTATTCCTTTATATGACCGAAATGTTTAACTTTTATTTAAGCATGTTGCCATATAATGTTTAAAAAACAATCTTTAGACTATATTAAGCTTTCTAAAATTTTAGTATGTTGTTTCAGAAGAAATGAGGTTACTTTCTTTCTACAAGTTGATTTCTTAGATATTTCCTAACATCTGAATTTTAAAGTGGAAAATTACATGATAAATTTTTATACCGGTATTTCACTTTTAATGTACTAAATCTTTAGTATAGGATTCTCTAGCTACAAGATTTATTGTATTTTAACTGTTTATTATTATTAAAGTTAATAAAAACATTGCAATGAAGTCTTCACCCGTGTACTGCCGGACTCTGTTGTGAAAACGCAAATTTCGACGTCTAGCTCCGCCGTCTTCTTCAGGTGTGGAGACATCTGCACTGGTTGGCTGACACACAGATACTGAGATTGCTCAGGTTCCGCAATTCGTTATATACATGTCCGCGTCCGGCGGGCCAGACGCTAAATCTTCTGGGGCAACATCTCGCCCAGAGTGAGGGGGAGTTCTTACAAATTTGGTTGTATCTCCTTCCAGATCAATGTTTGGTTGTCCTGACTGTGTTTGGCATCTTCGGGCGTGTCGTTCCCTGATTGACTGTATTTGCTAAGACTTGCGTCATTAGAAAGGATTGCTGTTGTAGCAGCTGGATGATGTCATGGTGGTTGCAGTCCGCCTGGTGACGCGGATGGTGGGTAGCGGGCTGTTTCTTTACCGCCGCGTGTCGCTTAGATCTGGTTACAGCTGATGTTGGCTGGGCGGATCCCCAGCTCGTTGGTGCGAGACGCCTGCGTGTTGGCACGCAGGTTCTTCTTAATGGGGCAGCCGCTGTAGCATTCTGGGTGGGGTCCGCAACAGTTGGTGCAGGTAGGCACCCCATCTCGTGGGAGGCTGCATTCGGCGACTCTGTGAGGTCCGGCACACCTGACACAGCGCTCCTCAGCGGTGCAGTCGCGGGCCATGTGCCCATGACCCTGGCAGCGGAAACACTACGCTAGGGATAGAGGAGGTCTCTTCTTGAGTTCAAGGCGGACCTTCCGTCCGAGCATAGTTCTTGTACGTTGCTCCCGCGGTACGCGATCCACAGGCTGGAGCGTATAGAGCGAGAGGTGCTCATCGGTGCCTGGGCGGCGCATTTGATGAACTGCAGAGGCGACGATGCCGCCACTGGAGAGCTCGGCAGCTACCACATCCTCCCGTACATCTACAGGCAGGCCTCGAACGACCATCTTGGTTGGTCGTCGAGGGATCTGTGGGGTGTGGCGGAGGCCGTTAGGTGTTGTAACTGTGAAGGATGCTGGGTTAGGAGCCGCAATCTCTCCTTCACAAGGAAGCACAGGATGTATTCGTTGACTTCCAGCATGAGTTCGCCAGCCAGAATTGTGTAACTGCCTTCATAGAAGGCTGTTATTGGAAGTACAGGTCATTTTTCTTCCTCTTCCTTTATTTCATCGACGTCAAGGACGATGGCCATCTCTTCGGTAGGGGGCGAGATGTTCTTGCCCCCAACTGGAGAGTCAGGTACTGCTGACAACGGAGGCTGAGACGTTACTGGAGAGTCTTGTGACATCTCTTCATCTTGATCTTGAGAACCGCGAAGACACTTCTTCACTCCGTTAACAAGCCAGTTTGGGTCCTGGGTTTTTCTTCTCAAGTCCTCGTTTTGACGGAGCATCTCTGATACTTGGAACTCCAACGGCTGCTGCTGCTGCTGCACGGGTAACCTCTCTCCGTCGCTGCGCGGCGGTGAGTGGGTCGTAGCTGCTCGCCGTTATTTTCTCCCCATGCTACGGTCTACCAGTAAGAATAAAGCAGCTAATACGTCCGGCGGCTGGCTGCCAGGGGGCTATAGTTCTCGCTGTGGCCCGAACTAATATGGAGCCTTCTACGGCGGCAGCTGGACAGAGGTACAACGTTCTTTGCGGATTCTTGCCAAGGCTGGTTTCCATGTCTCACTATGATATAGACCACTGTCTCTATTGAATGTGTTGGCCAGTCGAATTTCGATCGCTTCTTTGATAACAGATTCCCAAAAGTGTGAAGTTCTAGCCAGTTTCCTGACGTTATTGAACTCTACTCTGTGGCCATGGTCTTACACGTGCTCGGTATCACTGATTTGCTGTATTGTCCCAGGCGGAGGTGGCGTTTATGTTCTTCACACCGGTTTTCTATAGTGCGAATAGTTTGACCGATGTAGGTCTTTCCACACTCGCACGGGATGCTATAAATCCCCAGAACTCTTACGCCAAGATCATCCTTGACTGAACATAGGTAGTCCCGTATTTTGGCTGTTGGACGATAGAAACATTTAACTCCATGCCGTGCGAGGATTCTGCACAATTTTTCCCGTGGTGTTTCCTGCGAATAGTTTCAGACGAATAGTAGAAAGGCGGTGGCTTTGGTCGTTTCTTCCTGTTGGACTGTAAATTAATTGAATAGATTCAGTCAACGCCAAACCTTGAGTTTCAAGATTTTTAATACTTGCAGGTAGGTGGGAAAAATGAATGCTATTCACAGTTATGGTTTTAATACTAGAAATATTAAATGCTTCCTCTTTCACCTGCAGAAGATTCTGGAAATACCTCATGCACAAATCAGGCGATCGTAGAATGATCTGCCATTTCAAGTTCTTTGCAAGCCACCAAAAAGGAATAAAAAGGTTGTAGTTTTAATTCACCGACAGTTAAATTTGAAATGCACCACAACTGTCGGTTGATAGTTTCGTCAGCTGAAATCCAAATAATGAGCTCCTTGTCTATTTCTTCGAGAAAATATAGATAAATAGCCTCGTACCCGCGACTTCGTACGCGTGGATTAAGATTTTTTTTTTTTTTGCCAGAATTAAATATAGAAAGTTGTTGGTAACGAAGGATTGGTCCCAAACAATATCGAGTCGGCATAATATGACAGGAAAGCTATCACTATATCATTCTACCGTCGAACCTGCCTCTTGAAGAGAATCAATTTCCAACATATTTCTGTCACTATTCGATATGATTTCAAAATTTCGTGACTACAACTGTTAATCATACTGGAAAAAATATCCTGTGCCCTTCATACAGCTTTCCTTATAAAATTCCATCACAATGATATAGCCATTTAGTCGTCAAAAAGTAACAAAAAGACAGAGACTTACTTCCATATTTATATTAGTATTACTGTGGTTCACACTCACACACTGACTGCGAACAACACCTGAGCGATCATTATAACGTAAAAAAGTGTACACCTACAAAATTGCAAGACTACCTACGATTTGCCTCGCATTGCACCCCTAACTTTCTAATATCTACAGTTTAACATTCAATCCGAATAACCTACGGCCCAGGCCTGACTCTTACGATGAAAAACAATTTTTAAAAATCTTAGCCTCTACGGAGATTTGAACCGGAGACCACGACGTTCGTAAACAAGCGCTTCAGCCACTAAGCTGCCTGTCCACTACACGGAAACACGGTACGGAGGCGATCATATCCAACGTGATGTCTATCGCCGTATTTCGAAGTTATGAGACAACATGTGTTATTTATACAGGTAATTTGTCAACCAAATGTAGACAGTATTTTTCTCCTTGTTGCAAAGGATAAGTGTGCAAAGTTTCATCGAGATCGGATGAAAACTGTGGATTTGTATGAAGAACAAACAAACATACATACATTCATCTTTATATATAAAGATTACTGCGGTTCATACTCACACACTGACTGCGAACACCACCTGAGGGATCATTATAACGTAAAAAAGTGTACTCCTACAACATTACAAGACTACCTACGATTTTCCTCGCATTGTACCCCTAAATTCTAATATCTACAGTTTAACATTCAATCCGAATAACCTACGGCCCAAGCCTGACTCTTACACTGAAAAACAATTTTTAAAAATTTTAGCCTCTACAGAGATTTGATCCGGAGACCACGACGTTCGTAATCAAGCGCTTTAGCCACTTTTTTTTTTTTTTTTTTTTTTTTTGGGTCTCCTTCCTCCCCTTCAGCCCTGCCTTTCGCTCGCCAGTGGTTGGCTCTTTGCCTGGCTCTAAACCTTTTTATAGTAAAATTTGGGTTTCAATGTTCTCTTTTCCTGATTTGTATTTATTAGTGGTATTTTCCATCAGTTGGATGTTTTGTTTTTTGAGGTTCTTTATGATTTGAATATTTGGTACAGTTAGGTTCCCCTCGTGCCTTTGATTCAAGAAGTCTCTCTTTGGGTCTAGGCGGGGTTTATAAACAGTTTTATTTGGTTAAATTGTGATCATTGGAATGATTCTGTCATTATTATATCGAGCATCCGTGCGAAGTCTTTTTTATAATTTTGAGTTTGGATAATTTCGTAATATACAGTATTCATATATGCTATATATTCGTCGTAAGTACTCTTTTCCGTTTGTAGCATATAAGTTAGGGTATTGCCTAGTATCCATTGTACCGTGTTGTGTTTCGTTTCAGGATATCTCTTTTTCTCAGGTTTCAGTATTTCCTGGATGCTCACGGTTAACGGTGATGTTCTGTCAAGGAAGGCTATTCTTCTTCTTGCCCAATTCCATATTTTCTGGTTTTGGTTACACGTTATTCTGTGTATCAGGGTGTCAGTATTTCCGCAATTTCTGCACCTGTCATTCGGGGCTAGATGTATTTCGTAAAGTCTTCTGTTGGTTGAGATTTTTTCATTTACGACGTCATACCACAAGGATTGTGTTTTAGTGTTTAGAGTTTTATTCGTTATATTTTTCCAGATGTTGCTCCAGTTGTATTGTGGATTTTTAATTTCGATTTTATTTCTGTGGTTAGATGTGTTGATTATTTTGTAGATTTCTTTTGTTGTCTTGTTGTACAGGGTGCATCCTTTGGTTTTTGCATAAGTTGTTTCTAGGTGAAATTTTCTCATATGTGGTAAGGTGAACTTTATCGCGGCCATGTTGAAAGGTATTTCCTCAGTGACTGGTTTTGTTTCTTTAATCAAGTTATTTGTTGGGCCGTTTGGGTCATTTTCCGCTGTCGTTATGGTTCTTTTGAGGAATAATGCGCAGCATCTTTCGCGTACGCTTATCATTCCTATGCCTCCATTTACCTAGGGGTAGAGTCATTGTTTTGAACGCTGTTTTGAAGATCTTACCCCTGCTTGCGAACCACCCGAGCAGATTCTGTATCCGATCTGCAATTGTGTCGGGTATCGGCAGTACTTGGGCGATGTAGACCATTTTACTCAATAAAGATACTTGTACGATTTTAGCCTTCTGTATTGCATCCAGATCTCTATCACAGTGCATGTTTATAACAGCCCTAATTTTTGGTAGTGTTATGAGCCAGTTTTTAGTTATTGTTTTCATAATGTTCTTTTGAAAAACAATGCCTAATGTCTTATGTTCTTCTACTTGCTCGTACCAGATGTCTGTTGGAGGTGGGATCTCTGCTCTACTTATTTGGAGCAGTGCAGTTTTCTTTGGGTTAAGTTTTGCGCCTGTTGCTTCCGTGAACGTTGTGATTATTTCCCACGTTTTTTGGATGTCCTCCGCTGAAGTTTCGGCTATACAAATGTCGTCTGCGTATCCTCTGCATGTAAATTTGTATCCGTTTAGATTAATGCCTGTTAAATTTTGGTGACATTTCTCAAGCAGGGGTTCCGTTGCCAGTGCGTACAGGATCATTGATAGCGGGCATCCTTGTCTTATCGATCTTTCTATCTTGACGGGCGCTGACAGGTGTCCGTTTATAAGAAGTTTTGAATGTGTGTTTGTAATTATTTTCTTTATTACTTCCACGAATGGGGAGCCAAATCCTTTATGTTCCATGATTTTTAAGAGGTAATTATGTTCAATTCGGTCAAAAGCTTTTTCAAAATCGAGGAATAGTAGAGCTGATGGCGTTTGTTTTTCTGCGTTTATGCTGATAATATCACGGTATTCGCACACAGTATTTAAGATGCTACGTCCGGGAATAGCACTGGTTTGATGAGGTCCTAAGATTTTCTCCATGAGGGGTTCCAGTCTAGTTTTGAGGATTCTCGTTAGTATTTTAAAGTCTGAATTTAACAAAGTTATTGGTCGTATTTCATTGATTTTTTTGATCTGGTTGCCTTTGGGTACTAGCACTATGATGCCCTCTGTGAAGGCGGTGGGAAGATTATCCTCTGTCCATAAGTCGTTTAGAATCTCTGTTAACTTATTTCTTAGCATGGGCCAGTAATGAATATAAAATTCTATGGGTAACCCATCCGGTCCTGGGGATTTCCCTCTTGCTGCTTTGTTTATCGATGTATGAATTTCATCCTGGTCAAAAATTCTTGTTAGAGTTGCTGATTCTTCCACACTTGCTGTGTTACTTGAGTTGGATATTAAATCGGCGATTGCCGCCGTACTAGTTGGAGTTGACTTAAAAATATTTTTATAATGCGTGGTAATTTCTTTAATTATATCTCTTCCGTCCTTGATGTTTTCACCATTTTCTTTAATTATATTGGTTATTAAAGTTTTTTTACTCCTTTTTGTGCTCCTTATAAGGTGGTACAAGGCTGCCGTTTCTTTGGTTGCGACGTCAGTCGGTTTTGAAGTTGTCAGAAGTTTGTTTGCTTGCATATTTTGTAATGATAGGATCTTGGCTTTGTATTTTTTTATTTTTATATTAGTATCGACAGTTATGGTGGGCTCTTGGTATAATTCCTTGATGCATCTGTAATAATACTCAATTGTGCCCTTCATCCAATAGTTCTTTTGTGTCCCCCAGGAGATTAAGGTTCGTTTTAGTTTCGGTTTCACATGTTCAACCCACCAAGATAGTGTGCTTTTATATTTTTTACAGTTTTTTAGACATTCGTCCCAGACACTTTTGATTTCTTCGTCTAGCGCCGGGTCTTCAAGCATAGAGATGTTACATTTCCAGAATCCTTTGCCTCTGCTAACTGGCTGCCTCTGCATGTTGACAGTACATTGCATACTGTTGTGATCTGAAAAGCTTAGAGGAAAAATGTTTGCACTGGTTGTTTTGGTTCGGAGAGTCTCCGTTACGTAGATCCTGTCGAGTCGGCTTGCCGAGTTGTTTGAGACATATGTGTAGGCTTTGGCATTTCCGTGAATGCATTCCCATGCGTCGTGAAAGTCCATCCCTCGAATGAGGTTAGTCAGCTCCCTGCACCCATTGAAATTTGGGGTTTGATCTTTTTGGCTTAGTACACAATTAAAGTCACCTCCCATTATTATTGCACCTGTGGTATTTCGCAGGAGATAGGGTAGCTCTGTTTTGTAGAAGTATGCTCTTTGGGCTCGATTATTATTGCCAGAGGGGGCGTAAACATTGATTATTCGCGTGTTATTTATTGTAGTTGCAATGGCCCTGCCGTTTGTTAATGTTTCTGTACTAACCGTCTCAATTCCCTCTCTAATCACGAGGGCCGTTCCCGTGTTGGTTTCTTTGGAGTAGTTGATTATTCCATCGTATCCAGGGATGTTTAGTTCCGTAAAAGTCACTTCTTGTAACATTGCGATGTCAATACTGTTTTGTTTAATATAATCCGCTAGGCATTTTATTTTGAATGGCGTAATTACTCTGTTCATATTTATAGTTGCAATAGCTATAACTTTGATTGCTTGTCATTGGTTATTTTACGTCTCATCAGATCCCTCCATTACTTCCTCGTACCAGCTGTCTTTACTGAGGAGTTTTGGTTTATCTTCTTCTCTTATCTTCTGATCGTTTACGTATTTTGGTGTGTCTTGTCCTTCAATTCTCACTTTGGTTGTTTCTTCTTCTTCTTCTTCTTGTCTTGATTTGGCGTTATTTGTTGTTCGTTCTACTTCCTCTGCTATTCTTTTTACTGGTTTGCCGTTGTTTTCGAGTCGTTCACTGAGAGCTCGGCGTTTTTTTGCTATGTATTGACTTGCGGTATTGGCACCATCCTTATTTGCACTTCTGCTAGATTGTCTTGTTATTCTCTTCTCGCTTATTTCTTTCTCGGCTTTGTTATTGATCGTTGAGCTGTGCATTTCAATCCGTGGTTTGGTTTCGGAATCTTCTTCTGCCTGGTGAGTTGTTTTATTTGTAAATGTTTCTATGTGTATGACATGTTCTGGGATACTCTCTTCTTCTATTTCTTTTTCATGTAATTTCTGTTCCGGTTCTTGTTCTTCGTTTTCTTCTTCTTCTTGTCCAGATTTTTCGGCTTGTGTTTCCTGTTTACCGCCGTGCTGTTCCGAGTTGTCCTCTACATCGATCTCCATGTTTTCCGTGTTTTCCAACGTTTCTGTGTATGGCTCACATGCTGATGTTACAGTGTGGCCTATGTTTACACTGTTGACTTGTGCCGTGGCTTCTGCATAAGACGCTGTGTTGCTACTTTCCTTACTCGCTTCCGCGATTGTAGCATTTGCATGTTATAGTTTCTGATGTTGACAATTTTACTCTTGGAAGTTGTAATGGTCGGCGTTTTGTACACTCAGATCTTAGATGTCCTGGTTCATTGCAAACAGAGCATGTGCGCGGTTGTCCCTCATATATTATTAATGCTTTGAAACCCTGTATCATTATATAGGAAGGTATATGTTTTTTTAAATCAATTTTCACACACTGTATGCCGTTGTTTGCTTGGAATCTGAACTTAGGGCTCCATTTTTCGTCGGTCGCCGTTATTATTTCACCATAGTTTCGGATTGCTGCCGTTACACTAGCATTACTAATTTCAAATGGTACATTAAAAACTCTTACTGATCGTAGCCCCAGCCCTGCGTGGCTTATATATACGGTACTTACGGTTCCATCTGGGTTCTGGTAGTCGGCTTTCCCTCCAGTTTTCTCTACAATAGTATTGCACAAGTTGTCATTTGTCATTTTAACGTATACTGCATAAGTCAAGAAGTCCATTTGGATTCCGTATACATCTGCGTCTGTCAAGTCGAAATTTTCATACAGCCATTCATGGAAGTCATATTCACGTGGTCTTGTCTCCTTCGCGTCGAACGCAAATTTCAGTGTATTCTTCCGTATCGTCGATTCCATTTTCACTATCGTAAACCACAAGCTAAATTTTCACTTGATACACTCACTGAACCTCGCTTGAGGAATGTATCGAGCAACCGCACGCGACGGCGGCTCGATGCGAACTGCCACTAAGCTGCCTGTCCACTACACGGAAACACGGTACGGAGGCGATCATATCCAACGTGATGTCTATCGCCGTATTTCGAAGTTATGAGACAACATGTGTTATTTATACAGGTAATTTGTCAACCAAATGTAGACAGTATTTTTCTCCTTGTTGCAAAGGATAAGTGTGCAAAGTTTTATCGAGATCGGATGAAAACTGTGGATTTGTATGAAGAACAAACAAACCAACAAACAAACATACATTCTTCTTTATATGTAAAGAGTGTTAGTACGTAATTTTTACGAAATGTTGATTCATGTGTTTTATTTTGATCCAAGCAATATTTTTGCAGAAAATATTTCGAAGGCAGGATTTGCAATGTTTGTAAAGAGGAATATTACTTGCAAACAACGTTTCTCATATATCCATGTTAAGGGATTTTTTTTTGGTTGCCTTTGTTGCTACTAACCGCTGTTAAAAGTTGTCACCGAGCGTGGTGGTGTAACGGCTAGCGTTCTGGCCTCGCATTCGGGAGGACGGCGGTTGGAATCCCCGTCCGGGCATCCATATTTGTGTTTTCCATGGTTTCCCAAATCACTCCAGGCAAATGCCGGGATGCTCTTCAAGACGCCATGGCCGAATTCCTTTCCATTCCTTGCTCCCCATCCTTTCCCGTCTCTAAAGACCTCGATGTTAGAGAGACGTTAAGCAGATAAAAAAAAGGTTGTCATTGGCCTTTCTTTTGCAAGACTTGTCTTGACATTGTAAGTTAATAACAGTACATCCACATTTAAGGTAAAACACGATTTATTTTTCCATCTTCAAGATGAAACATTCCCTCACCGGGTTCACCAACCAATATTATTCTGTAACAGACTTCTTCACCTGTAGGTTGCAGAGTCCGAGGAAGAGAAGCATTCACTCGATTCCGACTGAGGTCATAATTTGCATGTATACAACGAAGCAATAACGTTCAACTGTCATTTCACGACTGTTTCTCTCCCATCAGCCACTACTAGTGATGATTCGATACAAGTAAATACAAGTAAGTACTCCGATACGTTGGTTCGATACCGAGTACTTATTGTATTCGAATTACTTCATTCGATACTTACTCGGTATCGGAAGAGAAGTAGTACTTGTATCGAATCGAAAGTATCGAAACGCTCCCGCTGTTAAATTCTGAAGTATCATTCCCTGCTGCGCCATCAGGCGCGCCTGACAAATTAATTTCCTGATGACGTCAAGTTGGTAGCATTGAAATAAAAAAAATCAGTTACAGAATAGGTAACTGCCTACAGACAATCTACTATCAAAGAGTTTGTTTTAGGTCCCTATTTCATTGTAATGAAAGTCGCACTTGGCGCGCATGTCGCTATGCCTGGCCAATGGTCGCTCACACGTAGTCCCACACAAAAACTAAAAGATATGATTCATGAAGCAACTAAGTTGCCCATGTGAATAGGAAGAAGAAGCTACTTCAGCTAGTGTTTCACAGGAATATGACTTCTGGAAACATCACAAAGAGCCAGCCCACGGCTACAAAAAGAAAACAAAGTCTCTCTTACTTGTCAAACACTGTAAAGTCTCTAAAAAGTCAATCCATTTACAGAATAGGAAGAAATGAAACTTATATTCCCTTGTCTGTATAAATACGCACAACAGTATCTTACTGTTTTTGCAACGTCAGTATCGAGCTGAATGTTTGTTTTCTAAGCCAGATGAAACAATGATAAAAGAAACTAGCTGTCCCCAAAATATTTGGTACAATTGTTTTTGGGAAATCTTCCAAAAGCGGACTTTTCTGATTAAAAGTGTTAAAATTATAATAAATAAGTATTTAAATATAAGACAAAACCTTCAAAGTTTGCTTACAATGTGCGCTTTATAATAATATTAATAAATATATAAAAATGTTTACTGAGTGTTATTTGATTTTATTACGCTAGGCAAATAAAATAAATAATTCAGAAAAATGTCACGTATGTTCTTACTTTTCGACATTAAATTTAAAAAAGTATCGATATGAGTAAGTATTGATACTTTTGCAGTACTCATATGAGTAAGTATCGTAAAGCAATTTGAGTACTACTCATTTGAGTAGGTATCGTTACTGTGATAAGTATCGGAACATCACTAGCCACTGCACGATCTCACAATCTATAGCTATCATTGAATGTAAATACAAACATTTGCAACCCTGACGTTACAGTACCATTTCTACTGTACTGCTACAGGGCTCAGCCTGCGGAGGCTCGGCCTGTGGAAGGCTGAGACTGTCGAGGCTCATACTATAGAGGCAGAAAGTAGAGTTAGTGGGTTGGAGGAAGTTGAGAAGGATGGGTGGGTGCCGGTAACAGATCTTTGGAGAAATATGGTTAATAGGATCAAGAAGCCAGACACTTAATAAATTGTGGGGAAAAATAGGTTTGACATGTTACCAGAGTCAGGAGGTGAAGAGCCTCATGAGAAAACAATAAAAGCGTGCAAGGAAAGAATAGGAAAAAAAGGGTTCTGCTGCTAGGTAGTAGCCATGGCAGAGGTGTATCCTCTCTTCTGCAGGATTAGTCAGAATAGGTTACCAGATTACAAGTGTTTTCAAACCTAGTCCAACATTAGGTCAGGCAATAGAGGATATAGGTTCACTTTGTAGGAGTTTTACTAAGGACGATAGAGTAGTGATAGTGGGAGGTGCGGGGAATAGTATTGATAGAAACGCGATGTTATAGTATGTAAAGTGACCTGAGGAAGGTGGTGAAGGTGGCGCAGCATACCAGGGTTGAGCTCATGCAGGTCCTAAGTCGTCATAACCGGCCTGCAATTGGACTATGCTGTAAGGGAGGTAAAACTTGAAACGGAGGTGCTACTTGGGAAAGGCATTAGTTCTGTTATGGGGGTTGTGACTGCGAACACCATTGGTAGGTGGGGTTTCACTAGGCATGGCCTACACCTAAATAGAAAGGGCAAGAGTTTATTTTTGTGTTGTTAGCTAAAGCTGTGAGATAGCCCATTTCCAGTGATGATGGGGTCAGGACTAGTGCCTTTTTTAGGTTAGGGGCGGCTGGTGAAGGGACAGAAATAGATTATCAAAGTGATACTGATTGCAGATCCACGATGAGAATGATCATAGATGTTAAAGAAATAGATGAAATTGCTGAAACAATAACTGGCTGGGGTGAAACTGGGAAATAGGAGATAAATGTTGAAAATATAAAGCCGGTAATAAGGGTGTTCATGGAAAAATGATGAAGTATAATAAACAAAGTAATCTAATTTGCAAACTTAGTAGAGATACATGAACCACAAGTAATAATTAGGGTAGAGAGTTGGTTAAATGAAGACGTACTAGACAGTGAGGTTTTTTCTGATGGTTACAGAGTGTACCACAGAGATAGAGGAGCAGTTGGTGGAGGAGTCGTCATACTAGTTAGCAAAAACTACCACAGTTCACTGGCGTTCATAGATCAAGACCATGAGTTACTTGGGGTCGATTTCTGGGGTAATGGAAAAAAAAATCTGGTCGTTGGCTGCTTACCGCAGTGGAAGAATAACAGATGAAGATGAGGCTACTGGGGAGAAATTAAATTCATACTCAGATTTCAGAGGCGAGAATAGAATGGTCATTATTTGTGGGGATTTAAATTTACCAGGTGTTAACTGGGTAGGAAATATGGTCTTCAAGACTTGCAACTGCACCTGAAGATGGCGACGGAGTATAAAGTCGCCGAAATATTGTGCATTAATAACAATATTACTCGGTTTGTTTCCCGAGAAACGTTTATAAATAAAAAAAAGAGTCAGCTTATTAGATGCACAGATAAAATCTAAATGTTGAATACTATTATAAGTTGTGAAAAGAATTGCTTGTCAAAGACTTGGAATGTAAACATCTTGGCATTACATTTTATAACAAGCCTAACTGTGCAGGACACATTGGACAAGTAGTAGGAAAAGGTTGCAAAATTCTGTTGGGGACAGTGATGAGAGGATGAAGAATTGCGTCACAAAACTTTGGTCAGACCATTGCTTGAATATGGTAGTGTAGTTTGGGACCCACATTTTGAAAATAAAATACGAGAGTTGAAGAGGGTGCAAAAACGGGCTGCTGGATTTGTTTCTGGAAATTACTGGAGAACGCAATCAGGAACAGATATGATAAAAGAGCTCGAATTGGATTCATTGGAATACAGGAGGAGGGTGAAGAGGGTCGTTGGAGTGAACAAGGCGCATATTGGTGTAAAAATTAAAAGTAATGCATGGAAAGGAAAAGATGACCATGACAACAAGCTGGCACTCGATTTCAGTCACAAGGGTGTTAGAAGATTTTTTCTTTTTTGGCAAGGGTGTCAGGGATTTGAAGAAGTTGCCAAGGGAAATGGCGAATAATTTACCAAAAACTTTGAAAGAATTTAAAGTTGAAATTTGTATAGGGCAAATATAGGTGGGTGTAGGAAAGAGGGAAGATGGGTGTGTAGGAAAACTGCCACCGTAGCGTGTACTCAATTGCAGTTTGAATTAAATCTAATATTATAATAAGCAACTCTAGGGCATGTATGACGTCATCTGTCGAGCCATGACGTCGCAATATGACGTCATGCTTTACGCCTTACGATGACAAGGTTATGTCCGTAATTTAATAACAGTTCTAAGGATCCACGAATAAATTAACTGTCAGAACACTGAAATAGAAGTATGCATTTCGTTTAAATCGACATATCAATCATTAGTTGCTTATATGTACATATTATTCGTTTGATATATTCAATTATTCCTTAAATTCTTTGTCCATGACCATGATCTTTGGTTTTAGAGCATTAATGTTAGCGAATTTTTTTACTAGATTGTTAGTTAGCATGCTTCAGAATTAGAACTGGCATTTGGCGTTACAGCTGTAACGTCTAGTTTTATGACGTTATTAAAATTAGAATAAAATAATGAGATGCATTAATTTATAAATTAATTTGCAAAATTAATCCCGGGTAGGCGCCAAGAATGGAAGTGTTCTCTATCCGAGAGAAGCGACATTCCAATTCTGAAATACTTTTAATCAAAGCAATTGTAATTTTAAAATACCATTAAAAAACACAAATCTTCATCTATTCAAATGATATCCTGATTGATTAGAAAGGAAGTTATTGAAAGCAGGGTTTACAACACCTATTATTTTCTTTGAATATAAAATTGATTGGTTTATTGAACAGAACTGAACATTAAAAGTTTCTTTTGAACAATTTAGAGCGTTGCCTAGGGTTGAATGACGCAAGAGTGTCTATACATCGTCGGCGTTCTTTACCGTAGCAGATGAGTTGCCGAGAAATCAGACGGACCCTCTTGATCAGCTGGGCGCAAGGTCACTTGGCGAGCTAGCTCCCCGCAGGTAGTCACCTCTCCGGCAATCTCCCGTGGTGCGTCGGTGCGGATTCTTGGCTGGCCAGAAACAGAATGTCTTCTCTCCCGCTTCTTCACTCCGTTGAAAATTTGCAGGCTCCCGAGTTTTTTTAGCAGACGCGGGAAATTTCAGCGAGTCGCAGCGTTTGGCGGGTCGTCCACAATCTCCATTGGCGCTCCTCATGTAACATAAAAAACTTATGGTTTCTAAAAGTTCGTAACACACTGTTTGATTCGCTGGTTCCCAACAGAGGTGTCTCGCAACCTGACTTTTTCTCCGAAGCATCGTGTCTCTAGTTTCAACTTTCTACTGTACCAGAAAATCCTCATTTCGGCACAGTCCCTATACTGTCCTTTGAATTTCATTGAATGCGTAAAGCTTTTAACTTTACGGCCTGCCATAAATCGTTCGGTCTTTCAGCGCAGGTATGAGTCACCTGGCTCTCGCCAATGCCAAAGAAACGTGGAATTCACACGCATAAATTTCCCGTCACCAAGGGACATTACACAGCAGAGGGCATGAATAATTTAGTTTTTTTCTCTTCAAACTAGTTTAAACTGTGTCCAATTATTGAAATTATTAAATCGTTTGAATGGAAATAGTTTCACACTGATCGCGATCTGTGCAGCCTACACTACAATAAAAAAATTATTACGTGACATAATGTAAGTTTATAAGGTTTATTTTAATTTACTTTGCTTTCACTGAGCAGTATTACTGAGGCTATTATTTCAGCAACATGTAACTGTGTCAGCCATACAAACGTTGTAATATTGGTCTCAATCTCGGATAACAAAAAAGAAAGGTGTAAAAACCTTTGAAGATTTTTGATCAAATTTATATCGCGATGCATTATTGCCATTGAAATGTTATAAGTACATGTATTAATATACTTGAGATCGAAGTATTGTTTTTTTGGCGGAAAGTTTAGCGTAGTATGTGGTTAGGTTGAAAATCAACATGGACCCTGATGGAAACGGAGACCTTTTGCTACAGCGGAAGTCACAAGGAATTACATTGAATTTCATTTTATAACAATTCTATATAGTTAAGAAATTGATAAGAAATGAATTGTCAGAACACTGAAAGAAATGTATGTATTGGCATTACTGAAATCATTACTTGGTTTAAATGAAGTTCCAAATTGATCGCGATATATGTGGCGTAAACCACAATTAAATGTTATGTGGCATAACGTAAGTTGTTAAGATTTATTTTTAGCATCGTTCGTTTTCACTGGGGTCATTATATCAGCTGTGTCAGCCGCTGAAACATCAATCTTCATAATAAGAAAGAAAGGTGTAAGAAACTGTAAGATCTGATATTAAGTTTATATCGCGATATATGATGACATTGACATGCGATACAGGGAATGTATTAACTGGCGTGTAATTGAAGCTTTGCTTTTCTAGTGGCAATATTAGCGGAGATTGTGGTTAGGCTGAAATGCAACCTGGACCAAGTTAACAACTGAAGCTTTTCGCCACAGCACAAGTGACAATAAATTACAATGAACTTTGTTTTATAACAATTCTATTTAGTTAAGCAACTGCAGAGAAATAAATTACTATAGCACTCGGTTAAACCCGTCATTTTTGACGGGCTTTGGGGCTAGTTAAATAAATATACGTTCTGGCATCGCATTCGGGAGGACGTGGGTTCGAATCGTCGTCCGGCCATCCAGATTTGGGATTTCCATGGTTTGCCCAAATCACCGCCGGGATGGTTCTTTCAAATAGGCCATGGCCGAATTCCTTCCCGTTCCTTGCCTCCAGTCCTTTCTCGATTCTAATCACCTCGATGTCGACAAGGCGTAAAGCCGTAAGAAAAAAAGAAAAAATAAGTGATTTAATAGTTTCTTCATTATAGGGCTTTAATTAAATTCATAATCCCATCTTTACTACATTTTATTAAAAGATTTGACTTCGAATTGTTCATCAAGTCTTAAATTATATGTATCTTTAAAGACTTTGTTTTCTCTTTGGATATTGGTTTTGTTTTGTCGTTACGCCACTTCTTTTTTTTTACTTATAGCTTCACGCCTCATCGACGTCGAGGATATTAAAGGCGACATGGGACTGGGAACAAGGAATGGGATAGAATTCGGCCAGTGCCTTTTTTTTTTTAAGGAAGTATCCCAGCATTTCGCCTGGAGTGATTTGGGGAAACCATGGAAAACCCAAATGTGGATGGCCGGATGGGGATTCGATTCGGCGTCCTCTGGAATGCGAGGCCAAAGCGCAAACCGCTCACCCAACACGCTGGGTCCGCCTCAATTAATTACTTCTGCTTTGAAATAAAATTTGTATGTTAAAGTAGTAACTGATTGTTTATTCATTATCTTTAACAATATTATGATAGGTATCTTTTCATTTCTAAATCTGTCAAAGGAAATAACTGGCTCTAGGTTAGTTATTACATTTGATAGATTAGGGTTGATTTACTAAAACACATGATTTGGGTGAGGAGTAAACCTTCAATGTTTTAACGAACCACAAAACTACATAAAAGAAATCAGTAACATAATTGCAGTATAATCAAAAACAACAAACAATTTCAACTTTAACATTTAAATTTCTGTGTTATCCGTATTTTCAGTACTGCAATCTGTCAACGTATGGAATTACGGTTTTTTTAATTGATAATGTTAAGGAAACGTAAATATAATCTTTTCCTTTCGGCGTCACAACCTGCCAGCAGAATTGTATGACTACGCGCAAATTACTAGAAACTAAGTTCTTGAAACTAAAAAAATTTTAGATTTAGGAACTGATTAGTATTTCCCGCTAGGGAAATATTAGTTTATCAAGTGCATCCATTTTCGCACTTTTAAACAGAACACACCGTTAAATATGTCTTCGATTTGATCACTGAAAAGCAGTTTTCGCGGTTTACGTAAGAAGCAAAGTGTAAACGTGACATTACCGAAGTAGAAAACTATTTGGTGTTTGAAAATTGATAATGAAAATTTCTAAAGGAACTATTCGTTTTTGCTGGATAAAAACTATCCTATGTCACTACGCATTCAATTTATTACTCCGTAGCAAATTTCATCTAAACTAGACTACCCGTGCGAAAATTTCGCGAATAAAATACTATTAATAGTGAAGTTGAATGCTTGTAATAGTATTGAAAAGTAGAACCACACATTTGTAACAACTATTATTTGTTTAGTGTGATAGGTACGCATCAAAATACTTACAACATATTACGATACAGTTAGGAAAATTTAAAACGCACTGTATCTACGACAAATTTTCACTGACCTTAACAGAATACAATCAACTTTAACAAAATGCACATAGCATATCAACATCTCTGTGATATGTGTTGCTATGCGAATAAAATGTTTACATTGGAATTATATAGCACAACAATAATATTTCCGAAACAGAAAAAAATATCAGAAATGCTACTTATTGTATAAAACAGTTTATTGACAACTCTGTAATATCTACTGCTGCAATCTAGGGACTTGGCTCCGAGCTGTCTTATACGCGCGACCACTTTCAGCATCAAATTCTGAAAAATTCTTTCTTAATTAACGATTTTACCTAATTGGAGACCTTAATCTTTAAAACGGTATGTCATTTATCGATTTTTCAATAAAATAAAAAAAAACACGTTGTAGAAATAATATTGATACTTTTTCCCTTGAAGGGTCGAATTCCAAAAAATCCATTTTACAAAACATGGTGTGACCAAAGCGAACATATCGGTCTCTAAAATGATACCTCATTTACGGATTTCGGTAAAAAATTATTATTATTATTATTATTAATAATAATAATAATAATCAGAAATAACGATACTTTTGTCCCTTAAGGGTTGAATTTGGAGAAAATTCTTTCTTAAAATATGATATGACCAAAGCAGATACTTTTATATTTAAAACCAACGATACCTCATTTATCGATTTCGGTTAGACATCAAGGGAGATAAATGGCTCGTGACTTAAAATTGCGTTGAAGAAATATTAATACTTTTGCCCTTCACTGGTCGAATTTTGAAAAATTCCTGTCTTAAAATGTGATGTAACGGAACCGAAGACCTCACGAAGACCTCATGTTTAAAATGATACCTCGTTTATAAATTTTAATTATCAAGGGAAATAAATTTTAGAAATATTGATATTTTTGCCCTTTAAGGGTTCAGTTAAGAAAAAAACCATTCATAAAACATGATGTGACCACAGCGGAGACCTTAATCTGTAGAATGAAATATCATTTATCTATTTCGGTTATATATTAATGGAGATAAATGGCTCGTGATACAAAAATGCGTTGAAGAACCATTAATACTTTTCCCTTTAAGGGTTGAATTACAAAAAATTCCTTTCTTAATAAATGACTCACCAAAGCGGAGACATTACTCTTTATAATCGTACTTCATTTATCGGTTTCGGTTAGGTATCCAGGGAGATAAATGCCTAGAGACACAAAAAACGCATTTTAGAAATATTGACGTTTTTGCCCTTTAAGGGTGGAATTACAAAAAATTTCTTTCTTAAAATATGATGTGACTAATGTGGAGACCATAAGCTTTAAAATGACACCTCATTAATTGATTTCGGTTGAGTATGAAGGGAGATGACTGGTGACAAAAAATACATTATAGAAATAATATACCTCTGTTGAGCAATCAAAGCGTGATTGAGGCAGATAGTACATCGCATTTAATTTTATAATCTTCTTTTAGTTCTTGTTTTGGCCCAGTTGCTTGAAATGTGGATAGCGAAAATATATTTCGATGTTTTAATGTCACATGTTTTGTTCACTACGTCCTCCAACAGTAGTTAAAAACAATGTTTTTTTCTATGGAGGCAGCAAGGAATTCATTAGTAAGGCTGTTGGTGGTCTGCAATCAGTTTCCCGCTCGTCTTTGCGAGGCTTAATGTGGTTAGCACTGCAGCAGCTAGCTACTGTTCAGCACGAACACAATTTACTCGCTCCAAATTACAATCATGATCCGTAACCCGACAAATGTATATAATTCCTCACCGCGCCGTGTCTGTGAAACAACTCCTCCAATTAGATTTCGGTTAACGCTACTCGGCGCATTTCGCTTACACTGTGATTGTAATTTGTATTCAGATGATGTAGCAAATCTGCAGAGCATTAAATGGGATTTCTGCGCTACACTCGCTGAAATATAATGTTACTGGCTGACTCCTGTTTTTTGGTGACGTGAACGGTTAATAGGCGGTCCATTACGGTTTGTTGGTATGTTAGCTAACAGTATACACGAAAGCGCAAGTTATTAGCGTTGCTGTACAATTAAAACTTAGACGCAGTCCCTTCTGATGTTATTTTGCACCTACTAAATTCACGTAAAACTGTCAGGCCCCTTTTCTCTGGCATATATGCAGTCGTTGTATGAATATATTTGTTATATATAAGTTATTTGAGGGTAGAATGAAACTTTATGAATACCATATCCTGGTTATTAATGTTATAAATTACCCACAGATTTTTTTTTCACAAATCACACAATATTCACTAATGAAAAATATAGACACAAATATAATTTTCTTCTTCTTTCCAATGAGGCCTTCTAGGACCACGTATCAATTTCATTTCTTCATCTTTTGTTGTTATTTCTTCCCCTGAATCAAAAATACGTTCATCATTTCATTGTATTTTTTCCTCTTTTTCAGAGCATTTCACACTGGATTTCTTTATTTTTCTGCCTTCAAGTCCTCTTCCGTACTACTGTAATATCTTCTTTCTAAAAATCTTTCTTTCTATAGTTTATTTTTCTCTTATATATTTTTTTTTTTTTTTAAATTCTTTCTTGACCTGCTGAATCCATCTTGTTAAGTTTTTCATCCAAAGGCAATTGAATATATTTTTGTTAACATATTACCAGTCCGTTCTATAGATATGTAAAAAAAAACCCAAAAAAATTCAGTAATCTTCTTTTTCTTATCACTTTCTGCTATATTTTATATGTTCTGCTATATTTCCTTGTTACTTATTAATTTCATAGTTCTGTTGTTTACATTTTTTTCTTTTAAAGAAATTCTCAAACCTGTTTGGTTGGCCTCTGTATTTTCTCAGCAGAGTTATTGGTGAATTTTTGTGTTCTATGAGTTTTTTTCTAAGGCACAGTTGAACAGAGTGGGTCAGAAACAATCACCTTGCCGCACACCTGATCTTGATATTTCGCCCATAAATTTTATTGCGTCAATAAGAGTTTCAAGTATCAGGTTTCCAATTTAGATTTCACTCCAAATTCACGAATTGTATCCAATGTTTCCCTATCAACAGAGTACAAAATATTTTAAAAATTTACAAATGTTACTATTATCTCCTTGGAGGATAGAATTCGATGAGGAATTACGAATTTAAATTAAATATTTGCTCTGAGCCAGATCTACGTTTTTGAAACCCACCTTTATACCCTTATACCAATTTCATGTCAAATTTTCGCTCTACTTAGTAAAGCAGGATTTTTGAAAATACCTTTTAAGCAACTAGCAATAGGGATACTCTAGAATTATCATTATTTTGTTTGTCACTTTTTTATGCAATGGGTGTATTAATGTCACTTTCCATTATTCTGGAATCTTTCCTCTTCAAATATCTTTATAGATTAACTGTAACTCTTGAATGATTTTTGATTGGGACCATATTAAAAGCCCACTAGTACGGAGTCTTCTCCACTAGCTTTATTATTTATTTATTGTTAATTACTTCTTTAATTTCTTCACTAGCCGGCGGTATTACTTCTTCTAGATTTTAATTAATTTCTGAAAATTCAAATTTATGGTTCGGTTCAAGACGGTTTTGAAGCTGATCAAAGTGCCTTGCTAGTATTTCACAGTTCCCAGAATTGTTTAGGCCAATTCTACCGTTTTCGTCTTTGAAGCACCGAGCGGGGCGGTGTAACGGTTAGCGTTCTCGCCTCGCATTCGGGAGGACGGCGGTTCGAATCCCCGTCCGGGCATCCAGATTTGGGTTTTCCATGGTTTCCCCAAATCACTCCAGGCAAATGCCGGGATGCTTCCTTCAAAAGGCCATGGCCGAATTCCTTGCCCCCATCCTTTCCCGTCTCTAAAGACCTCGATGTTAAAAAAAAAATCTTTGAAGCATATTCTGAGAGCTTGATAGCCTTTAATTTACTCTTAATAACCTGATAAACGTTTCTGATCTTATTTTTAACAAAATTTCCTGTAATTTAATAAATTGTGTGACTTTTTGAAAGATCTTTGAACTTCCATAATTATTTTTGAGGTTTCTTTCCTTTGCTGTTTGAATTGTTACCAATGATCAATTCTGCCAAAGCAATTCCACTTTTTTCCATTGTTTGGTCTTTTTGTTAACGCTTCTACACATTCCATTCCACCACAGTTTCTTTTTAGGTTTGGTAAACCAAAGTGTTTTCCTCGCTCCGTTGATTATTTCTTTAGATGAATCCTGCCACTTGCCATGTTGAGTTACTTTTACTCCCGAAAATTTTCTTATGTTTCTTGGGTAATTTATAGTCTGTTAATGTTATGTTTCTTCACTCTTTCTCTTCTAATGTCATTTCTGCACGATAAAAATTTGATTTTAATTTTAGACAAGTAGTGATCAAAGTCAGATTTCCTCCATCTTATTACCTTGACATTCATGATTTGTTTCATATTTCTTGGGGATATTGCTACAGGATCTAAATGAAATTCACATAGCATCGGATTTGGAGATATCCATGTTTTTAGCTTTTCTTGGGAGTTTGTTACGAAAAATCGACATCTACTTAGTTGAAAGGTTTTACAGATAGTAATTAAACACATTCAATTTTTATTCGTTCTTTAGTGTGATGGATATTTCATCATCCAGAAGATTTCTGATTTCTTCTACTTTATTTGAATCCTCTTTATTGTCCTCATTTATTGGTGCATGACAATGAAAGTGTACTTCTATTTTTCCATTTAATAGTTAGAAGAGATATTCTTTCTGATCTACATTCGAATTCTATTACATTGTCTATTAATCTTTTATGAACACAAAAAGCTAACCCAAAAAGTGTCTTTTCCTTCATAATTTTAATCTTTAGTCCTTTGTTTCTGTAATTTTCTCATCCAAAAATTTGTCTCTTGTACTAGTAAGATTTTGTATTACGACGCGTTTAAATAAAATCTCTACTTCCAGTTGTGCGAATGTCATGAAAACTATTGTTGTAGCATTCGATTTTCTCTTCAAGACTGGAAGTCTGGTTGAAACTGAATTAAGAACAAACTAATTTGGAAAAATCTTTAAAAAAAGATTTAAGAGCTGTAATTTGTGGAGCTAAAATAACGTCACACATTAATGAAGTTGAAAAATTAGTAGAAGCTGGTAATTTTAAATTTTACTGGAAGCTGGAAGCCAGCTGCTTAATCAATTGGGTGCTAAAGAGGAAGATTGGGGGTCACGATAACCAAGTTATTTCATTTACAAGAAGATTGTTTGGTGTAAATGACCAAAACTCATAAAGCCAACTGCAGTTTTGTCAATAGATAAGAAAGCTGTTTACTTCAGTTAAGTTTATAGTAATCGGGTGACCGATCTTCGCTCAGAATCTTTCGATTTCTGTTCAATATACAAGAATTTTCGTAAAAGTTAATTAAAGTTAAACGTTTTTCTTGAAGGCTTCCTTGTCATTTTGAACTGCACAGTTCCTTGCTCTTGCTCTAACCAAAGAGAAGCTTAACTAACATCAGTAGACTTACTGGTACCTTAAACTTATACGATATGAGTTTACAGACGTTTCCGAGATACCAAATAAAACAAATGCTTTTTTGTGGAGGGGGGGGGGGGATATCATGTTACAAGTTTGAAAAGCAAAACGTTATCTACATATGAAATTTCATCCAAATCGCTAGAGCCATTTCAGAAATTGCCTGATTAACACCTCATAAACTTTTTTTTTTTTTTTTTTTTTGAATGCTATTATTAGTCTGTTAAATAGAGATCTTAATGCTAATGAGGGATTAATTAATGGTGCAAGATTATTAGTATTTCACTTAGACGAGTACATCATCAGTGCTAAATTCATTCACTTCGACAAAACTAAGCTCATAAATCGCATTATCCTCACACCTTCTGATCTAACCGAGCCTACCAAATGATAGGAAAACAGTTTTAAACAGAAGTAAATTTCACTATGAATATTAATAAAGCACAATGTCAGACGCTTCAAAAGGCAGGATTGTACTTATGAGAACCCGTTTTTTCATATGGACACGCATACATGGCTTTTGCACGAGTTTGTAGATTCATTAATATTTATTTTTGTTTTAAAGACACATACGGTTAAAAAGTCAACGATGATCACATTATAACTGCTAATATTGTTTTCAAAGAAGTTTTGTAAAGTAAAGAAGATTGAAAAAGTGACATCTGACAAAGCCAATATTTCTTAAATATCTATTTTTTAAATGTTTTAGAATTAAACGTGTAGTATTTAATGATAACGACTTTTTACAGTTAAAACGATATTTATTACTACTATTCTTCAAAATAAAATACCTTTCATTAACAAATACTTGCATTTATTTGTTTCCTCATTATTATATTACCATCCAGTGACTGATCATGATACTGTGCGAAATATTGACATGGGTCAGCTAGTATGCATGAATTGTTTGTTTAAAGATATAAGAGTTCCTTGCTCAAACCAAAGAGAAATGTAACTAACATCAGTAAGCGTAATGGTGCCTACCTGAAACATCTGCGAGATGGCGTTAGGGCTGTTTCCGAGATACTAAATACAAGAATTGCTGATTTTTCGTAAACCCGCGTTTTTGCAAGGAAGGCACCTATTTAGGTAAACTTAAAAAACAAAACGTTATCTCAGTATGAAATTTCATCCAAATCGTGAGAGCCATTTCCGATATCCCAAATATATATATACAAGAATTGTTCGTTTAAGGATATACTAAAAATTTTCAGTTTTTGTCCATTATTAACATTTTTGCCGAATTATCAAAAAGAGATTGGGGTGAGGGGGGGGGAAACTAAGTGAAAAGTATTTAAATTAAATTGGAAAAAAAAATCTGGTGTAATTTGAAATTCAAATTAGATAATCAACACTCTCAATTTCATACAATTTGCGTCTTTATTTTTCAGTTTCTCGCATGTTGTAATTTAAAGATATTCAGATATTGCGTTTGCAGTCGATTCCAAAAATACACAGAATGGTGCCAGAGCGCTTGAACATCGATTTGTAGAATTATTGTTATTTCTCTACTATCATACTTTTTTGTGCATCTTGGTTTTGTAACATATGAATAAAGTTGCGCTTCCTCATGAATTTCTTTACATTTAACCACGAATGTTTGAATCACAGAGAGTAAAAAATAAAAAAAAAATAATAAAAAAAAGATACAATTACAGATTTCAACCTTTATTAGGAAAAAGATCTTCTTAAAAAATACATTTATATATGCTTCTATTTTTGTCGGCTGTTTTCTTCTGTTTAACAAGGTTTAACGTATAGCGGAATATTCTGAACTCTTGCGTATTATATATATTCTTCTAGTTATGTCTAAGGAGCATTATCAATTCTTTGCCTGTCTTGTTTTATGTATTTTCTGTAAGTATTTCCTTTTTTCGATTCCATTACCTGTCTGTCAGTGCACCCGAATAATTAAATACTGTACAGTTTTGTGAGATTAATGGAGCAGGGAAAAATAATTTGAGTGGTCAGTTATGCTGCTTTACGCAAAGCACGAAATTTCGTGACAGGCGACCAAGAACTGAACGCGTACTTGGATTATGCAAATTCGGAAAGAGACTAATAAAGTTTCCTGTGAGGCGAGTATTCACTGGTGCCTGGCGAACGCGTCACAAGCGATTAAATTTTCAGTATCGGTGGGCGGTGTAATTTGTAGTTCTAACATGTGTGCTGGCAGGATTTTGAGGGAAGCAAATATGTGCCTGGATGCCACTAGTGGCGGAATGCGGTGATATTCCATAAAACTGATGTGTATTCATATCTGTATAGGGATCTTAAATAGAGTTATTGTAGTACCATAAATCCAAATTACCGTCAATGAATATATGCAGAAATTGATTGAAGCTTGAATTGATACTAAGCGCTTTGCTTGCAATCGGTTCAATTCTTTTTATACCTAAACTATAGTAAAACGTTAGGAGAGCCCTAGTTAAAAAAAAATTGTATTTAACGCAGAAGAATTGTTAGTGCAAGATGTATTCAACAATTTTTTCTGTTGTACGAAGAAATCATGAAGCATCTGAAGCAAGTTTTTCTGGTCTCTGAAGTTCAAAAAAAGATTGTATGAATTTGATTGGCACGAGAAATGAATAAAAACCAACCTACATGAGTTTAAAGTCTTAATACCTTGGTGCTAAACACAGCAAATAGACTCCAAAATATTTTATATAAGGTTAGAACACAAAGTCAATATAGATAAGAGCCCATTTATTTCTTAAATACTTCTATCGTCCCAGCAAAGCAATTCATCCGCATTGTCTATATAGACTAACACAAAACTTGTTTGAACCACGCTATCAAGAGCCCTAAACGAATATAAAAGCAATATTTTTGAAGGGGGATTGATATATTGTAAATCAATGTAAATGTGTTTGTAACTGTAGAAAAGAATATGTACACATATAATCACTGAGAAAATAGAAAATATGAATTTTAATTATGGAATCCAGTACAACTGCGTAAAAACCACCGTTACAATAGTAACTTTTGTAAACCATACAGAACAACTTGAAAAGTTTGTGACACGCTACTTAGTCTTAATAATCAAATATATATGAATAAATAAGTAAATTTAAATTATAATTGCTGCAACTGAACATCTACGGTATTTTTGGTTTTAATGGCAATTGTAAAATGTACACACTAACTGACACAGATTCAAATAAGATAGTCAGTTCAAGCGTTTTGCGTTTTTTTTTTTTAACGAAAATTCTTATTTGATGGTAAAATATTATTTTAGTTCATTGGTTACAGCATTGCTATGCGTCAGTTCGAAAAAGTATTACACTTACAAGAATCATTCTTCTTGCCGGCAACTGAAATTTATAAAGTATAAAATGGTGGGAAACGTTTGAGAACCAGTTTTTATTATTTTTGGCAAGAAGTCTATCTTTTATGTGCCACCATAAATAAAGAAGTAATTATAAAACTCACATACGTAACTCCTGCATGGTTGTCGGCGCGTCCTGGATGAGCAAGAGTATTGTATTTGAATTTGCGTAGGCGTAATTCATAATTTAATTTAATTGCAATGGAGCACAGGCTCCGGTGGAAATTTCCCTACACACCCATCTTCACCCTTTCCTGCACCCACCTACATTTGCCCCCTTCAAATTTTAACTTTAAATCCTTTCAGAGGTTATGGTAAATTATTCGTCATTTCCCTTGATAACTTATTACAATCCCTGACACGCTTACCTAAAAAAGAGAATCTTCCCACACCCTTGTGCCTGAAATCGAGTGCCAGCTTGTGGTCATGATCATCTTTTCCCTTCCATGCACTACTTTTCATACCTACACCAATATCTTTCCATGCTTCAACGCCAGTATACGACTGGCACACTCCCATGACCCTCTTCACCGTCCTCCTGTCTTGCAATGAATCCCATTCCAGCTCTTTTATCATATCTGTTAGTGCTTGCATTCTGTGATAATTTCCAGAACAAATCTAGCCACTCTATTTTGCACCCTCTCCAACTCTTGTATTTGATACTCAAAATGTGGGTTCCATACTACACTGCCATTTTTGAGCAATGGTTTTGTAACCCAATTCCTTTACTTCTCTCGTACATCCACTCATCACTCTCTTCAACAAGTGCAGAATTTTGAAACCTTTTCCAACCACCTGTGCAATGTGTCCAGCCCTGTTAAGCTTGTTATCAAATGTCATGCCAAGATATTTACATTTCAAGTCTTCAGCAAACAATTCTTTCCCCACCTTATATTCATAATCAACCCTTTGCTTTTTATTTGTGTACCTAATAAGCTGACTCTTATTTGCATTTATCTTCATCCCACGTTTACCAATCTAACTAGATATCCTGTCCAGATCATCCAGCAACTGTTTACTGTCCTCTATCGTTTTGATCCTTTTATATAGCATTATGTAATCTGCAAACAATCTAATTTCAGATAGTAAACAATCAACACAATTATTCATTAGAATAATGAATTGCAATGGTCCAAATACGCTACCGTGTGGCATTCCCATTTTTACTTCGATTTCTTTTTGTTCTTCATTTCCTATCATAAATTTCTGTTTGATACCTTTTAAGAATTCTTCTATTAAGTAAATCACTTTTTCATACATTCCAATAGTTTTTACCTTAATTACTACCATTTTATGGCTAACTGTGTAAAAATCCTTTGACAGATCTAGTGCTACATTATCAATTTGGCCCCCCTTGCCCATTTAATCTGAAATATCTTGCATATATCCCACCAACTGAGATTCGCATGAATATCCTTGTCTAAAGCCATGTTGCCTACTTGTGAACCACTTACGTTCCTCACATATGTACGAAAGTCATAAAGTATGTTAAAATACTCTTTGTACATGACTCACTTTATAAAATCTCTGATGATCTTTTACTTAGAAAAGCAATATCATAATGCAGTCTTAACAAACCATCGTTTAGAGTATTTGGAACATTGTACTGGATTGACAGATTCCAGAGGCGAAGGTCAGTTTTAAGGCAGCAAGAATTGCAGCCGATTTGGCCGGGGACCTTCCGTACCCCAATCGTATGCTGATGAAAGTATGTATTCTAATAGTACTGCGTAGTCCGTAACCCGTAATTGGTTGGATATCCTCCCGGAGCAGGTGCTCTAGGCCTGTTTGAGAGGTAAGATAGCCAGGCCCATCCCACCGTGTCGTTCCAATTTTTTTTGAATGTTTGTACACGACTGTGACCTGTGTTTTTAGAAAGAAAGTAAATTTCTATATCACACTTGATCTAACACATGTTAACAGTCAGTTCCTTGAAAATTTTTAAGGGGTTGGTTTTCATGTCATTTCACAATAGAAGTTTGCGAGGCGTGGAGTTCCACGAGAAGTCCTTCATCAGATTTAGTTTTGAGAAAGTCGTATCTGATGTAATCACAATAGGCCTATATATTTACAGCCGCGTATTGCTCTGAACCTGTTTCAGCAATTTATGTAATTTCGCTCGAATAAACTCATTCATCTTTTGACGTTTCATATAAAATGTTATTGAATTAAAATGTGTATGCCTGCTCACGTATCCCCAGCCCCAAAAACTTATATGCACTAACAAAGAAAGGCAAGAAAAGAAATGTCGTTTACAAAAAGTGTATTATAAATATAATAGCTATAAAATTGAATACAAATCCATTTGACACAATGGGCAGCAGGGCTTAGCCAGAAAGGAAAGTGACAGTACTTGGGAGATCCATATGAGATGCACTGATAAAACACCACAAGACTCGGCGTAGTTGGTCCCGTTCAGCTAATACACAATAAACTGCTGGCCCGTTTGTACACAGATTTAGCCTTAGTTCGTCTCTTTAATCTCTACACACAGATTTTATATATATATATATATATATATATATATATATATGTGTGTGTGTGTGTGTGTGTATAAAGTTTAGGCAAAAGTACATCTAGAAAAGAAGTAGGGGGCCCTGAAGTTCCTTAAGGCGGCCCTGTCAAAACCGTAACTACTCAGTAGTCCGTTTTCTGCTGGCAGGTAGTGAATTCAAGAAGAATCATTAATATTTTCCAGTGCGAGGACTTTCATTTTTACGATGCTATAGAGACTTTGGTATCGCAAAAAGAATTATTAGGAAACCTGACCGAATCTATATCCCTGTAGAATATCACAGCTTAATCAGTTCCTATATATTCAAATTTAAAATATAAAGACAGGAATGTAAAATATGAGCGAGTGAAAGCTAAAAAATAAACAAGAAAAACTGTTTTATAATGACAATGAAGAATTCTAAAGCTACTTTCGCCAGCTTTAAGTCGCCCGTGGAGAGGTTAAGTCCTTTATGAAGGAAGGGCCGCTTTTTCAAACCGCTGTAGACGTAATTCAGTCAGTGGTACGTCTCACGCTACTACAAAGACAGATCTTTCTGCACAAAAACTGAGAAGATTCATGGACATTTCTGCGACTGTGCGCAAGGCGGAAGAAATGCAATCTCCTTTCCCCTTGAGGGAAGCCCCGTGGTTATCTCTAACAGAATCTGTGGCAGGAGGTGGCTGGCTGCCTCTCCATTTCCCGGAGGTATTCGCTCCGTGACAATCCTCGGGAGGCCACTTGCTGACAGAACATCCCTTCTCTCTCTCCTCGTTTCTCTCTTTCTGCCCATCTCCTGGGCTCTCGGCGAGAGGAAATAAAGAGGATATGAGCTAATGGCGGCCGGCTTGGACACCGTTAATGGACCCTGCAGAGTTACAGCGCGCATGCGCGACCCACACATACATTGTTAACGGCAGCCGATAAGCTAGCAGGAACGGCCGGAAATGCTACCGGTTTATCGATACATAATTCAGACCCGTATCGCCCGCGTATTTACTTAAAAGCACACTTGACCCCGACAAATGAATGAGCTGTGGTTTCCAGCCACTCAGATTTATCGAAGTGTTGCCGCAATAACCCCCAGGCGGGCTGCTAGTGCCGTTTGGTTCGACTCTGAATGCCTAGGGATTGTGTTTTGTTTGTTGCGGCAAATTGCTTTAGCCCTTTTGTGGTGCAGCAGGCTTTCAGTCTCAGCTGAATAATAAACGCCGAGCCGTATACAAAGCTCGTACTTTCTCTGCAGTGATTTAAGCAAGGGAGAGTTCATTCATCGCTATTGGATTATGCACTGAGCTATACTTAACTTTCTAAGAACAAATAATCAGCTCTTTGAAGGCATTAATATGAAATCACTGGGTAAAATAAGATATTCCTAGACACAGAATTAAAGAAAACGTGTCCTCTCCAAGGAAAGAGTTTTTACAGGATGTTGGGTGATGCGCTGTTGGATGTGAATAAGGTCAGTTTCCGAGATGTTTACCCACAGCGTATCTTCCAGCGCTCCAGAAATGTTCAGGTCCATTGTAGTCTTTATACAGAAACGAAATGAGCTGATGCTAAGCTATTTCCTAGTCCCGCGTCTCAAAATTTTCATTTTAGTCGTAAAACTACAAACAAATATTCCATAAGTGGTAGCACGTATTGCGCTGGAAGAGTCGTAAATTTTGTCGGATCGTTGAATATGCGTCTGGTGGCTGTAAACTAGAGGACACATGTTTGTTGCGACAAAGAAATATGCAGTTCGGTGATGATAGTAATAATAGAAGAAATAGTTTCATTGCAGATTTTACAAAGTTGTAATTTCTTCAATACTTTAATAATTTCTTAAGACTATAACATTATCCATTCGTTTGAGCGCAACTTTGAACATTTCGTTGATTGATGGTTTTCCTCAATGTTCCTTCAAATCTGTAATGACGTTGCAGGTACCACACGAGCTTCGATTCTTATTTATCGAGTGTTTAGAAATCATAGAAATAAAGTACCAATTCTGACAATACTATACTTAATTTTAAACGATTTTCACTAGCAACGGAGCTTACTCGTAATGTTGTGATGAATTCTAAAATGCCGGTCGCATTGTACTTTGAATATTCAAAATTTAACATACATTAAAATGAAATTGCATCCTATAAAAATATTAGTGGTGTCATTACGAATCCTAATCTGTTTAACAACAAAAGAAGCAAAAGTCTAAAAAGAACTTTAAAATGAAGATCACTTAGCTTTGAAAATAATAATATTTGTATACGTGCGAATTTCATGTTCGTTGCTTGGAGTATTGCTATATATGTATCTATATTATACGTTACTGGACTTGAAAACATAACTATTGAGTTGGTTGGAATTAATCAAAATTGGTCAACCCTAAGGACCATGAATTAATAACACTCATAGATTTCTGTCTTATCATGGAGGGTTGCATAGACGCTGTAGATGTTGCAGTGAGTCTAGTTTATGATCATCCGTTTGTCTTGATTATTATGGTATTACATGGGGCACCTGGTACCCTTGGACAATGGACATGTAAGTGGAATGCGTTAGATCGACAAGAAAGTATTAGATCAATAAGAAACGTGTATGTGAAGGAAGAACATTGGCCGGCTCTGGCGATGTAGGGGCTAGCATTCTGACCTCGTGTTGCTGGGGTTGGTAGTTCAGTTGCTGAGCAAGGAAAGTGTGGTTTTAATTAAGTGTTATGTGTGCTCTGTGTTGTCTATACTCAGTGAAAACAAAATGTACTACATAAATTCAATAACTGGCAGATTCCAATCCTAATAGTAATGACTGTATGGCCAGATGGCCGAATTCCATTTTTTTTAAAGTGATGATCGTGATTGCCAGTGAACCAGAATGCTGAGGATAATATTGAATAATGAATAAAAAGATAGCCTGTACATAAGTAATTCTGCGATAGGTAGAAGTGTGTCAAAAATCTTTCAAGGGAATAGAAGAGACTTTCTGAACAAATTTTACGAAAGTGAAGACAGAGAAGATTATATGAACATTGAGGCTATATATATCAACAGGAAGCTGCATGCTATTATAATGAATCTAAAAGCAGCTACACGTGATACGTTACCCGATAAGAAACATGATATTGAAAGAAAACATTGATCCCCCAATAGCAAACGTATTTATACAATCTAAAATGTCACCATTTTTTAAGTATTCACATAATTTTTTAGCAACGTTTCACCTGAGGGCCCTTTGTTAAGTTTTTTGAATCTTGATACTACTGGAGATATAGTCGCCAGTGAAAGTTGCTTTGTGTAAATAATGTTTTTGAAAGATTGAATACAATGCAGCGTAGCTGTAATTACGTGATTTAACATTTAATTCACAAATAATTTCTTAATATGTGAATTTACAAGGAACCTATTGCGAACTGATGCTGAATACAGCAGGAAAACAATGCTTTAAATGCTCCCTATAGGAGCACATGGGAAGGCAATGACACAATCTGCACGCGGTAGCAGGAGCGTTCCGAAAGTCAGATAATGGACTTCAGCCTCTTTAGCTTTATACTGCGATCGCTCATGACTACATCCGCATGCGTACCCTGTATTTCACAAAACTGTGGATAGCAGGAAGGGTTTTATGCGAAAATAATCTCTCCTCCGCGTATTACAACCCCTAACGACACAAGGGAAGAAATAATACATATACGCATTAACCAGTGTGGTATCTAATTTCAATCATCTCACCTCCTCTGTCATTCCGACCTAAACTGGATCCAAATATATTGATGATGAAATATTTCCGCTTAGTATGCGATTAAGGTGATTATTTACGTGTTTGAAAATAAATTTAAAAGAAAACCACGTTGTCAGTTTGCCAGACATTAGTAACACTAAGCAGTATCACCTGTCTCGCACAGATATGGAATTGCATTGACTTATGTGACTGTATTGTGTTTAGGTCATTAGAGTAAGGAACTATTTATGCTCGAGAGTGGACTCGCACTTCTTCCGTTAATTTTTTGTTAAATCCCGCACTGAGCCAGACGAACAATGGATAGCACTCTGTTCATCATTAAAAATTCTGGTGGCTCAATGGTTAAGGTGTTTGATGGGGGATCAAAAGGTCCCCGGTTCGAATATCTGTCTCGGCGGGAATTTTCATAGGTGCTTATCCTGATCTTCATCTCTGGCAAAGGTTGCTGTGTAATGTGAAGTACTGTACGTCAGAATGCTTTCGTGGTTCGGATTCCACGATAAACTGTAGGTCGCCAGTAGGCGGTAGGATTGCCGGGTTAGACTAATGCGGCTGCAAGTGCGGAATGTGCAGCCAATAAAAACTCTGTCACCAGATCATTACAACCACACGGGAGTATTATTATTATTTCATCAATAAAAATGTTCGGTATAAATAACGAAGTACATTTCAAAGACAGCCCGGCACTGAACTCTTCATATATTGTTTCTTGACTACTGAATTACTTCTGAGCTGGAGAAATCGTCCTAAAATACGTTCAAGGAAGATTTAGTACGTCCGGGTGTAGCCACCATACAGCAATTTTGAAGAATAAAACTGAAGAAAAATCATCACTAACGTTAAGATATATGAATTAAATCATGGCAGATTTCCAAATCATTTACTAGTAATTCGTATCATCTGAATGAAAGACGGAATCCTTATGAATTCACTGAATTTTCCAGCTGTCATAGCCTCATAATTTCTGAATTCTTTAACTCAGAAAATTTTAACTGCACACTTGGTTCTTATTACCCAAAACACGATTAAAACGAAAAATCTAGAAAATTCACTAGAGTATTATGTGGGGTTTAGTGAGCGAATGAAAGAAAAAAAATATGTGCTCGTTCTTCATGGATATAAAACATGAGCTGGCAATCCGATTACTTTTTATTCCACTGTCCGTACAAATTTCTGGTGAAAAACCACAAAAGAGCTCTAATTTTACTTTACTTCGGAAGCTACTGAAGAGAAAATTCTTTTGTAAATTACAATGATACATAGCCTCCTAAAGATTACACGGAAACAGCAGAGACCTTTCAGGAGTTTACGGTTGTCGTAAAGCAGTACAATGACTAATTTTTTTAGAAATATGATTCTTCAGTTGATAACTTTTTCGACAAAAATGATATAAATCGTTTTGCAGAGAACTTCGTGAATCGTATAATTAATATACAGAGCAACCCAATATATATTTTTCTCAACTGAATTTCTGGTTTTTGATTTATACATACCATACATACAGTTTAGAAAAACAAAAATAAACTAGATTCTAATCTGCTTCCTCATTTATTACGGTACTAATTTTTTTTTTTATTGTTTTTGTAGAATAGGTTTTACTGAATTCAGCTTAACACTGAATGAGTGTACAGGAGCACAGATAACAAGATTAAATCGTATCTGAGGATTTATTTGTCAACTAGCTGTACCCGCGACTTCATTCACACGGATTTTAAGATTTACGCAGGCAGTTAGCAGATAAAGGTTCAGAAATATGCCATGCGCAGGTAAAAGCAAAGGAATAGCCCTGTCTTTTTCATCTTTTATTGTATCTTCTTCTGAATTTAGGTTATACGCAAATATATTCTAAACACTTTTGTCGCATCATTTGTTTGTACAACCTCTTGAAACTTCAACTAGTTGAATAGATTTTATGTTTTATGATAACCCACAAGCACCGTTCAGTATTGTTCACATAGGTTTCCTGCAAGCACATGGGCTTGCCATCTGTACTAACAGATTGTTTTATTTGTATGTAAATATAAATGTACAGATTCTATATTTGAACAACTGACTCAGCAGCCCCTTTGAAATTTTCACAGCGAAACATTACGTAACTTATTACTAACGTGATATAAACCATAGCTATATACATTTTCGCTCAAATTGTTGGTTGAGCTTGATTCGTGCTCACTCATACAAAAATTCCAAAATTTACCACCTTGACCTCCGCATCATGGACAAAACATGTTATTAATAAGCCTACACTATGTGCAGTTGCATTGAAATTCAGTCATTAGTTTTTTGCGTGAGGCGCGCCTACACAGACCAAAATTTATCTGGTCTATATAGAAAGCATCCTATAAATTAACTGATCACATCGCTACGTTCATTATTTTTTGCAACACACGCGCGCAGATAGACAAAAATGATTAATTTTTACGGTTTTGTCCTATGTTACTAATCTGGATAAAAGGTTTCGTGTATGTTATCCATTTACATAAGCTATCACTATGTGTAGTTTAGTTAAAATCCATTCAATAATTTTTGCTTGTTACGCTGAAGGAAAAAAATTACTGTTTTGGACTATTTTGGCCTCTGCACCATCGGGAAGCATGTTACTAAAAAGTATCCTATATCCTGAACAGTGGCATAAGCTGTAACTGCGTGTAGTTTACTTAAAATCCATTCATCAACGTTTGTGCATAGCGACAATAGAAGGGAAAATAGGGGAAAAATTTATGGTTTTGGTCTGTTTTGGCTTATATATCATTGGGAAGTAAGTTATTAATATGGAAAAAAATATTCGCAGCCTATCCAGTGATACAAGCTATCAGGTTATGTAGCTTTCTTAAAATCTGTTTGTTAGTTTTTGCGTAATGCGGCAATATACGTACAGGAAGACCGTGTGTAAATCTCTATCAGTTGCTTTGCGATCAGTTACACATCAGGCTTTGTTTCTCTCGCAGGCAGTTTGTGTATAATATGCTAACAAATTTCCTATACAGACAAGGCTGTCATGTATGTCTAAACAGGTACCTTAATGAAAGTGAGCTAACATGTGTGTTCAATGGGATACATTATGTGTGCACGTGTATGCATCATTGTTTAGATTAGTAGTGTGATTGTTATAGATAGGTAATGTTGACAAAGGTGACAGAAGGAATTCCGTGTTGCGTGTGTCGAAGTTGAATAATTCGGTACTAATTCGAGATTGCTGGCAGCGAATTAAGCTGTGCCCAGGGGGATCGGACGGATGAGTGACAAAGAAAGCACGAGCTGCACTTCCGCGCCACGCACGTCGAGCGCCCCACTGGACTCGGCTTTGCCGGCGTACGTTGTGGCAAGTACCACGATCCGACAAGCGGATAAGGATTTGGAAATGGATTAGGGCTGTTGATATTTTAAAAAATATCGGATTTTCGATATATCGATATTTAAAAAAATATTTATATCGGGTTCGATATATCGAAGAAAAGTATCGATATATCGATATATCGACCCCATTATATAAAAACAATGTTACAAAACAAATCATTTTAAAAAGGGCGAAGTCTTGTGGCTATTTAATGATGAAGAGTTGTGAGATATTTTTCTGAATCAAGTTTTGATTTTCTCAAAAAAAAATAGTTTTTCATGACGTCACGGATGAATATTTTTTATAATTTTAAATTGTGATTTAGCAATTATACTACTACTTTACTAAAAGGAAAGGCAGAATGTTTATGATTTACTCGAAGACTTGTGAATCCAGAAAGAGCATCGAGGGAAATCTTGGCTTTTGTGAGTTTAAAAGCTCAATAATACAACATTGTAGAGGCATTTATTTATGTTGATGTTCTATTATCAGAGTTTGCATAATGACCAAGTCACTTTTTTTACAAGTATTGTTTTATGTGGAATTTAATTTCATTTTGTAGGTTGATAGCTTATTCTGAGTCTTCTTACTTTTTTGGACCAAATATTTGCACCTTAGCATAGATTGTGTATACTTTCCTCGACAACGCACGCTCATGTAAAACAACGGGCCTTCGCCGTGTCTGCATTGTTACCATCGGTGTAGGACTACCAATAACTTCCAAATTAAATGTAGTAACAAAGTAAAATTAATTGTGTTTTTTATGCTCCTGATCTTTGTGCAAAACTGAAATTCAAGGCATATAGCCTCATCAAGAAGAAAGCAATTAACCTACAAATTTTCTCTAAGACGTTTCAGCTTTTAGATTGGCATTGAAAAAACACAGGAACTTTTCTTATACTATGGGGATGAAACCAAGTATGTGTACCAAATTACCATTTTCTAGGACAACTGGATGTTGCATAGAATTATGATGAGAGAACGTCATAGTTATTTAAAAGAGTTTCAGATCCAAAAAAATTCCAAACTAAGGTGGTGAATGAAGTAAAATTTTGCACCAAAACTCATGTCAGAAACTTCATTGGACATACTTTTCAAGAGCATGAACTCATGTTTTTCCCGTTGTTTCTTCTACTATGAATGGAGAACTCCCTACATTAATTGAAAATTTCCCCTTCTTTGATATTGCTTCGCAAATGGGTAACGCTTTACCATAATACAATTTTTTAAAGCTGAGATTCTAGGTGGAATGCAGGATTTAGGGCGAGGGGTGGGGGCAAACCGGGGTACTTGCTCTGGGCGATAATATCGTGTCCAACAATGCGTTTGGCAAACAGTTAAAGTGGCGACATCAATGCGTTTGGCCAACAATCAAGGAGGCGATTCTCGGGGTCTGGCTGGCAACAATGTTTGAAGAGGCGGCAATCTCAGTTTTTCCCCGGCTTGGAAAAATCCTAGAGCCGCTACTGTCAAGGCAGTTCCCTTGGCGTTAATGTTTTTTAAAGCACCAATCTATGATAATAAGTTTTTAGCATAGCGCTTTGTAAAGGCAATCCAAAAGTGGTAGATTCTTTTTTTCAATTTCTTATCTTAATAAATTCGTAAGTGATATAACAAAACTGGCTGTAACATAATTTTGGAGCTCAATTCTTCTGTTGGTATGGAACAAGAACGTATCCAATTCGCGCGAAATATTTAACTGTGGAGTGCCAGATACAGGCTTATAATTTCCGGGACATTTCTGGGTCTAAAAAGTATTTTAGCGGTATGTTTAAAGAGTGAACAAAAATGCAAATTAATAAAAAATTCTATTTTAGGTAAATATGTTATCTAACGTATATATAGCACCTCTTTTAACTTTATTAATTAAACTATGGTAGAAAGTAGACATCAGGTATTATGAATCAAAAGGAAAAATACTAAACTTAAAACAAAAATTGACCACCTCGTTAGGAATTTTTTACTTTGGTACAAAATCAACATCGGGTATTATTAATCAAAATCTCAAAATATTAAACCAAAACTGAAACACTTCTGTTAGGCTCATTAATTAAATTAGGCAGAAAATCAACATCATGTTTTATCAACAAATAAAAAATTAGCATCTATCTTTTGCTAAATCAAAATCAACATCAATCCAAATAGATCTTAATCATCTACTTTTAAAACATTTAATACTAGATTTTGCCATTTTCATAAATATTTCTCCGTCACTGCTTTGCAAAACAGATAAAATTTCTCAGCAACAGTCTTCAAAACTGATTGAGTTTGCAGTTCAGCTTTGATCGAATCCATGAACGTTCTGTTTCACTCTTATTTCATAAATTATTCAACGGACTAAACTTGTCTCGTAAAAGTCATTGCTTGTTGGAATTGACAAAACAAAACCAACTATTTTTTTAAAAAAATATTCAAAATCATTAAAAACGCTTGTTCTAAAGAAATTGGCCCAGATTTTATCGTTTGGAAAGTCTTTTGTAAGGACCTGAAAAACACGTTTCAGACATGTGAACTCTGTATAAAGGAAGTTAATGTTAACTGCATCTAGAATTTTCAAATTCCCAGAAATTCAAAGAGTATTTTCCTGTCAGTTTCAATTCCTCTGATTTAAGGGACATTCCATCCTCCCGCTGCAAGCATGGGATACTTGGCTTGGCCTCATGACCACCGTGGTGAACTGAGTTTGAGAAAAAAAACTAGTATACGGAAATTCCGGGACAGTAACGCATAATTCCTGAACACGAGATCAGACACAAAATTCCGGGACATTCCCAGATTTTCCGGCTATCTGGCAACCCTACCCATACCTGGTACATTACGATTAGTTTCTTAATGCTAATACTTTTGCATTGATTGAAGACAAATTTTAAAAAACTTTTCAAAATGTCCAGACAAGAATTCTAATGAATATTGAATGAGTTATATTACCTTTGTTTTTTACTTTTCCACAGGCCCGCCGCTAGCTGTTTGAGCGCCCGCGTGCAATAGCGATTATGCCGCCCCCTGTCCAACTACAGCCAGTGGTGGATCTAGGAAATTTCCGAAACGGGTCAAAAAACTGTGAGATTGCCGCCCCCCATTGTTGCCATCCCCAGTGTCGCCGCCGACCGCCCGTAGCAGCTGTTGAGCTAGAAAAAAAGGAGGTCGCCCGCTAAATAATATGCTGCCTGGCACGCCCCCTTACGGCGGCCCTGCTTCTCCATGTGCTCGTATCGTTCATTGTTTCTTAAAATTCTATGTATGAAAATGTATTGCATGTGCAACACAGGTAATCGTTTTCCCTCCAATAATAACTTGGAATATTCTACCAGGAAAATAACCATTTATTTTTAAAAAATATCGGAGTCCGATATCCAGATTTCAATATCGATATATCGATATATCGTCCTAAAAATATCACTCATAAATATCGATATTTTCTTTAAAAAATATCGATATATCGATATTTTATCAACAGCCCTAAAATGGATTAAGACACTACACCAGCCGCTGTGTTCAATATTCAGCGTATACACGGTGTCGTGTACTCGGTGAGCAAAGACATAATGCCGAGAAAACGTCCCACTACTCCACCAGAGAGGACATACAATAAACAGCCACGTGCCGTCAACTACATGAAGGAGGATGCGCATAAATCTACTGGAATGGCAGTGACGAAACTCAGTACAGCAAAGAAACAAAAGAAAGCTAAGGTACAAAAGATGAAGTGAATTGAAACCTTTGACATTTCTGCAGCCTCAGCCTCTGGGCGGAATGGAGTCAGAGGGCGTCGTTCTCGTACCAAGAATTGGTAGCCATACAAGAAAGGCTTCATAATGCCGAAGAAGACAGGGAAACCCCCACCTTCACTGGACCCAGCTGCGACGGAGTTGGAAAAACGTTTCACAGCCATGACAATCGACGATCCGCCGCGAATGGAGCCGAGTTGCAAATCCATTCCACCCATAGTAGTGGAATTCGCAGAAAACAACATGACTCTTCATGACCAGGTGGCATCTGTCATCAAGAGTCCATTTGCACTAAAACAGCAGGTGGCGACAAAATCAAATTCGGCAAATGACTACTGCCGAAGACTTTGTGGCCGTCACTTTTCTCCTTCAACAGTGCAGCATCCCATACTACATTTTCCCGACTGGAGTGATGAAATTATTGAAGGCGGTGTTTCGTGGCATTAATAGGACTCTGCCAACAGATACATTGAAAGAGCTGACAGAAATGGGCTACGACGTGAGGTCCGTAGTTAAACTTCGTCGTCCTGGGAGTAGTAGTGTTACCAGACCTGCCTGGAAATCTCACAATATTTCAATTTGACAATGTATGCCACCTCAGAGTATCGATAAAGAAACTACGATCGTCAGCTGGACCACAGCAATGTTTTAACTGTCAGTTGTTTGGTTATGTGGCACGCCATTGCAAAATGTGTCCGGTGTGCGTGAAGTGTGCGGGGAAGCACGACGCAAAGGACTGCCACACGCAGAAGGGCCGTGATCCACCAATCTGAGGAAACTGCCACGGTGGACACGTTGCCAGTTGGAAAGGCTGTCCTGCCTATAAGCGTTCACGCGATCGTCAAAGAGGAGTGGTGACAGAGGTTCCTCAGAGGCGTCTACAACAACAGAATGTTGGAGTTCAGTGAAGTTTCCCAGAAAGTGAAGAAAACGAAGAAGCAGAAGGGAAAGAAACTGGCATCTTCCAAATTGCAATCAGACTTATCCTTCGCTGAGGTAACCAAAGACGTGATTGATACTTTGCCCTCCAAACAGCCACAGCACCAAGACACTTCGACGCAGCCGGTGAAGCAAGGCCCAGCTGCGATGACCATACAACCGATGGGATTGCAGACTGTATCACCAAATCCTCAAAAGAGACAAGGTCTACCACGCCAGCAGCCAGAAGAGGCAGCAGAGAAGAGCGGGACCAAATTCGGGAGACTAGTCAGTATGCTCGAGAATATACTCAGCATGATGGTAAGCTTCCCAACGCGGCTGGATAGAATGTTTTCGGACAACACTGCTGCAGTGACGTCGGCGCGTGACAACACCAGCAACGCAGACATGAGTAGGAGGCCACACATTCATAGCCTCACTCTGTTTTTGGGATGCCAACGGCATTCATGGACAGTTGCTCGAATTTCGACAATTTATGCCGGATGAAGATGATGACATTTGCCTCATCAGCGAGTCCCACATGAAGCCGTGCCAGCGGGCGGCAGCACCAAACTATTGCTGCTACCATAAAGACTGACTGACGGCTGGTGGGGGTGTTGCGCTGTACATAAAACGCGGTATTCCCCACTGCGAAGTCCCTCTTCCTCCTCTTCAGCAGGTAAAGGGTGGCGCGGTTCAGGTGAAAACGTGCTCAGGCCCTATCACAGTGATCGCAGCCTATTGATCAACACGCAGAGTGCTTGGCGAGGCCGACATCACCGTCCTCATTGGCGGAGATATGAATGCGAAGCACCAGTATTGGCATAATCCTGCTGGAAACCTCCTAAGACGACTAGCCTACCGCCAAAACCTATATGTATGGGCACCTGATGAACAAACGCATCATCCTTCAATTGGAAGTCGGCCTGATGTTCTTGACATTGTTGTAACAAGGGGAATAACAGGGTTTGTCTCGGCAACAACCCTTAACAGACTATCGTCGGATCACTCTCCTGTGATACTTGAGATCGACGTTGGGGAGTGGCAGGCAAAGAATCAATCAATTCCTGATTACAAGCGGACCGACTGGGACCAGTTTAGGCAAGTCGTAGTGACGAAACTGGAAACGGATACAGAGGAGGGGAATGTTGGGGAGGCTCTAAGATTCTTCACCAACACCGTAAATGAAGCTACAAAAGTCGCCATACCACTGATTCATCCACGCGTGGAGCGGTCCTGCCAGCTTCCACCGCATCTCCTTGCGCAGTTCAGAAACAAAAATCGGATCGCGAAGGAATGGAAACTAACGAGGAACCGCACCATTCCCCGCCTCCTCAATCAAATGCACCTAGAGCTGAAGGCAGCCCTGGTAGAACATCGAAACCGTGAGTGGTCCGCACGTATTGCAAAGCAACGACCAATCGATATAAGCATGTGTAACGAAACTAGGTGGCTCACCTGCCGGAGGAAGCTGATACCACCACTCCACGGCGAACGAGGTCTTGTATTTCTACCGGAAGACAAAGCTAATGCGCTCGGTGACAGCTTTGAGAAAAATTTACAGCCTGTCGATGACGACGTTGACGACCGTCACATCACCGCAGTAAGTCGCCGATTGCGGATGTACTTGTCTGCCGACGACGGCCATGACATCACCGAGATTGGACCACAGGTGATAGTTAGCTGCATCGCCGGACTTCATGCATGATAGGCACCTGGAAACGACCAAGTGCACAATCAGGCACTCTGAAATCTACCACCTGAAACAATGAACTACTTGGTGCGACTCTTCAATACCATTCTGCGAAACCGGACTTTCCCCGAGAGCATGGAAGCGTGCCATTGTTGTTAAGGTTCATAAGGCTGGGAAAGATCCAATCTTTCCCCAGCATTACCGCTCAATAAGCCTGCTACCCGCGCTTAGCAAAGTGTTCGACTGAATTCTACTGAAGCGTATTGACACCTACATCCAGATTGCAGGCGTCATACCCGATCATCAACTTGGGTTCCGTAGAGGGCTCTCCACTACGCAGGAACTGATGCGTGTTGTAGAGACAGTGACGAGGGCCTTCAACGAGAGAAGATATTAAGGTTTGGTTCTGCTCGACGTCGCCCGAGCATTTGACTCAGTGTCTGCTCTGCAAGTTATATGAATGGGGATTGCCTGGACCCTACGTGAAACTGATCCGCAGCTACCTATCGAGGCGCACCTACTGCGTCAGGTTTGGCGATGCCATGTCAACACGACGGTACATTCGTGCAGGTGTACCACAGGTCTCTGTACTGGATCCTGTTCTTTATACCTTGTGCACAGCCGACATTCCAGCACCTGAGAATGTGAAAACGGCCACGTATGCCGACGATACGGCATACTTCACATCCAGCCACAGCAGAGCAATCGCCACTAGACGACTGAAGGAAGCTCTTCAGCAGACGATTGCCTGGGCCAGGAGGTGGTGGATAAGTATAAACCCCGCCAAAAAGCAAGCGATTATGTTGATACGACGCCTAGGACGCCGCGGACAGCAACTACCACACCCGCAACTTCAGCTCGGAGGTAAAACCATCCCCTGGGTGCCGACTACTCACTACCTTGGTGTAACACTTGACTGTAAGCTGACATGGCGAGCTCACATCAAGGACATCAGGCAAAGGGTAAATGCTCGGCTCCATGCTATTTACCCGCTACTTAACTGCAAAAGCTCATTGCACCATATCTAGGAGTTGCCATTTACTGCTTCTTAATTAGGCGGTAATTGAGTATGCTTGCCCTGTCTGGGGGTACGCTGCTAATTGCCACATTAAAAAATTGCAAGATCAGAGCACTAAAGCGGGCACTACATCTACCCGACCGTTTCCCCACTGACGCAGTCAATGAGGCGTCTGGAACAGCCAGGCTTATCGAAAGATTCAGGCAACATGCCTATAAATTCTACAATGCAGCACATCACTCTGCCAATCCATTGGTCTGCTGTTTCGACGAATATGAAACTGCCGCTGACAAACATAGTAGGCCACTGATGCTGACGGAGCGTTAAGGAACAACTAATAAAACACCATCAAGACGACCATTCAGAATTGAAGAGAAGATCATTCAAGAGAAGACAGAGGGAGGAAATGTCCCAGGACAACAACGCCCAAAATAATAGCTTTAAGGCAGAGATTGGTGTGAATTGTTGGCTGTTATGCAATTTTGTTATATTACTTACCATAGGAAAGTCATGAAATTTTACTGTTTTCTACAAATGTGTAAGTTGTTGAGAACATTCGTTGGTAATTTATTTAAGTCCCTTATTTTCTTGTCTAAGAAACAAAATTTGTTTCAGTTCCCTTACGCCTAATACCAAGCGCTTAGTAATGATCATGGTATCCTTTAATTTCCGTGAAATATTCCTTTCCACACCTCCCAAATCCTGTATTATTTATCTATAACGTGAGGCCGATTCCACCCCATCATCTCTAGCAATGTCTTACCAATGTTATGTAACCCAATGTCACGTTGTAAGCCGAGTCGAGACTACACTTAAACAAGAAGTTTTGGGTATATCTCGACAAATTGCCAAGAGATCGATCCGATCGCTTGTATGTGAAATTAGGTTAAGTACGCTTTAGTAATAGAGCATTGCAAGCAGTACAGCCTATTGTGGAAATTAGACTGACTGAACACTTAGCATAATTCAACTTGAATTGTTCTTATATTTATTTAGCGATCAGGTTGCTCTTTGAAGGAAACACACGGAGTGAACACAGCTATTGGTTATTTATTGATAAACACTTGTGAAGGGAACATACACTTGGACAAATAGTTCAAATAAAATATGTTATTTCTTAAACACACTAAATGCAAGACGATTATGGTAGCACTGATAAAACTACGATATCCATTGCGTAATTAAGCCTATACGCTTGGAATCGACCTATAAAATCAATTGGAGGATGGAGTGACTGCTGAGATGGTCTAACAAGTTAGAGAAATCATGAAAATAATTAAATGGCTCAACATGGAATATTTAACAAGCGTCAGAGTTACCTCAGTGGCTGACGATGTGTGAGTCGGAGATGTTGAACTACTGACTAAGGAGCAAGCTCTCTGGTCTGGCGATGGTAGTTCTTTAATGATGGGGATAGAGTTAGTCAATGATTGGATAGTTACTATTTTAGTAAGAGAACGAGCTCTGGTTGGCTACTGATGACGACGTCTGTGAGATACTCGGAGTAGAGGTAGAGATTTCTGTAGCAACTTAGTTGCTGAGGAAGTTTCCCATGACCTTCAACCACACCTCCAGGTCCCACGCGCAATTTCGAAGTGGTTGCGATACGACTCGACAAACAGTGCGGAGCATCCGGTATCTTAAGTTACAGTCTAGGAAACAGTTCTGGCCTTGTCTTGACTGTTACGAATGAAATGAAATAAAGAATTTGATTTATTTCTCTATCCAAAAAAATCAAACATGAGACACCAATTAACTCATTTCCCTTGTGTACACGCTCATCACTATAAGCAATAAGCGAAGGATTTTGAAACATCTTCCATCTACCTGCCCAATGTGCTCTGCCCAGTTGAGTTTATTATCAAATGATGCGCCAAGACATTTTAATGCCGTCAAGTTGAAATTCCTCCTTCACCTTATAATCATATAAAAAACTTTTATTTTTTATCTATATACCTAGTAAATGGAATTATCAAAACATTTTTCTTATATGCACGTAGGATTGTAGACCCATCCAAAAATATAGTGTAGCAGATTGAGGGATTTTAGCTATAAACTATAGTAATTTTCACTCGGAATAATTTTTCTCAAGCTTACAGCCATGTAACTTAATTCCACCCAACGCAGCAGAGCTCGTAAGTGATCCTAAGCCAATGGTAACAGCTCCATGTGACTCTCCCACCACTTCTCTCAGCCCGGGAGCGCAGTCTGTAGCAGGCTCTCGGAGAAGTCTTTTTCCATCCTCATGACTGACCACATCGCCAGTCGACATACAGAAATTTATAGGTAAAGGCTAATGAATTATCTACCAATCTGCTGGCTTAGAAAGGATATTCTGAGTGACCAGATTTTATTAGTAAGAATTTCACTTTCATGACAGCTATTTTTACGCAGTATTTTCAGTCATCTCCTATATTTATTCAAGTACTTACATTCATTTAATTTATTAAAGTCAGTTTATTCCTTAAACTACATTTCACAATTGTTGTCACTGATTACCTGCTCATTACTAGCAATAAGTAATAGTAGTAACGTAATATCTCTGATCACATATCTTCGGTAAAACTAACCCAGGAGTGATTGATCGGAGACGAACTCAATTTCTGTGGTGTTCACCGCTCGGGACACTACAATAGCGTGTCAAGATACTGTCGTATTTGTTCGCCGTTGTGGAGGTACACTTTTCAATAAATAATAATATTCTGAATGTTCGTCGCTAAGTTTCGAACAGGTTTCGAAAAGAGCCGCTAGTAATAGCAGAAACGCGTTAGCAGCCGCCTGGACGGTACCAGCAACGTCAACGGGTAGGAGAGTGATGAAATCGGGACAAACCCAGCGCAGAGTGGCTTGGAAAAATAGTCCCATCTGGAGGACTACGAAATTCCAAAACTTATAAAATTAAAGCAATTGGTTACCAGTTTTTGAAGCGATGTTGCTGGAGAAAAGGTGAGTTAGAAAAGGATACGCACTTACTGGAGTCAGTCTTTTTGAATTTAGCAAATGTCGCGATTTTATAGGGAGATACATTAAAGTGCATTTTAACCCCAGTAATATATCATCAGCTGGTGTAATATCACCAGATGTACGAGATGAGGAGGCGTCATATTTTATTTCTACTATGCAAGCCTTGCATATAATTAACTTATGCATTTACGAGACGTAGAAAATTTTCTCTGTCAGACGACTGAGGGGAAAGGAAAACCGCCGCTACCCGAGATTGGACGAACGGCAGATGAATGGGAGATAAGATTTACGACACGCATACCTCATCTGGTTTTGTTAAGTAGTTGCGACAAAGAACGGTATTTCATATCAGAAACATTTTACATTCGAGCAGTCCATGGTCTTATTATCATGATAGTTTATCACGACCTTACGATTATTAAATGTATCAATGCTCAAATTATAAATCCGCGACGTAACACATGCATAATTGCATATCAGACTTCAGCCACTATAACATTTTTTTTTCAAAAGATTATTTCTCTTTATATAGCCGGAGTGAATACACAAATTTGATTTTGTCTTTATTTAATTTATGTTGTGACGTAAAATTGATTTCACGCTTTATTTAAATTTGGGGGTAAAATAATAGTTGATTGTGGCGTTTGATATCTATGTATGGGCGAAATAAAGAATCCTATTTAGGAACTGGAAAAGTACACAGTGTAATAATAACATTAAGGGCGTTATGGGAAAAGATAATTTAACTGTAGTAACGGATATATTTTTATTTTATACAAGATTAAATGTAGTTTGTAAAATTTATTTTGAAATTTTTCATTTCAAATTCAGTTTTCACTTATTAATTATTGTTTGAAAAATTATTTTTAAAATTAATTATTTCTTTAACTAATAATTTCAGGAAATGAATCGTTTGATAAACCAGAAAATAGTTGAGGTTTGTTTTAACGGATCCAAACTGTGTTGCAGTGTAGGTTTTATTTTGCTATTATATCTACTTTTAATAGCATTAAATAACATGTAAACGACCAATTTCCGAATGTCAACTACAAACAAAAACATTTATCAAAATAATGATCACATTGGTTCAAATAAACTAATGCGTGGCACTACTTTTATTACTTCCACTACTTTCGATACAGCATTTAATAACTTAACTCTTTGCTTCCTACCTCTCAAGAACTCATCCAACCAAGAAAATTACTTTTTTATCCGTCCCATTGGTTTTCAACTTATTTACCACCGTTTTGTGTCTCGCTCTAATGAATGTTTTACAGCAGCCTTTCCCAGCCTTTTCCAACGGCGGACCTCTCAGAGATTAGACTGTGATCACCCTTAATAATAATAATAGTAATAATTGGAAATTGGCTGTTCTAGAACTGTCATTTGATAGAACGACTTGCATCTCACACACTGTGGCCAGAGTTCGCGTGTTCTCATGCCTCCATTTCTGTTTTCGTAATCATTAATTTTATTTTTTATTTCATCCAGGGACCCCTTACGATAGGATCGCGAACCCCAATGGAGTCTGCGGGATCCAGGTTGGGAAACCCTGTTTTAGAGAAATCCAGTATCAACTTGGCTTCCCTTCTACATTTCATCTGAAATATTTGCATGTCGCGCAATATTTGAGAGATAAAAACCTCTTATAATCCACAGTTATGATCTCCAAATTACGTTATTCCCCTTCTAAAATCTTTAAATTCAACATTCTGTATTTTAATTGTAACTGGGTTGACATAGGCAAAGCGAGTTTTTGTTTGCATCATTCGTGAAAGAACTTTAACAGTTATAACTGCCATTATCACAAAGTTTCACTCACTTTTGCATACCACAAATATTCTTACGTGCAGAGTAATGATGAAATTTCTTGAAGAAAATGCTGTTTATATACTCCCTACACTTTCTATTCATGTATCACCGCACTATAATTATCACTTTCGATGTTCACAGTAGCGGATCTAGGAATTTACCGAGCCTAGGCAAAACTGTGAAATTGCCCCGTCCCCATTGTCGCCACTGCCTCTCCGAATGTCACATAAAATTGCCGCGACGTAATTTTGCCGCCTTTCAACCACGGAAACGTGATTTTGCCGCCCTCCTGAAGTTGCCCCTCCCCTCTCCCATTCCCATAGGAGCCGCACTGGGAGTTCACTGTATTTTTACAAGACTATCAAATGTATTCAGTAGAAATGACTTCTTCTTGGTTTACTTATTACGAAATTAAAACGAATTAAATCAATTCAAAATAAATTCACAAATGAAAACAAATGAAAATGGCGATTTCGTTTGAGTCACGACAGTTACAGCCGTAAGTATTAAGTATAATTTACCTATTTTTTTCTGATTCGATTACTATGAAAGGTATTTTAATTGCTACTCTCTTAACTTACAACTTGTGTGCTAATTTAAATTTAGCGTGGTCTTGGCGCCCCGGCGGCAAAGTTTCGAACTTAAGCGTATTCCGCCTGTTTTGTGGCTTAACCTAATCTGGTAATCCTACAGGATGAATGGAACATTAGATTAAAGTAGAATCCAAAACAGGTTGAGTACTTGCCCATTTCACATTCATGAAGCAAACTTTTCCAGAAATAAAAATCAGGTTAAGATCACATAAAAATTACGGCCAAGAACAGGATTCGAACTGGCATCTCTCTATTTCTGGTCAGACATCTTAGAAATCAGCCAACAGACCACTTTTTAATGCATATTTGGTTATTTTTGCCTCAAACTTGTAAAGCTACGAGTTTTGAAACGTAGTCTGCAAAAAGAGCATTGTGATATATTGGTACTTACATTAGCGATCGCTATAGGTTCAACTATATTGAGCTATGTTTACATGATTACTGGCCTTTTGTACGGAATTCAAGTTCTAATCTCAGAGGAGCTTCGTTATATTAGGATGTTTTGTGTTGAGCTGGTTTAGTCTATGGAACTAACGATTTCTTCTGGCGATAACTGAAGAGGAAACAAGAATATACGTGCGCTGCTTTATATTTTCTGGAACTCCTTAAAATTTGACAGCCTTTTTGTGCAGTATTCCCAGTTCTATTTTTTCCCGCTGAACTTGTCTATTGACGCTAGTCAGAACTTGTCAGCTTACCGAGACCTTTTGCCACCTGTAATTTGTATAGTGTTTGTTTCCTTGTTTATAACGTTTGTTGATTTTCTACATTCGGTTTGTAATTCATGTAATTTTTTAAGTTCAGTGTCATTTTGTGTTGATCATTGTTCATCACAGTGTTGTATTAGTAGCTGCACAAAAAAGTACGAACACTAAATTTCAGGCAGGCGTTTCTTTTGGAGGTGTTTCCTTAGTCAGCAAAGCAAAGTATAATTAATAATACGGAGATAATATTGGGTGGGTGTTTTTCGCTATAAACAACAGAGGCACAACACAAGACATGTTGTGGATCAGTGCCTAACACTCGGGAGGAAGAGTTCGAATTCCCGTCCATCCATTCAGATTTCGGTTTTCCGTGGTTTCCCGAAATCATTACAGGCGAATTCCTGGGTGGTAAAATTCCTTATGTCGATCTTTTCCCGGATCTATTAACCTCAACGTCGACGAGCCTTAAAAACCGTAACCAAAAGAAAATCTAATGATGTTTTCTATGTATACCCATTTATCTTTTTAACCATTGTTGCCCCTAGTTACATGTGAAATAATAATAGCACCACCGAAAATATTTTCTGTATAAGTGTGTAGTGCAAAGCAGACGACGTGGAAGCTAAAAAGTTAATTATGAAAAAGAAGTCACTGAATTAGCCACACATTTCATTCTGACGTAGATGCTGAAGATTTTCCTTGTATCTTTGTTCGCGTCACTGTTACCGGAAAAGTTTAAAATCCGGCATTCTATAGAAGGCCTTGGCATTGTATATAATGGCTAAAAATAGTCGACAATATATGAAACGATTCATATTTCACACATTTCCTAGGCATTCTGTAGAATGCCAGATGAGAAACCGACAACGTATGAAATACATCTTCGGTTGGTTTCGAATGTCACATGGTGGGGCACACGATATTTAACGCGCGCTTCAGGCTTAGAATTTGTCAGTTGCACTTTGCGGTTCGTTCGGGAGTGTCAAAATACACAATTTTACCAAAATTTGTCAAACAAAAAATTAGTATTTTACTGTGCTCCAGAGGTGCAAGCTGTAATGTTGGAGAAGCATTCATGGTCTAAACTAGACATGAAACTACGATTCGACGATGAACTGTTCAAAATTCGAGTTAATGCTGCAAAAAACAGTATTTTCTTAACCGAAACTACTTACCAACCAGATGTTAATAAATGATGTACAAAAAGCCAAAATGGCTACTACGAAGGAACCCAGGGACTATTGGTTGCCGAATCGCTATGATATGATGATTGTAGATAACAAAAGTAAACTCACTTATTCTGTTCAATAAGGCTTCAGTATTATACAGTATGATATCACGGACTCAGAGTTATTTCACGGACTCCATGAAGACCGTTTGGTTATTGGACACGGAGGACGCGATAGAATGTTGAAAGAACTTTCAACCAAATACAAAATCGTTATATGTCACGATACTGTACTATACATCCACCTTTGTGAACCTTGCCAGTAAAAACAGGAAGGTATTAAAAATGGCATTGTTGTGAAACCTATGATATTTTCAGAATTTAATTCCCGTTGTAAGGTAGATCTTATTGACTTTCAGTATCAGCCAGATTACAAATTTATTATGGTGTACTAAGATCGTCTCACAAAATTTGTAATTCTTAAGTCTCTAACGCCAAAAAGAGCTGAAGAAGTAGCCTACAACCTAGTGGACATATTCTAGTTGTTTGGAGCGCCATCTATATAACAGTCTGACAATGGTAGGGAATTCACCAATAATGTGGTGACCAGCTTGGATGATATTTTGCCAGCATCGAAGATCGTCCATGGGAAGCCTCGCCATTCACAAAGCCAGGGTAATGTAGTAAAACCTAATCAAGATATCGAAAATATGCTCTATACTTGGATGCAGGGAAAAAAAATCTGACAGCTGGAGTTCGTTCAATTTATGAAAAATAGTACTTTTCATTCTGAGATCAAAAGAACACCACACGAAGCTCTTTTTGGCTGCAAACATAAAGTAGAGCTTACAACATCTTTTCTACCAGAAGATGTTTTAAAAGACATAAATACAGAGGAGCAGCTAGAGAAAGTAATAGAACGCGTCCAATAATGGAAAAAGGTGAAACTAATCAGATTAAACAAGAAAAAGAGCCTGTTTTTAAAAAAACCATAGATGAGATTATAGTCGATAGCGGATAAAACCAACATGATGAAGACATGCTAACCTCAGAGATTTCCGTTTCTGATACCTGTTGTGTGGGTTTAAAGTAAACGAGTGATGCATTTGAATACGAAAAGTGTCGTCAAAAAATTCATACCTTCTGTGGCCACGCTTGTAATGATGATAAAATGATTATTTTAAGCACCATTTGTTTCAAAACTGAAAATGTGATTGAAGGTAAAATAAATCTTGAAATACAAGCCAAAAGAATTAAAATGAATTCGGAAAAAAAATTTCCGCTGTTTCTTTGGGAACTACTGTGCGAGTTCCCATTCCTGACGTCGACTAGGGGCAAGATGATTCGCGCAATATATTGGCAGTTGCAATGAGTGTGACCGACTTGTAACTTCTGAAGGAATTTTAAAACAAGTACATGCGAGATCAAAATTCACTTTATGCCCTAAGAACTTGCTTAGAATTGAAGATATTCCTGACCATGAAATTCCTCTCCGATCAGTTGCAATTGCTCAGTCAAGTGGAAGCGGCCAAGGATTCGTCAAATGTACGTAAAACAAATTGCCAAAAAATGATATGTCTTTGCGTGAAAAACGTAATGAAATGTAATTCAAAATGTCATTCAAGCCTACCATATTGCAACAAGTTGGTTAATTTTAATTTCTTATTTTTTATATGAAATATTGTGAAATTTGGAAAAAATATGTTATTACTTCCGTAATGATTAAACAAAAACCTACTGGCTGTATATATTGTGGAGTAAAACAATTGACCTGACAGAATGTATTAAGAGCAATAACTAGAGTTTATTTTGTATCTACAAAACTGACTTAACAGACCAATTAGGATTAATCTGTCTAATACAAAGTTTTATTGAATTCTTGGTAATTAATAGTAAGTTATCCGGTCTGAAAAATATCAGCTCACCACTGAACGCCAAAAATATATAACTATAACTTTTATTTCGGCCAGTTATTACATAAAACACAATATTTGCAAAGTCATGTCATTTCATTACACAATTTACAAACTATCAATTTAAAAACAGATCGACAAAAGGATTTCTAATATTTAAAACGTGTTGTTGACGATAACTTAATTACAAAAGATCTTATTGTATAATCTCCATAAGTCTGGATCCTTCGATCTTCGTGTTTACAGATATGCAGTTAAATAAAATATATAAATATACTACAGTAGATATAAATGTTTCCTGAAGGTAATGTGTATGTACTTTTTGCTATGTCTTATGTCTTTGCCACGAGATGTTTAATTAGTGGTTGTGTACCAATAATTGCCAATAACACCAATTCCTGTTTCTGTAATATCTATATATTTCCGCAACCGATTTTCTCTGGATAAACATAACGTAGTTCTTTTACTATCCATTACAATGTCTTCAATTTATTAATAATACAGCCTGTCCCTAAACCACAAGTTATATAACAGCTGTGTTCTTGTTATTCGGAGAAAACAAAATCGATATGGCTGTTGGTCCCTCAACGCTGCACATCACTCTTGTGTAGTTATTTAAAGCACTAGTCTAAACACCTGTTAAAAAGTAATGGGTAACACCTACGGTGGTAATAGGAATTTGTTCTGGAAAAAAGTATAATGAAAACGAATAACGATTAATCAGAATATTTTTTTTTTACTAATGACGGAAATTTTTAATATTTTAAAAAGTATAATTTAATAAACGAATAATTATTGTTTATTAGATGGCCTACATTTCGTGTAGCCCTATAATTTCTGTGAGTTTTAATATAATTCACTGTTTCTTATTTTCTGTTAAAAAATTCTTAAGTTATGCTGTCATTTCTCGTTCCATAAATTTCTGTTTATAGTAGTCGTAAATAAACAAAAAGCAGCATATAAATTTAAAGGAACATTACATCATAATTTTGTATATCTCTGCTTCGCATTATAATTTATATCTGTGCTACACAACAGACAATTGCATTTTAGCACTCATCACAATTGTATTCACTTTCTTTTAACAATGTGAGTGCAAATAAAATAAAAATCGTTATTTATTTAAAATTACACTTCCTTTCAACAATATAAGCGCAAATAAAGTCAATGCAGTTTTTTGTTAGAAATTTCCTGACTAGCCAAACAGCGCTTGGTGGCAGTCAGGGTAACTAACTTTTCGGGCATTATCGACACTCGCCGAAGGTGGCCGAGCAATTGAGTTGAGTCCAGTCTTCAGGCCCAACGCATTTTATTAAAGCGGATAGCGTGTCAGCATAGTAGTTATAAATTAGCTAGCGGGGGGATCGAGAGGGTCCGTATCTAATCCCGCTCTCGGCTTTGATTTATTCATATAAAGTATGTTAGGAAGTTTGGTAGTTTGATACCATGTGTAACTGTATATTCGTCTACATCAAGGCACCACAGAGGCTCAATGTGTGACAAATCGAATTTCTGTCATATAAAATCGCTTCTAACTGAACCCACAATGAATTGTAAAGAGCAATCAATGAATAAAAACAGTGAACGTCTGTTCAGTAATTGCACTGCATCAGTAATGTGCAGTACATATAATATGGACTGCACATTCTGTTCATTTGTCAAACATCATTAAAAGGATTTCGATTTCCAACTGTATGTAAAGCAAGCCAATAACACCACATGCCTAAAGTAATAGCTGTATAAACTAAAAGAACCAAAGTTAATGGTTTTGAAAATGTTCGTGAAAATTCCAAATAATTTAGACGGGTACCTGAAGTTTGGTGACTGAAAACCACATCCACTAGGAATCTAACCCTCCTTACTGAAATTATTCATTTGTAAAAATATATAATACACTTTTTTTTAATTGCTTAAAGTCTCTTTAACAGCAAGGTCTTTGGAGACGGGAAAGGATGGGGGGCAAGGAATGGGAAGGAATTCGGCCATGGCCTTTTGAAGGAAGCATCGCGGTATTTGCCTGGAGTGATTTGGGAAACCATGGAAAACCCAAATCTGGATGCGCGGACGGGGATTCGAATATAATACATTCCCACACGCTACTGCGAAATTATTAACAGTGTAAAACAAAAAAAAAGATGCGACAGGCAATTCAGAAACGACGCCGTAAGCCTCTGACTACTGGAGTTTGTCTCTAATACGGCAATGCGCAGCCACTAACCGCCGTCCGCACATGTGTATTAATTGAAGAATTCGGTTGAGAAATTTTTGAACATCCACCATAAAGTTCGGACATAGCTTCCAGAGATTATTATTTGTTGCTTCATTTAAAGGGATTTTGAGGCAGGTGGAGTCTAGTGAGTGATTAACAGACAAAACCCCGTTGCACACGAATTGTTGAACAAGTTAGGGCACACAGCCAGCTCGATGTGATTCTTTAAATATATTAGTTTCTCCAGAGTACATTGTTGCTATTAAGCGTGATCACAAGGACACTGCAGCATGGGCACGACATTCACACACACACAACACACTTAAACACCCATGCCGTCGGCCGGACACGAACCGGCGACCTTCGGCACCTAGCACTCTAGCCCCAACGTCACCGAGGCCGCTGTTGATCAAGTTAATGACGAGTTTCTTTGGCAAGAGAGTACAAATGCCAGTGTCACGATTCTACGAATGCCTCATTCAAACTGTTGACTATGTGTAAATGTTCTATAATAGTAATTACAATGCGTATGGCATTATTGTCCGGAGTCTCTCGAAGGATTTGGCAGCCGATTAACAGAGTTTCAATTTGCCGTGCATGCTCCTATGTCGTGGCATTTTTAACCGAACCCAGTAATCTTACCATACAGAGTTTAGCGTAGGATATGAACCACTGAAGCATACTGGCGTACGTTATTACACAGCAAGCTGTACCAGAGGTGAAAGTCGCACTTCTTATTCTTCTAAAGTCATTTTCTCCTATTGGATGTTGTTGGTCCACATAGCTAACTCTGGGTGTGAAACTGCAATATGGAAAGCCTCTTCTGACGTGCAGTTGTACCATCTCCGAATGTCCTTCAGCCACGAATTCCTTCTCCTTCCAACAGATCTATTCCCCTGTATCTTCCCTTCAATGATGAGTTGCAGTAGCTGGTATCTCTCGCCTCTCATAATGTGTACTAGATATTGCGTTTTACTTTGCTTTATAGTGAGCAGCAGTTCTTTTTGTTTCTCCATCCGATTAAGTACTTCTTCGTTTGAGATTTTCAGCATCCAAGATAGGCGTAGGAGACGACGATACAAATACATTTCAAATGCTTCAATTTTTTTCTCTAGATTTTGGTGCAAGGTCCAGCTTTCACATCCATAAAGAAAAATGGAGAACACGTAGCAGCAAATCATTCGCATTCTCAATTTCAGACTGAAATTGAGAATGCACTAAAGGCCTTTAAAAACTACCGCCCAGACAGGGATACCAACCCGGGACATTTGATCTCCCGTTTGACTTCTTATCCACTGAGACAAAAAACCACTCTATAAATATTGTAAAATGTATGTAGTAACATTTAACAACAATTTTTTTTATAAAAAATAATTTTTTTCAAAATAATTTGTCTGCTAATACTTTCCGGGAGGGGGGAAGGATATGATGCCATACATTGTAATAAGGGATTCATATTTTAATTCATATCATGGTAATCTCCGGGGAGAGCATATCTGACTGAGGTTCATTTACAAGCCGCAGTTAGAGGCGGAATGTTCCTTCTTAAGTATTTTAGTATGTCACGCAGAGTGTGAAAGTTTAGTGCAAGTGCGTTGTTACTGTTCTAATTTACTTAAACGTCTTACTGAGATTATTAGGAAATTGGCTATACACAGCTAGATCACTTGGCAGCGTAGATTATGGTCGAGCAGCATTCAAGGGAAGTCGGTAACGGAAGGAATGATCACCTGGCATCATCTGGCATATACACCCTTTGTTTGAGCAAGAACCTCAACCCACAAAGCTGAAGTCAAGAAAGAGCTTCGTACAGTCAACTACAGCCATAACATCTTCCCCTGGAGCACGCCGTCTACAACTATGGCGAAATTCGTTACCTGAAGGGCACTGGAGGAATATTATAGAGGCACCGGCAGCAGGGTATAATCAGCCATGCGCTATATGGAAAGCCCTAAACAGATTAAGAACTGAAGTGTCCCGATGTTGATCTAATATAAAAAAATGGGGTTACACTACTGAAAACGAATTATGTGAATATGGTGACCTTCAGCATCCACAACATATTCTGGTATGCAGGAATCTCCCTCAAACATGTGCTATCGACGACCTTTTTAACGCAAATGAGAAGGCCACCAAGATTGCGGAATTCTGGTCATATTCCATTTAATTTTGTTCTATAGTTTGATATTAATTAATTGATGTTATTTGTTTTTTTCAACTTGTAATGTCCTGGACACGAGAGAGAGAAAAAAAATCTGGCATTTATTGACGAAACTTGTAGCAGTCTAGAGGATCAAGCGTATTTACAGTTCAATTATTACTAACTTAAAGAATCAATTGTACTGCGAAGTTCAAAACATTTATCTGTCAGATAAGCAGGTTAATTAGCTAAGGAAACTTCAGGTGGCTTCCTTGTAATATTGTCTTCTAGTATTAGGAAACTGACACACTTGTATCTGTTTGAACTTCGTATCGTCAACATTTATTCGGATTTCGGCATTTTGAATTAGATGTAACCAAGAGCTTAACTTGGAAAAAAAATATTTGTTAAAATTGTTTTTGATCCATGCCTTAACTGTCATCGGTTGCAATACCGTAAACATTAAATACAACCATTTGCTTTTGCACTTCAACTTCTGTAAAGATATACCGTACGAAAGAACATATGACTGAACAAGCAATTTAGTTTAAATCAGTTTGTTAAATTTTTAACTTGTCTATCGAAAACGAATCGTGAAGTTACGTATGGACACACTTTTTCCTCTCCTGCCTGGTACGTGACTGGGGAAGTATGTTATTTTCAAGTATATTGCTTTTTGCCGTCACTGAGCTGTAACAACGGTTAACAATCTACTTCGCACTCCGTGCCGTGCCATAAATTTGACGAGCAATACCACGGTTCACTACCTGCGGATATGTCTTCGACACGGGCAGTAATCATGTCGACGTCAGTACTGCACCGAACATAAATCTAAGGCGAAAACCTAATGTATTTAAAATTAACTTAATAGACGTTATAACAATTCAGTTTGAAACAAGAAGTTAAAAAAATATTACGGAATAGTTTCTTTGAGTAATTTAAGTATGATCTATATTTTCCTACAATTGCAATGGACCTGATAAATATCGTTAATTTCAAATGCAAACGGACCAGCCAAGGTGTGTGTTTTGCTCTCCTTATAGTAACTCATACAATTAAACGGCATGCATATACATTATACAAGCAAACCAAAATGCTGGTGCTGGTAACTAACCTATCTTTTTATTGAACGGACATTTGCATTCTTATAATATTTTCTTTCCCGTAAATAACAGAACATTATCAGTAACTGATATGATAGGCTCGAGTAATCGTAATGACCTAAGGCTATTATTTGTTTTTTTTTGGGGGGGGGGGGGGGGGGGGGCTACTCATTCCAACCCTAACATAGTTGCCTTAAACTAACCAGGCATCTGATCGGATATAGGGGACCTACAGTTTAAAGTGGAATCCGAACCATGGAAGCCTTCTAGCGAACTTCACATTACGCATCAAGCTGTGACAGTGGTGAAAGTCGGGTGAAGGACATTTGGAGATTTTTCCCGAGACAGGCATTCGAATCGGAGACCTTTTGATCTCGCCAGACGCCTTAACCACTGAGCCACCAGACCACTCATTTATATGATTAAGGAGCTGAAATGGGATTCTTTGGAAGATAGGAGAAAAGCGAAGAGAGTGCTGGGAAATGTACAAGGCGTATATATAGTATATACTGTGTTGGATACCTTGGTGGGCAAACCACGTTACAATTATCTTTCATACCTTTATGACTAATAATTGTGGATTTTTAATTTTAATTTTTATGAAGGAGTGAAAATTTATTAATTTTGCAAGAATGTCGACGTTAGTTGGAATTCAGGAAAACTGTCACAATAAGACATTTATTTTCTTATCACTGGCGATTACAAGTCCGAGCGAATTTACCGTTAACATTAACACAAATTGGCAAAGTCATAAAAGCAACGCTCAGAGTTACAATTAGCCGTCATGAGCAAGCAAACAACTGTATATTTACCTTTAAATATCTCAGAATCAAAATGCAAGAAATAATGACCATTGGAAACAATGAAAAATACAAGTTATGACCACCTCAGACAAAGGCATCATAATACTGTGACTTTACAGTTAAAAAGAAAATCATGGGCGCCAGAATGAACAATATATCATTCGAAAATAACTAGTTCTGGCAAATTATGCCGCTAGCTCAGGGGTTTTTACAATTACAAAGTGAGAACATGGACCTATCCTCTCAAAGTCGCTTACGGGTTCTGTTTCACGGAATGCACAATCACATGGCTTGGTCGTAATCAATTACCATTGTAGTTCTGCGTCTGATGTCTGTGATGAGTGTAGCGGACCCACGATATGTGAGATTATCTCACAAGTCGGCTATAGGCACGTCCTGGTCTGGCAATGCGCATCATCGCATTACCGGCTGTGTTGCGGTGATAACCTTGCTCCAGCAAGGCAAGCTGCGGTTAGCGAAAGAAGTTAACTTTCCAAGTCAACCTCAGACTGGTGCGATCGAAGTTAGAATGTCAGCTCCTCGCTCCTCGGTCCACGAGGAAACTTCTTGCTCCGCCCATTTGTAGTCTCGAAGCTCACATACAGCAAAAATTCCCAGGATTTTGAGTTATACGCTCATTTTGATTGGACCTTCAGGTCGGCACCTAATGTCACGTGATATCCTCGATATGTGATTTGGCCAAAGAATCCAACAGAGGTCGGACATACTCGGCTAAGTTCGCCGGGGGAGAGAACATTCGGGTTTCGGACGGCAGGCTTTTCCCGCTCGGTGAGTGACCCATCCCCAGGGAGCAGTGTGTGTGGTCCGGCAAAAACCCAAATCCGCGACGTCCCGTCGCCATGGTCCGGAAAGACCAAGATTAGCTTCTAGCCTACATAGCTCAATAACTCTTTAATATTCGCTTTGCTACGATACACTGTATAAGTTCACCATTTCATTACAGTCCTCACTTGGAATCTTGCGTACTTTATAAAATTACCACAAAAATCTATTCACGTGGTCGCCCAAGATTTATGTAAATTACTCTTATATTATTACATATATAATAAAAATGCACCTTGTAACGTGGCGACAGCGCGGCTCGTTACAATACTTGTATATTGGTGGTAAAAAATTGGTGGAAGAATTATGAGAGGTATATGTAAGGGAAAAGATGACCATGTCCACAAACTGACAGAATGGTAAAGTAAAATTTTTGTTTTGTAGTCAAAGGGAGTCGTGGATTGGAATAAACTACCAAGGGAAGCGATGAATAAATTAAGAAAAACGCCGGAAGAATTTACAATTAACATCCGTAGAGGAGAAAACTAGACAGGTATAAGAAAGCGAAAAATGAATGTGTAGAGAAATTGCCACCGGAGGGTGCGATCCTTTGCTACTAAATTAAATTAAAAGTTCTCAAAACGGTGAAACCTTACGTTTATTAATTATGGCTGTTGAGGCTTGCTATTTCATACACAGAAGTTCGAAGTTTTGCCGAAATTCATATGAAAGACAATTAGTTTCTCATTACAGATATTTTTTTTACAGGAAATGATTTATTGAGTATCGTATTACCACACTACAAACGTTCAGAATTAGACGGGGCAGTATGGTTCTTATGGTATGCAAGCTTCACGCTGTTGCAAACAATGGTGGTTCTTTCCTTATCAATTAAACTTCTCTGTAAAACGTACATGTTATAGAACTTTTATACTGTATACACATATCAAGGTAGACCGAATGTGCTCCAAAACGTGAAGAACTCTCTCTGCAATATTGATATCAATTTATTAGTGAAAGAAAAAAAAGAAGAAACCAGGGAAGATGGGGAGTAGCACTCTCCATATGCGAATACAACCTGCTTTAACCACTCTCGCTTCTAAGCCATGCAGTGGTATCAAGTAGGTTAAACATTTCGGAAGAAGGGGTAAAATTGAAGGTACTAAGAAATATTTATGCGTATGTAAATTATTTGAAATCCTATGACCATGTTCCTGATTGTGACTTAAATGAGACATAAAAATTCAAATACGCGTTTGGAAAATATGTTGCAGACAAATCGACATCTATGGAACGCAGTAAAAAGTAATTTAAGAAGACACGGTAAAGATTCTTTAAAGTATGAAAACGAAATTCTGTAGTTTCACTGGAGTTTGTTGAAAGCATATTACATATAGAAAGCGATAAGACTAGAATTACAAGCCTTACAATCACATTCTGGTCCAGAATCTTTTTAAGTAAAATGATTGTAGTTCACGCAACGGTGTCTATACATAACAAGTGAATTCATAATGATGCGTTGTCTCAGTAACATTACTTTCAGAATTAACTTAGCTTTCTAGGTTTTGGAAAAAAATATTTTTGCAACAGACAAGTCTCCAGAAAAATATACATTCTAAAATATAATCTAAAGGTGACCCGAAATTGACATAAATGAGAAGAAAATTGTTAATTTGGGTTATCATGTGTCACAGATGTAAATATACACTTAGAAAAAAAAAAAAGACAACACGATGTAAAGCTAAATGGTGAAGACTTCTATAAGGTTATTTTGGGTCATTACCTAACATTCTTCAAAATTATCTTATACGAAGAGCTGTGAATCAGAAATTATGAGGGTCACACACTTTTGTACTAGCTGCTTCAAATTTATAGGTGGTCATTAAAAGCATCAGGCCGGACACTCAGAACTAATTACAATTGTCAGTGGCTGTAGGCGCCAGTCTGTGTGAAACAATTTAAGCCCTGGGCTAAACTCGGCGAGCTAGAAGTGGTATTGTTTCCGCACCACCAGAAAGAGGTTTCCCACTGGCCAGAAGGAGAATAACTCTGACAGAAATGGTAGCGTTTCGGAAATGATACTTTTTCACTGATCCATTCACTTAATTACTAAAAACTTTGTACGGCATTAATTAACGTACCGCGGCGTCCGAAGTTCAGAAAAGCATATTAATTACCTGAACTTGGAAACGTGCATTGTAGTCCTCCACAAAGGAATCGCCTCCAGCGCGTCAAAGTTACCGAAAGTAATGAAAGTGTTGCGAGGAACTCGAAATTAAAAATGTACAAATTGCAGTTTTTCATGGATTGCTTTATGTAGCCTACAGACATTACTTTTGACAAAGTTTACGTCGAACAAAACGAGAATGTCAGATATGTTTAAAAATATAGAACGGCAGTGTTTGGGAAGACGAAAAACTATACACCCTTACTGTCGCCTATCAAAAATGATCAATAATATGCATAGTAAAATAACCGTATTAGGGAAGAGTGCGGTAGTATGAACCCTGGGTAATTGTGGATACTGCTGTATCTATTAGTTTAGCACTACATCGCTCAGCGACCCTACTGCCGTATGGTCGTGTTAAGTCATTTTCATTGCCGGGATAGGTAATAAGACGAGAGGAGCGTGCGTTTAAAGGAAAGCTTCAAAAATTGTTTTTGTGTGTTTTCCTGTAATTTTGAATGATTTACAGAATTGTGCTTAGCTGTGATATACTTATTAGCTGATAACTGATTTTTGTAACGAGCAAATGCGTCAAGTATCTAAAAACCAATAAACCATTTGAGAAGGCGAAACTATTGAGGATTTAAGGATTCTGTAAACTTATCCGTCTATTGCAGCTAAATAAAAAACTTCGTTTTTTGGCAGACGCGTTTCGATTTATTTAATCATCTTCGGTGCCAGTTTTTGTTTCTTGTTTTTACATCGAAGTCAGGGGAAGTTCCATTTCAGTGCTCTTTGTGTGTTCCGCACATATACTGTTGTGTGTTTATATTCGACACAAACTGTCTTCATTTTTAGAAACGCACTATTGTTTACGCACTTCTTGTCTGCTTAGCCACTGTACGAGCTAAACAGACAAGAAGTGCGTTTCTAAAAATGAAGACAGTTTGTGTCGAATATAAACACACCACAGTATATGTGCGGAACACACAAAGAGCACTGAAATGGAACTTCCCCTGACTTCGATGTAAAAACAAGAAACAAAAACTGGCACCGAAGATGATTAAATAAATCGAAACGCGTCTGCCAAAAAACGAAGTTTTTTATTTAGCTGCAATAGACGGATAAGTTTACAGAATCCTTATTAATAGCAGCTAAGGAAAAAGGTCTGAATCTCAACATATTGAGGATTTTGTTGGGGCTAAATTTGTTCTTTCATAATTACTAAATGTTATGAACAGATACATAAGATTTGATTCTATTTCCGATTACAAGAAACGTTTTTTTTAAAAAAAAGAGAGAAAAAAAAAAGAATGGAGAAGAGATTTACCATTGAAATCTTGAAAATAGCTGTATGCGTTTTAAAATCAGAAGGGAAAAATTTTTTGACAAAAGAAAAATATAATTTTCCAAATGTTGCGCTTCCTCTGCAATAAGAAAATGTCAATACTAATAAAAAGCTACTTTTGCCATCATGTCCGTAACACTTCGTTTATGAATTAGCAAAGGCCGGTAATGTTATTGCAAAATCGAGGTTATGACCTTTATTTTATTATTTCTGCGAAGAAATGAATGGCTAGAACACTGAAAGAAAAGTTTTTCGTTTAAATCAATGTATTAAGTATTAGTTGCTTTATTAAAAATATTCTTTAGATATACTGTAGATGTTTTTGTCATCTTCAGTTTACATAGATATTTCTGTTACGGTAATATAAGAAATATAGGATGACGTTTATATTGCGTTACGGCGAATCTATTACAGTACTACGCATGCGATAGAATTTTCCATTTATGTGCATTCGTCGTTACGGTAGAGGGAACGAGATTTTTTAAATTTTTCAAAACAATTTAAGTTAATGAGCGTTATGTTACTCTCATAATTACATCATACGAATGAAAGTAATTCCACATTGATTTCGATCTAGGCGGCCTGTACCACGAATAAAAGTAATATTACGCTGCATAGCTCAGGTTATTAAGATTTATTTTTAATTTTGTTTAGTTTCACTGACATCATGCTACTGCGGTCATTATTTTAGACGCATATGGATTGTAATAAAGGATTTCCTTCAAAGCCCGCTATTTCGTTGCTTTCCCGTACATCCGAATTTGGAACGAACATACCACAGTAACACAAAAGAAGTGGATGAGAGAGGATGTGGTTTAAATGTCGAGAAATACCATCGGTTTGACGTCACGAGAGAAATAGGGCCACGATTGGATGTTGCCGTGGCAACGCTCCGGGTCCAGCGCTCGAATATTGAAAAGTCGATCACATTCTCGTTTACTTCACTGTCGCACACCTAGACTTCATTCCCCGAAAGAATGAAAATATTTGGCAGGAAAACGTGTGGCAGAGTTTATAATTTCCTTCAACTTATTTTAAAACTCTCGTGTGCTTTTCCAGTGTTGTGATTATATTCAATCGTTAATTTCGGATAATTCAGCTGGTTGACTGCTTTTTTTTTTTTTTTTTTAACTGCTTAACGTCTCCTATAACAACTAGGTCTTTAGAGACGGGAAAGGATGGGGGGCAAGGAATGGGAAGGAATTCGGCCATGGCCTTTTGAAGGAAGCATTCACCTGGAGTGATTTGGGGAAACCATGGAAAACCCAAATCTGGATGCCCGGACGGGGATTCGAACCGCCGTCCTCCCGAATGGTTGGCTGCTCTGTACCAAGTCTTGCATATAACTGCGCTTAGCGGTAATGTATGATGGATGACATCATACTTCTTGTAATATCTTTTAATTGGCGGTAATGTTTAGCTCGAATAGTGTTTTAAATTTATTTACCACAATTTAGAGGGAATTTTTCATTTTCATCTTTTTTTTTTATTACGGCTTTAGAGGCGGGATGGGATTGAGGACAAGGAACGAGAAGGAATTCAACCATGGCCTTTTTGAAGGAAGCATCACGGCATTCGCCTGGAGTGATATGAGGAAACTATGGATAACCCAAATCTGGATGCCCGGAAGGGGATTCGAACCCGCATCCTTCCGAATGTTTTCATTTTACATGAAACAGGATTTGTTGATAATATTAAATTATTTATTTGATATTTCAGGGGTTCTTACCAAGACCGATGGATAATTCAAAGAAACAGCGATGCTATGGTAGAAGAATTTCGACTGGCGGACCAGTGAAATAATTAAGTGTAAGGCCAAGAGTGTGCACATTATTCAGTCAATTAAAGTTCTAGGTAATACAGTTATCTTCCACAAATATTGGCATTAGAAGAAGGATTAAGGGACGTTTTGGAATATTCGTATGTTCTAATATTCGATATGGAAGTAGGGCTCTACGCTACAAGAACGACGCCTTGTCTCATGAAGGTATGTAGAACGAGTTGCAAATTGGTGAGGGCAGCAATGTACAAAAGTGAACCGTAGCGTGCGCTTGACTTCGTCGTCCGTTGACAGTAAAATACCAGATACAATAGTCAAATAACATTAAAAGGGCATCTATTAAATCTGTATGGTTGTAACAAGTGCGGCGATTTGTTCTACGTATAGTTCTGCTGGCATTGATACCGTTATAACGTGGGTTTTGTATGTAATCGGACGGTAGGCTGCATGAATGTTCTTCCACTCTTCGGTTTTTTCGGGTTACAAGGTCTGGTGACGGATATATTATCGATTTTTGGTGGTGTTGTAGAATTTTCTGAAAAAACTTCATTAATTTCAAAGTGAATCCATAGTTTTATATTATTTCGTAAAAGAACATTTACCTCATTTCTTATTACCTACTTAGTTTAAATGCACCTTGACTTAAGAAGTCGCGGCCGTTTCTGAAGAACTAGCTTCTTCAAAAAGAACATTTTAATAACCTCGTAATATTAACATTTCTATTGATCTGCAATATAATTTACCTAAATCATTGCAAGGCAATAATGTAAAAAGCAAAAAAACATATTTAAATAAGACAAACAGCACATCAGACACATTATGTAGGACACGTTTTGCTCAAATCTCGCTTCAAGCGCACCTGATTATGGTTTTCGGGCTGTTTTACGCAATCATCTGAATGAGTCACAATGAAAATAATATTGAAAATGTTGGAATATTATAAATTACACCTAAGTTCCTCTACAAAAGTCTGCAAAAGTCTTTACAAGAATGTATTCGACAATCAACTGAACCAAATTTCTATCACTAGTGTAATGATTTGCATTGATTATATATTTATTTAGATAATGGATATTTAAACGCATTGAGTATTCATAATTCAATTAAAAGCGCATAGGGGATTGGACACAGACTATTTTGTATGCTGCCTGTATTCTCCTACGAAGATAGGACGCGGTCAGTTATTGCTGGGATTGGACAATGAAGCAGATATTCAGTGTATGGTTTGGGAGATCTGTAGACTTTCTGCTATCGTGTAATCCCTGAATTGACATGAGCTAATGTTTGTTTCTAAAGGGAGTGATTTAACGCATTCAGATAAATCAAAGTTTGTGGCCGAGAATAGGTTCAAATGAAATTTTCACCTCAACAGAAGTCGGAATATCTCATGTGGCGATTCAAGGCAGCTGCGACATGTTTGACAGGTGGAGATGGATTCACAAATTTTATGTGGAGGGAGCTTTTGGCCAATGAATCGTATGCAGATATGTGCAGGGAATGCAGAAGCTTGTGTGTCTGATGTTCCGAATAGGAACATTGAAGTATGGTAAACTTTCTAAAATCACTGTAAATTTGTCTTATGTTGCCAGTGACACAGGACCAAATCTTCCGAAAGAAAAAAAAAAAAAAACATATGCTTGGGAGAGCTGGACGAATGCCGTGCGAGACGGGAATGTGTGGTTTGACTTCAAAGAGTGTTCATTTAGGTATCCTGGCTTCGGCAAACTCTAATAGGTGATTGATTTTTGTTGAGTGAAGGCTGAACAATCTTAAAGTAGAGACTTGTACCTGGTACCACGGCCAGACTGACAAGTTAACTCAGTATCCGATGAAAAAACACTATGAGGGAAATATTATCATAATATTGTCGTAACCTTCCCTTGGTGAATTTTTCTCGCATATTTAGCTAAAAAGAGTTGTCAGCAGTAACAATTACATAAAAAGTGGTTTTATATCGTAATGAAATTTCTGTTAACAGTTTTATCTTCACGCCTTACGGTTTTGTACTTCTGTCGAAATAAATGTGAGCAACTACTTTCCAGAAAGAAATGCAGCTGTGGTTTTCGTTGTTGACAGTGACATTTGATATTAAGTTCGTTCCACGATTCCTCATAATTCTTATAACTTCCAGCTCCGTTTATGTGGGGTAGTAATATATTAATCAGTTTTGTGAACTATACACACTAAACCCTTGCGTTTTTTAAAATTTATTTTCATCCAAGATAGGCTGCATTTGCTGAGCCATAAGCAACACCGGCCATGGTATCTAAGATGATAGTTCACGTTACACATTAGGTTCAATAGCAAAACGAAACTTCAATGCTGATGCAAACTGTTTGAAAATGATCCAACAAATCCACACTCAATATTTTTTACTAGATATATTTTGCAGTCAGTTTTTACTCGAACTATTACAGTGTTAGCTTTTTGGTAAACCAGTACATATCTCTTTTTCATATCACAATACCAAAAAATATCACTACTTTTTGACAGTCACCTCTCAGGGATGCTATACGCCAACATAATAATATCCTGCTGCCATCTCACTTACCACACACTCTTGCCGCCTTGGTGCGTCTGCCTCGGAGGCAGTGTTACCAATCGCTAACATTAAATTGTATGCTACCAGCTTAAACTATTTAGTCTCTAATTTACAAAATACTCACCGTGGAACCTCGTTTCCAAAACATTAGATACATACAATACAAAGATATAGCGATATATCGTTATAACGTGATTTAAACTAACAGGATTCTATAAACACAAAGCAGAGTTTCGGGTAGCTATACTTACAAAGTGCAGTTATTGATAGCGAACTCTCAGGGAAGGATTGCGCCTTTAAGGGTGTGTGGCAGTTTCTTTCGATGTGTGCCTGTGGGCTTAACACATCCGACGGGATGTTTTCGCTGTGGCTCCCAGAGGAGGCGTAACGTCGGCGGAAGAGAGAACACTTTGACCGGGCGCCCCTTCCTGACACCTGTTACTGTTTGAGATGTGGTCGGTCTCACCCTCTATCCTCTACTGACATTCGCATCGTTAATTAACATCAATTCAAAAGTTTGTTTTACAGTTAGCCAAGACATTAAACGAAGAGTGAATTGTGTGTTTCAGAGAAAAGCAAGAATTCCAGTAGTAAAATGAAAACTTCTTGCGACGTAACAAAATGTGAAACAAAAGTCTGCAAATGTCTCAACACACACACACACACACACACACACATATATATATATATGTATATATATATATAAAACAAAAAAATTGTTTTGTGCTTGGTGAAACAAGTGAAACTTTTGAAATATTTTACAGGCAAAGAAATCAGGAACAGAAAAGTATTCACAGTTATCACACTATGGCTTTTTCAGACTGCTTTTCAGAATAGATCGGTTGGAGGGGATACGATTGTCAGCAGAAACAGGCTCAGAAAAAATAAAAACCACGAAACAATCAAAATTCAAATTTTCTTATAGTTATGAAAGTATTTAAAACCAGGTGAATAGTGTTCTGATATTATAATTCACATATTTACCTCCTCTAATAATGAAAGCTTTGTGAAGCTATATTTGCAGGTAGACTAAAATCAGCAGCTGTAAAATCATTGTATAAAAAAAAAAGAAATGACATGTGCAGATAACTTTGGCCAATTTCTTTAATTTCTGAAGAAGTAATTTATCACGCAGTAATAAAACTACAACACGCTACGATTCTGACTGCTTCATTGTTCGGAGTCCTAAACGGATCAGCCAAACACATGACTATATAATTTTTTGATGTATAATATAACTAAGGAACGGAATAATAAAATATTAAATATTTTTTTTTTAAAAATAATTGTAAATTTTTGTTCCTGCTGGAGAAAGACTCTTGCGATTTACCTGCGATTCTATGTATTCGATCGTATTCCAACTTCTTTAGTAACAATTCATCACTAACGCAAAATTACAAATGTCTGAGAGATCACTCATTTCACCGATTGCTTATTATAACCGTCACAGAACAAAGTGTATATGATACTGACACATAATCTACAAGACCTGCCATGTCAACTATGCCGTCTCAGTATTCACACGGAAGTAGTGGTGCCAACATGTAACAACCTGTACACTATCGCATGGTGTTCATATTATTGTGTCCAACCTCTGTATAGTGGCTGCTCCTATCTTTGCATAGGAAAGTATAATTGCTTCATTCTTATTTGTATAATGGTACTCTACCTCAAAGCTGATCACTTCTTTAGACGTCCAATGCAAGTCGGCGTTAAATTGTCCAGCACTAAGGTTATGTAATTCAATACAACTTAAGCCATGAAACCGTTAATAAGACGTAATAGATTAAAATGGTAGTAGGGACATATGTATAAATATGTATAAAACATACAACCTAAATACAAAATGAAAGGAAGAGACCTAGAAAAGAATGTTGCTTCTTTGCTTTTTCGTTGTATGTTAGCAACTTAGCCAACATGGTAGCTAATCAATGAATTAACAGCAGTTAAATGTAATGAGTCGAGCATAGATTTCCTGATCTCCTATTAAAGCCACTCATATTTGATCCAGTCCATAATAAAAAGAGAAAAAAATATGCTAAAAGCCATTTCATTCATACAAGCGACAAAAAAAGGTGAAGAAAGGAGTATTTCATTACAGTTGGAACTAAATTCGAACGTTCACAAAAAGTGAAATTTCGACTTGTGGCAGTGTCTTTCTCAGTGCAGTCGCAGTTTCAAATTCTACATGCTCGCACGAGGTGTGTAATAACAAATCACAATTAATGCTGTCTTTATTTTAAATTTCTTCTGTGTTTTGCATCAACCTAAATAACCGAAAAATGTGACGCTGTATTCCTCTTTCTAAAATATGTTACTTTATTACAGATCTGTTTTACGTTGAAATATAACTCCAACAAGTGTACACAATATAATTATGATAGCTCGTGTGACATTGTACTAACTTCATGTGTAGATTCACCCTTGTCAACGTGAATCAGGAGAAGCCTTCAGTATGTTCTTTGTACAATGAGAGGGATGGAACAATGTTGTAGCACGTAGACTGATTAATTAAGAGCTCCGTGGCTCGAAGCAAAGCATTAGAACTGTAAATGTTCAAACAGAGTTTTTTGTTTGTTTCTTAAGTCCTGTTGATGTCAGAGTAGTTACGGACGATATAGCCTAAGGAACTATAGTGGGTACTTCTATCTGGCTACAATTGCTTAAGTTTCGGGCAGTCTTATTCCGTATTTCTTGGGGTGGACAGCATGGTTCACACCAGAATTTTATTACGAAATCAGGGAAAAAAAGCTTAAAATGATGAATGATGGCAAGTGAGACCTCAATTTGACCCTGATCCATTGTCGAAAAGATCGGGTAAACCAAATAAAACGAGCAACAGTATCAAAATACAAGCAACGCAAATCACATTCTTGCTTTTGGCGCCTTTCTCTGAATGAGTGAGGAGATCTATGCCGTCATATTATTACCATATTGATATACTGTCAGTCGCCAGTTATCAGAGTCTTCTTATATCACCTCTGACAGACAGAACAACGTCTCCGCCGTGAAATGTATCATTTTCTCTTCTTTTCTCGGTAAGTGGGACGGTATAGAATCCTTCACTGGTTAAAAGAATGCAACATTAATTCTAATACTGTGATTGGCTCAGCTTTCGGGTTTGTCAGGCGAAACGTTCACTCCCAGCTCCCACCAAATCTCGATATTGGCTGAATGATATGACGGTAATCTCTATCTATGTCGGCCTCAAACGGCCTCTAAGCCAATACGTCTGCGACAGATATCCTTCGAGTTGAAAAGATAGTGGAAACCGTGTGCACAGCTCGGTATAATGGTGCCGAGAAGACTATTCTTTTGTGTCCGTACGCCGTTCAATTTAACTCACACTAAATGGTAGAATTATGTAGAACGGTTACAGAATTAAAAACTGTGGTTTTGATAAGGATGAAAATTTAAGAGGAATAATCAAAAGGAAAGTTGTATATAGTCGCAACGTTTTGCAAAGACTAGATTTTTTTTATAATATTTCGTGGCAATTTTTTTTGGCGTTCAGTTTTAATATATCAGTACCGTAATTAGCTGAGGTTATCAGTAATTATGGAAACTGATGCACCTGAGACTTCCAAACTAGTTATCGGTGTTGTACCCGGTTCTTTTGATTGGAAAACTGTTCAGACACGGAAATTCACAAACAAGTGTCCTAGGTTTGTGTTGAAAATGTCATTTTGAGACAAACTGCTGGGAAGTGAGTGGTACGTTCAAAAATATGACAGTGCTACTCCACATTCAGAAAATGTCAACAAGAACCTCCTCATATATTCAAGTGGTATATACTTGATCTGTCTCCCTGTTATTTTCGTGTATTAAGCGCTATGAAAAAGGCAGCTGCTCCCAAGATTAACAGAATTTTTTCCAGGTATGCATGCCTAAACTTGTACAGATTTCCGAAAAGTGTAAAATTTTGTTGCGAGACTACGTCGACAAATAGATTTTTTGTGCAGTTTTTAATAAAAGTTATTCTTTTCTCCAAATGGATTAAATTTGTGGCTCTATTATCCCATTCTACTTACTTTTTAATTGTGCCATGGATAACAGCGGTAAAGAACCGTGCTATTAAAATTATTTCTCAATTACTTATATGACCCTATACCCGGTTTCTGTCGTATAAATTAATGCACGTTACCTTGAATGGCGTGCGGTGTTGCAGAAGGGTAGGGTGCTTTGTTGTGTTCCCTACTGCCTTTACACCTGACTAGGTAGCGCGTAACCACAGCCTTCAGTTGCCAATGGAAATTATTTCACACGGTTACATCTCCAAAATCACAAGACAAACCTTAATAACTGAACACTTGTGCGAAAGACACAACATACGTGGAATTTAACGTCCGTTAAAAGCACAAACTCACTGTTCTGTTACCAGACAGAATAAAAATTATGTTTAAGTTCATAAATAGTAGCTTTGATGACATAATCACTGACATTAGTATTCTAGGGCGGTCGCGTAGCTCAGGCGGTAGAGCACCTGACTGCGACCCGGACGACCGGGGATCGATCCACGACGAAGCCCTTCCTGAGAGCAGCTGAACGTCCAGAACGGCTCCCCAGGTCCCCTCAGCCTGCTATCCAATGAGTACCGTGGAGGAAACACCGAGAGAAGATAAAGAACGGCCAAAGTGTAGCACTGAACCCGTCACATCTATTCTAGTGCCAACGGTTGTAATGGGAATGCGTAGCTCTACATCCGTGAATTCTACGTAAAGCGGCAGGAGCCGTAAAACCCCGTGACTTTTACCTTTACATTAGTATTCTGTGCGGGAAATTTGTTGGAATTAGTTGTGTGTAATAGACGAATCACTAAATGTGTACATTTTTTTTTTAGTAAAATTTTCTAATGTACGAACGATAAACTCATTTTCCACAAAAAATTTCGATATTACTTTCCTTTAATTCCATAGTTTTATAGAACCGCTATAAAGTTGTAGATGGTTTTTTTTTTTTTTTTCTATATATTTTTTGTTTGTTACAATCTGTCATTTTGTGATCTTTTATAACATTCCGTCTAAGAAAGATAGAGGTGTTTCGATATATCACTGATTTCCAAATATAATGCCCCATATTTTTCGTATCGACCTGTGATGACAGCCTCATGTTAGTGGTGTTGTAATAAAATTTGAACGTTCTCATCTCTTTAGTGTTAATTTAGTTATGTGCGACAGATAGCGAAAACAGAGCAGTCTATTAATATAGCGCTCATATAGAACTGCATTCGAAAGAGAGATATCTTACAGAATTTTTCACAGCCGAACAAATTGCAAAATGGAATCTTCTGGGACATTACAGCGTTATAGCCTCGACTTACCTCCTTCACACTTTCATCTCTTCGCATCTATGTGACGTGGACTATGTGCGCAACATTTTCAGACAGCAATGAAGTAGTTACAGTTATAAGAAAATGGCTATCCTCTGTTGATTAGACTTTAACAAGTGTGGCAAGTAGCCTTTTGTTCACTCTTGGCTTCAGTGAATAATGAATTTCGATGATTATGTGGAAAAGTAGCTGTAAGCATCAGGAAACTTGCTTTGCTTAAATATGTTAATACGCTCTTTGTATCTGATCCAGTTTATATGAAAAACTAGTCACAAAGCCCGTAAAAAACGACGGGTTTACCTAAATTGAATTGTTATAAAATATAGCTTAATGTGCTGTAATTTCTCGTCCCTTGTGACATAGCAAAAAGTTTCAGTAGTCAACTTGGTCCGGGTTGCGTTTCAGCCTAATCACAATCTCCGCCATTATCGCCGGCAGAAAATCAAAGCTCCAATCAAACGCGAATTTATACATTCCCTGTATCGCATGTCAATGTCATCATGCATCTCGATACAAACTTGATCCAAACTCTTTACAGTTTCTTACTTCTTATTGTATATGATGAAGATCGATGTTTTAACGCATGACACAGCTTACATACGGCTGAAATAATGACCCCAGTGAAAAGGAAGGATGCTAAAAATAAATATTAACAATTAACGTTATGGCACGTAATATTAGTTTTAATTGTGGTTAGGCCGTATTGATCGCGATCAATTTGGAACTTCTTTCATTCAAACCATGCAATGATTTCAGTAAAAAAAGCAACTGATAATATGCCGCTCTTGCATCACATTTCTTAGCGATCACATAAATAAATAGAATTGTTATAAAATAAAGCTCAACGCAGTTCCTAGAGCCTTGCCCTGTAACAAAAGGTTGCTATCCTGGTCCAAGTTGCATTTCAACCTAATTACGTACTAAACTTGCCGCCAGAGAAACACTACTTCAATCACACGCATATTAATACATGTCCTATATGGCATGTTAGTGGTAATCATAAATAGCGATATCAACTAAATCAAAAATCTTTATGGGTTCTTCCATCTTCCTGTTTTTATACTCGTGATTCAGATAATACTAACACCTTTTAATGGCGGACACAGTTACATGCGGCTGAGATATTGCACCAATAAAAGCAAAGGATATTACAAACAAATCTTAGCAACTTAAGTCATTCCAGGTAATATTAGTTTTAATTGTAGTCTATGCTGTATAGATCGCGATCAGTGTTAAAACGAAGTAATGAACACTCAAGAAAAAAAATTAAATTTAAAAAAAATTAAATTACTCATGCCCTCTGCTGTAACGTCAAGTACCAGTTCTAATAACAATGTATTAAAACTGCCGCTAATATTGCGAAAATTAAAGCATTTATCTTACATATCTGTGGCCAAAGATTTTAAGGATTACTTTTACATAAAACGAATGTTAAATAAATCTAAGCAACTAATAATTATTGTATCAATTTAAACGCAATACATACTTTTATTTCAGTGTTATGTCAGTTAATTTATTCGCGGATGCTTAGAAATGTTATTAAATAACGAGCATAACCAAGAACAATAGCGTAAAGCATGATGTTATAGAGTGACGTCATGGTGTGCCAGGTGACGTCATAGATGACCAACCGTAGTTTATTATAATATTAGATAGGAGCCTTTGTGTATTGTGCAACCCTTCTACTTGTGTGTAATGTTTATGTTAATGGATATTGTCATATTCTTTTTCTAAAATGTTTATTTCTGATACGGGAATGGGTAACATACCAGTAATTTCTTAGACGATTAGAGAAATGCGAAAGCGTAACAGGTGGTCGGTTCGCTGTGGCATATGAATCAGCCGCCCACGTAGAGTAAGGCGGAGTCTTTATGCACTCAGCCAACTACTGGTTGGCAGTGGTACTGTGGCTGAAGTAGCGCATAGCCCGGGAGGCCGCCGGCAAAGTTTACCTTCTGCGGGAGACAGTAAACCGCGCAAGGTTTACAACATCTCAATCTGAGGCGACACTTTGCCAGATTTAAAACTGGGTAAAACTTTGAAGTGGCTCCGTCCCCTCGGCGCCAGTAAAGAGCCGCTCTATACGCGGCGCGCCGGCAGGTATATTGCCTGCAGTATACATCAGACACCGAGGCGAGACTTCGGGTATCACCGTGTCTAAAGTCACGGCTACGTTCTGATCCCATTTCTCAACCTCTCCTCACTATAAATGTCGTGCTAGCGTTAACTTGAGTGAAATTATCTAAAATATCAAACAGATGATATGAAATATCATTACCAATAACGCAATACACCTCGTGGCGAGATGTTTCAGCTCGCGTGTTGACCAAGATACTGTTAAAATTATACAAGTCAGTAACAGAACCATTTGGGCAGCATGAGAAATAATAACTTAAAACCCAGGTAAAATTTTTTGACAACGGTATAGGTTTCTTCCGTAAAATACTGTGAGACTATGAGATTTACGATTTTGATATTTGTGAAACGGATTTGTTTCTTACAGATTACACTTAGTACATAGCCTAATATCTAGTACTAGTAGACAAGCAAGATGACATCACTGCGATATTTTGGAAAGAATTAGACTTAAATATGCAAAATATATACTGCTGTGAATATCTTAACTAGGAGATTTAATCACAGTGAAAGCTCCAGGAATATTCTATTTTAACAAATACCAATACGACTAAAATCTTTACGCTATTGAAGTTTGGATATAATTTTATTTACTGTGCTCCACAGACAGATGCAGACGTTGGAAATTATACATAGGATCGAAGTTTTGAATTTGAGAATTAATATAGTTTCCTCGGATGACTATATTAATTGCAAATTATGTTTCAATGCCTTCTATATTTTAAAAATACTCACACTTAATTGAAATATTTGATTATTTGACTCATAAAGAACAGCAAATATTCATTAAGGATCCGTGGATATTATTAATGGAAAATTTGTTGGACAGTGATCTAGGCTCACGTTTTTTTTATGAAGGCTTTGTTAAACGTTAAGAAAACATCTAATGTTTAAAGGATGCGCAAATCACTCCAGGCGAGTGCCGGAATGCTTCCATCAAAAAGGCCATGGCTGAATTCCTTCCCGTTCCTTGTCCTCAGTCCCATCCCGCCTCTAATGACCTTAGCCGTCGACGAGGCGTAAAATATATATATATATATATATATATATATAAAAATAAAGGCTGACAGAAAGAATTTTTTAATGCTTATATATACATGTATATATGAGGAAAACATTTTTCGCAAGGAAGAAAAAAAGATCACGAAAATAACGAAATTGTTGTTTGTACAGTACTGACATGTGAGGTGTTTTTGTAAATTAATGTTTAATCACCTTCGTGTAAAAACAACTTATAAGAAACTTTTAAAACACTGCATAGAAAGATCTAAGATGCATGATTTTGTTCATCGGTATCTAATTTAAACAGGAGGTAAAAAAAGGTAACATGAGCAAGTTTAGATAGGGACCATGCAGTCGTAAACGTTTTGTAATGACGTAACACAGTCTTTAATTTGTAGATGAAACAAGCCATAATTTCATTTTGTATATTTGTATCAATACGAAAATTATGATAAAATATGAAAAGGAATTGTGTGAACAGTCTTTCAATGGATTCGTTGAAAGAATGTCAACAGAATAAAAAAAATTAATCCGCTCTTTCTCAAATTTCCATGAGTTCCATACAAACTAGCAGGATCCTGATTGTTACTTTTTTTTATCTTTACTTTGGGTGTTATACACAAAATAGTCAAGAGAGCTGAGGACTGAGTGTGCAGTGAAACCTCACCTGTAATCCAAAACTCAGTTAAAGTCACTGTAAATGGAGACGTCTACATCCTAGTTTACACTCCAAGTATTTATGGTTTTACTTCCTAATGAATTCAACAACGGTGTACGGTGTACGTTTTCTAAAAGGTCAGAGGTACTCATTAGAAACCCCAGTATTTCAAGGGAAGCAATAATGGAATATCGTTTCAGCTGTTCGTGGAATACCTTCTCCCTGTTACCGGAAATGAAGCAGGTTGAGGATTCTCCTCTGTACGTGTTTGTAGGACAGCGATATCGCCACAAGTTAAGTAGCCTCATTACTGTACAGCAGATAAGTTGTGAATGGATTCAAATATTTCTAATTATTTTCGGAGCAAGTAGTAAATAGAATGTAGTGCAAAATTGACGAATAATTTAAGTCAAACGGTTTATCTTCAAATTTGGACAAATTCAGTTTATACAGTTCAAACTGTCTTTCAGATGTTAATGTAGTTCGTATTTTGTTTACTGGTTTTACTTTCATAATTTCACAAAAAAATCATTTATCGTACATCATATTTCTCATTGGCTTTCTCGCATTTGCCGTTTTCTTTGTTTATTATTTTACCATTATTTCTATTAGCTTTTGTCTCAAGTACATCAAATGAAACATAGTTTCCAGATTGCTTCTTTCCTCGTGCCATATGTTCTTTTACTGCCTCCTGATTGTGTTCCAATTTGCTTGAGTTAAATAAACGTAATGGTTTTCATTAACACAGAATTCACAGTTTCATTTCGTGTAAGATCCTTTCAGCATGTTTATTTCCTTGCTTTTGACTATAGATGGCTTGTTTAGACTCAAAGCCAGTCTGTTCTACACGCCATTAAACTGTTGCCAGCTTCACAAATCACTGAAAAAGTATAGTCTTAAATTTGTGATTGAATCTATGTTTAAAACTAAGTTAATGTTGTTGAAGTACTTATGTGGTCATATAAACGTTTCGATTCCTTCTTGAGTGGTTCTTAAATAATGGTTTTACTGTATTTAGTGTGTTTCAAAGAATTCTGACAGCGTCTATCCTTTATAATTTATATTTCATACATCTAGTTTTCCTCTAATGCCAACTGTTTTTTTTTCTCATGTGGCACCATACCATTGGCCACAATAATTTCCTTACCCATTGCACAACTGATGAGTTTAATTTAATTTAATTGCAATGGAGCACAAGCTCCGGTGGCAATTTCCCTACACTCCTATCTTCCCCCTATCCTGCACCCACCTACATTTGCCCTCTACAAATTTTTACTTTAAATTATTTTAATGTTTTCTGTAAGTTATTCATCATTTCCCTTGGTAACTCATTTCAATCCCTGATACCCTTACCTAAAAAAGAAAATCTTCCCACACCCTTGTGCCTGAAATTGAGTGCCAGCTTGTGGTCATGGTCATCTTTTCCCTTCCTTGCACTACTTTTCATACCTACTCCAATATCTTTCCATGCCTCATCGCCAGTATACGTCCTGTACACTCCCATGACCCTCCTCCTGTATTGCAATGAATCCCATTACAGTTCCTTTATCATATCTATCACTGATTGCATTCTGCGATAATGTTCAGAAACAAATCCAGCAGCCCTTTTTTGCACCCTCTCCAATTCCTATATTTGATACTCAAAATGTGGGTACGTTACTATACTACCATATTCGAGCAATGGTCTGACCAAAGTTTTGTAACCCAATTCCTTTACTTCTCTCGTGCATCCCCTCATCACTCTCTCCAGATTTCTTTATTTTGTTAAGGTCATCTTTGAAGACTTGGCAATAGCTATGCTTGCTATAATTCGATTTCTACTACATAATTTCCTAAGCTCACTCTCTCACTCACGCAACTCGATGGCTATTGGCTGGGCAACGGTGACATCACGTGCCAATCTTCATTTGTATATTAACAGTTACCATAGTTATTAGTAATTAGAGCTTAGCTAAATAGTTTGATAACGAAGCAACTGCTATGAAATTAATTGTCTGAATAAATTAATTAAATTTGATTAAAAAAAAATTGAAAAAACTTTGCGGCTGAAAAAAATGTAACTACGAGTACTTTTCAGTAAATGTAGCTTATGAAAGTAGAATAAAAAACTTTTAAAAAAATCTTTATTTACTCATGGTCTCTCCTGTAACCACAAATCCCAATTGCCATTCTGTTCTAGGTTAAATTTCAATTTAATTAAAAGCTTCGCTATTGTTGCTGCTTGACCAAAGTTTATACAATACGGTTTATTTGATTTTTAGGTATTTTACTGACCACTTTCTTTAATGGTCTTTATTCATATTCTCTGTAAATGACTTATTAGGTTATTTAAAGTGGACATCGGATCAAATATGTTACAGAATCGAGGTATTCTGGCAATTCATTTGTTCGACGTTTCTCAACTGTTTAATAATCTGGAATTTGTATTATGTTCTCTGGCCATTGAAAATACTATGACAAAAGATTACACTATGAATATTTAGCTAGCCTCAATTAAAAACAACGTGGTGCTTTCGAAGCGAACAGGAATTCGTCAAATTTTGCAAGTCATGTTTGTATTTAAGTAAGTTCGAGTCTACTACATTTGAAACAATTATACGATAACGCGATCGTCCCAGTCCTTGTTTAATACGTCTATTAATACCTCTGAGTTCTTCAAGCTCAAGAGATTTGACTCACCCTAATGGTAAAACACAGGTCAAGTTCGCATTTGGCCAAATCAGGTCAATCTGTCCTGTTCTCCTTTGATCCTAAAAACTGGAACTGTTCTAGTTCAATTACGATACGCAAAAAACTATCACGGGCTTACAGTCGTATTAGTATAATTTTGTCAAATTATCGTTCGTGGTAACATCTTAAGTGTTTTTTATTATTTTACAATGTTTTATATAAATCTCACTCTCCTTACTTTGGCAGCTTGTGTGGTAATAATTCCGCAATTCTGCAATTAGAAATCGTGTACATTCTTCCGATCAATGACACTAAGCTCCAAAATATAAAAATACCTTATTCAAACTTTTAATATTGAACGCTACAGGTGAATATTTTACGCAGTGAAAGAATTCAGCCAATTTGAATTTGTACACAGTACAATTATGGTTACAAACATACTAGTATCTTATTAATTGATATTTCTCTTGAAAAAATAATTTAATTGCTGATTATTACTTTACTTTCCGTACAAAGGAATCAACATTTACGGTCCTCTTTCTCAAAGAATTCAGCGTGCTGAATTGTTGTCTGTAACGAAAAATTATGACTTCATAGTGACATAAGGAGAGTCTCATTTTGGTCTCCAGCGCAACCGTTTCAGTTTCCGTTAAATATTAAAACTTGCGCGGAATGAGTGGTTGATTATCTATCAATCATTATTCAAAGTGTCAATTTTGGCACATGTGATTGCATTAATTATGATAAGCGTTTTGTAAATTAATAAGGTTAATTTTATTGACTTTGTGCGTATGACTATTTAAATTTTAAATTATTAGGAATTGTTTAGGAGATACTAAAAATAAATTACCTATCAAACATGTAAACGAAATTATTTTTAATCAGTTGATTAGAGGTAGGGGCTGCTTGTGATGTTTGTGAGAGATTAGTGTCTGTCCGTACTTAGCAAAGCATGACAAAAAAAGGTTTTATGTTATAATTGTTCTCCTCAGTCTTCTATATGTTGTATTGCTCCTGGGCTGTGTGACTTCGTCTCCGCTTTGACGAAAATTTATAATAAGCGACCCTTACACACGGACATAAGAATGATAAGACTGGTGCTCATCAAATTTAAAGCGTTTCTACACATACTCAGTGGAACGTATTTTAGAGGTTTTCGACCCTACAGATGAATCAGTCTACCTGAAGTAATTAATTTCGTCAAATGTGCATGGCAAGTCTCCATATATCTTACCAGATACTCATTTGCCGGGAGATTAAACTCTAGCGTACATGTCTGCCTGTCAAAATGAGTGAACAACTATTGGTGTTAAGTGTATTAATATGTATATATATATATGTGTGTGTGTGTCTGTGTGTTTCATAGCAATTTCAAAATTAGCACTTGTGGACTTGGGTTCTTTAATTTATTATGACACATTACTATGCTGTCCAGGCTTTCTCACAAATTCTTAAATTACAAAACAATAAACAATTACTATACTATATCATGATCTTGAGAAAAAAAATAGGAGATCAAATTCTACTAATGGTTATTTATTTAAAGCATTCCTAATCTAACGGTAACTCTATGACTTTCGTAAGAGAGATAAACTGTCTATTTCCCGCATACGTGTTGTTATTACTGGCTATTATTGATTAAGGAAGATTTTGATAAACAAACGAAGAAATATATGTAAGCAATGACTATAATTCTTGTGGATTAATATGTCATGTAACGCAGTAGAAGGATGGTCTGAGAAACTGTAGATCTTATTATTTCTAAGTCATTATTTTTTTTTTAAAATAGAATTTTCTTCAAAATTTGACGTTAAACGCTTCCTGTAGATAAAATAAATTCATTTATCGCTACAATACAAAATAATGTACCACTCCGAATACAAATTATAGAAGCTTTTGTTAGTAGGACTGTTCTCCTACGTTATTTCTAATTCGACTGGTGCTATTTCTACTAGACTTTGTAATGTATTATAGAGAATTGTAACTCATCTGTAGAATAATGTTAGTAACGCGAACTGTTATAAACTGCGTATCGTATTTCCAAATAAGTAATTCTGAGTAACGTTTATTTTAATGTGGGAGGGTTTATTTAACAACATCGCACCGGAGAAATCTGTTGAATAACACGTTAAATTTCAGAGTCAATTAATGTAAAAATGTGTTTCAGTAAATCATGAATACTGGGAATTAGGATTAAAATCAGATGTAATGGGGCCAAAATGCTGTTATTGCTCCTGATAATGCTTTTGTTGAGAGAAATCGATTTTAATGCGTTAATATGGACAAAGCTAAAAGTTACTTTCTGAATCATTCTGATTTTTTTTTACTTCATTACATGAAACAAGTACTCAAAGGTCTGAAGAAAAATTTGCATGGTATAAATTGGAGACAGGATGTGACATATGGAGTATGGTAAAAAGAAATTCCACGCAGGTTATTCTCGACGAATTGCATTCATACACGTTTCGTGATGTAAATTATTCCAGTTGGATATGTTCTATCTTTTATTTATTGCTCTTTGACGGTAGCTGTATCATCGATGCATGTTTTACGTGACCTACCAGTGCTACTTCATAAAAATTTTCCTCGGTGGAGACGTTATCTAATTTATCTTTATTTTAATAACCTGAAAGAAACCATCAACTACGGTAGAACAGATCATTTTGCCAAGAAATAAACTAACGAAAAAGAGATTAAAAGAAAAGCTTATTAACTTACTCATTGTATTGAATGTATTGGTTATCTCAGTTTTTTTGCTATCCTACAGAGATTTATATAATCGTGTGGTAATAAGTGTAAACGCTATCTTCATGAATAGTTTAAACCGAAGGCAAAAGAAAAGAATTACAATGGCCCAATACAAATTGTTGGCTAGATTTAAAGAGAATATGCTAACGATAAAATGTTTTTCAGGATTTAGTTTCCTAATGATTTGAACTCATATGCCTAACTAAAGAAGTTTAGTGGTACACGTGAGGTTCTTATTACAACTGCATATTGCCCTTCTAATTTAGCTGCAGACTGGCCTCTTTCTGGGTAAACCCGACTACGATTTTAATAAGTTTTGCTGTTGTCGTCGAGGTGGCTATTATATCCACGCATCTCCTCAAAATGAAAATTGAATAAAAACACAACCACTGGTAGATCCTACTGTGATAACGTCAAGTAGACATGAATCGCTTAAAATTAATAATAATAAGTAGTTTTTGCCGGCTAAAAGTCAAGGTTCTCATACAAAGTTTGCACCTATCATCGCCTCAAGAACAAATATTTCATTTCGAAAAAACTTTGGATTAGATCGGTTAAATAGACAATAAATATTCCTACATTTTGTGCTACCGGTGGCATTTGACTCTCTGAAACGATATAAAGCTTTCCGACTAGAATCCAAAATTTTGGTTGTTTTAGGAAATCATTAAAGTATAAAAATATGAAAAAAGGGTGAAATGATTTTTATATTAAATAAAAAATAGCTTTCGGTTTTTATAGAAATTCGACCATACACTGTAAACATATAACATTTTTCAACGATATATATTGCGGTTCCTCCATTATTAATATTCACCACAGTACGGACAACAGAAGACGAACAAAACACATTGCTTTAAACATTCCAGTGTTCGATAAAAGATTCGAATCAGGAACTCCTTCGAGTGGAGACCACCACATTAACCCCAACGTTGCAAATAGCCGTAATGCAATGTCTTGTGAAATTCCTTAAATTTTCTGCTTACTAACTTTGAAATTAAATAAAAAAACATTGGTACGGGTTTCAAATATCGAAGGCATTTATACGCAGAAAATCTGATTCAATCCCGAGTAAAGCAGCATTAAGGCAGTGAGCCATAGTAAAAAAATTCTCTGATGAAATGGGGGTGTAGCGGGGGTAAAGAAATGTTTACAGTCCGCAGGTTTCTGGAGCTTTCGTTGGAGCTTTTCTCGTCCGACATTTTTATTGGCTACTTTACGTGAATATCGCGGGGCAGAGGACGCAGTCACGTTCCGCCTGCTCGCACAATACCGCGCCGCCGAGAAGGCACTGCTCCCCCTATCAGAGGGAACGGAACCAGGCAGACGGTCCCTAGCTCACTCGCAGGCACTATATTGACTGTCTATTCACGAGTGATTTGGTACTGCACAGAATTTCTCCAGATGTTACTGATATAAAATAAACTAACTATCATGAGTGATCCCCATCACCAAGAGCAAATTAACGTCAATTTTGGCAACGAATTAACGGCACTTACAGAGTCTTACTGTTTCCAGAAAATATATTTTTCAGAATTTAACAAATGAGTAATCATCTCAGCCCAGTCCCTGCAATATTAGACCCACCCAAATCCATTAAATATTTTCGCAATAATAACTGACTATTCACATCTCCGACGGAAGTATCTTCAGTGTCCAGAAGAAAATTACGAAGTTAGTTAATCGGGCGAGTATTAGATGCCTCATGGTTTAATTAATATAATGAAATAACTAGTCCACGAACAAGTTTCAAAATTTTAACTTGTTTTATTGCTAGTAAGCCATCGGACTTCAAAATACAGTTCGCATATAAACACAACACTCCAACGATTACAGTCGACACTTCTTCCAAAGACAATACTACCAAAACTTTTCGTCCAACACTGTCCTTGGTCGACGTAAACTAATGCAAAGATACCAATACCCAGTATTTGCTGGTCGCTATATATAAGCTCTATCGAAAGTTCTAGAACACTACAAAGGCTTCCGACAGGTATTTCTCGAACATTAACAATAATTAAACAGCGTTGAATATTAATATATTTTTCTCGGGCTTCCAGCCGTGTAAGGATATTACATTTGCGGGACGTTTCGAAGGCGTCCATCTCTGCCTTCATTGTCAACCAATTAACTGTTTGTTTATTCAGACGCTGCTACGGAAACGGTGGAAGACAAAAACCAACACAACGCGATTACGTCATCCGCTCTTCTGCTTGTTACCGACGCGAAACTGTTTCAGCATTTTAATGGCCGGGTTCCAGGCCGCACTGAGTTGATAACCAGTGTCCCTGTTGACTAATAAATCAGTTAATCTTATTTCTACAGCCTTCATTCTACATTCTACATGGGCCAGAAACAGTCTTGACCAATTCCTTGTGCATCTCAATTCTATCCATGAAAATATCAGTTCACAATGGAATTGGAGGAGGACGGTTGCCTGCCGTTTCTTGATGTGCTTGTTATTAAACGTGCTGATGGTTCGCTGGGACACACTGTGTATCGGAAGCCTACCCATACCGACTTATATTTAAATGCCAACAGCTGTCATCATCAGGCACAACGAAACTCTGTATTAACTACCTTGGTACACAGAGCACAAAGGATTTGTGACAAACATAGCCTGGCGGGTGAATTGGACTATCTCCGGAAAACGTTTTTAAATAATGGTTATAATCAGGGACAGATTACTCGTGCGTTTAAACAGAAGGAAAATCGACGGAGAGATCAGATTGATACCAAGGGCCTTGCCTTTCTGCCGTTTGTGGGTGCTCTAAGTTTCAAAATAGGTAGACTGCTATCACAACACGGAGTCAAGACAATTTACAGACCACCCACTAAAATCAGTAACTTGGTCGGCAGCGTTAAAGATGACCTAAGTTTACGAACCCAGGGCCGACCTCGGTAGCGTAGGGGCTAGAGTGCTAGCTCCACGTGCCGAAGGTCGCCGGTTCGAATCCGGCCGCGGGCATGGATGTTAAGTGTTGTGTGTCTGTGTGTGTGTCCTGTCCGTCCTGTGGCGTCCGCACTTTGAAGACTATATAAACACTGGATTTAACTGATTCACTGGAAGCTTTAATATAACACATTGAGCTGGCTGTATGGCCTAGCTGCCAAAAGCCATTAAACAAAACAAAAACAAAACAAAACAAAAAAGTTTACGAACCCCTGGTGTATATTATATACCATGTGAATGTGGCCGCGGCTACATTGGACAGACGCAGCGATGCATTGTGCAGCGATGTGTAGAGCACGCCAGAAATGTTCGCCTTGGGCAAGAATAAAAATCTGCGGTGGCCGAACATAGTGTGCAAGAGGGTCACACTTTTGAATTTGAAAAAAAACAACCATTTTAGCCCGGGTCAAAGATTTTTGGGCCAGCGTTATTACAGAGGTTGTAGAAATAAGATTAACTGATTTATTAGTCAACAGGGACACTGGTTATCAACTCAGTGCGGCCTGGAACCCGGCCATTAAAATGCTGAAACAGTTTCGCTTCGGTAACAAGCAGAAGAGCGGATGACGTAATCGCGTTGTGTTGGTTTTTGTCTTCCACCGTTTCCGTAGCAGCGGCTGAATAAACAAACAGTTAATTGGTTGACAATGAAGGCAGAGAAGGACGCCTTCGAAACGTCCCGCAAATGTGATATCCTTACACGGCTGGAAGCCCGAGAAAAATATATTAATAATTAAACAATTGAAAACATATTAAAAACAATCAATATTAACAAATAATCATTTACAATCGTTACATGATGCTTAGAAATGAAAATTAAAGATACTTAAACACAAAATTATCCACATAAATCATTTTTAACTGTAGTAAATCGTCCTTTAAACATCGTAGCTTGCCTTAATACTTGGAATTACAAACATTTAAGCAATTCTCTGGCGTAGTTCTGTTCTTAAACATATTAAATGGTATTTACATAATTTCTTTTCACAAAACAAAATCCATTTACACTGATGTACAGTAAATTAGAAGACAATCATTAAAAATTTATATTCTGTCAAACTCTCGCTTGCTACAAGTGCTTCATAAAACACAATTTCAGTTAAAGTTTAGGTTTGAGGGCTGTTACACCAGGCAGGATTGTATTAAATGGACGGGTAGGGGCGTTAATGAGAATTGGGATACTTGGAATTCCGTCAAAGAAAATAATAACAGTTTTTTCCGAAACTGCATTCAATGGTTCTATTTCTCGCAGCGAAAGATGCGTTTCAACTAAAGAACAGTTAAATTAATTTTAAAAAAGTTAATAAATGTTACTTGGAACGACCTTTTTTCGGCAACTGCGTTCCACAATAAGTTATGGTCATAACGATCATAGTTCAGAAACCATTAATCGTAGCCAGAAGAGGCATGTCGATTGAAGAGCAATTAATTCCTAGATCAATTTCACACAAATCTTAATTAAAGAATCATTGCACGATCTGTATTCGGAAAAAATTGATCTCCGGAAGTTGAGAGAATTCCTTCCGTTGAGATATATAGCCTGCTCTATTTTCGAGCAGCTGCTATGATAAAAATCGTATTATCATGCGGAAGATTGCTGAGAGTTTGAAAAATCTCCGTTATTTAATACGCGGCTCTTTGTTGTGGTTTTTATTTTTAGCGGTGTGCGACAATTCCTTCCTCCTGGACTGATATAGTTCTACAGTTATGACAAGTATAATGTATATATACCGAAATGAGCGTATCGGACACACAAATACGGAGTTCTTTAGCTTTCACGTTATGATTATTTGGGTCATCTTTACATTTATATACGGTGAATGTATTGATGCATCATTGGATCTTAATGCAATAATGCAAGAGGAGGTTGTGGTTAGTTTCAAATACAGCTTGGACCATAATGACAACCGAAATGCGGCATCACAGCGCAAGGCTGAAGGAATTCAGTTTTTAATTACAGTTACATTGCTTTTATGAGTGCCATGTTACTTCATGCGAATGTAAGTATTTCGACATGTATCACGATCTCTACGGCCCTAGTAAGACTTATAACTACATTACACGGTACAACATATGGCGTTAGGATTTCTATATTCATTTTTAGTATTCTCTGGTCTCATTGGTGCCATATTGCTGTCATAAGTTTCAACTGTATCGCAATATAAAGTAGACCTACTATTGACTATGTTGATGTGTTGATAAAACTTTCATATGAACGAAGAGAACAATTTAAATTCAAATTATTCTTATAATAGCTGTGCTCGAGAGTTCGTCCATGTTGAATTTGAGATTTGTGCTTTTAATTCAGAGATAAACAATGGAAGAAATGCTGGATGGCTAGGAAAAAGGAGAGAAATTCCCCTGTTTTTTTCCCTCTTGGGATCTCCTCCTTTCACTCAAATTTAGATTGAACACAAATGTTTTAAACACTTTTTGCGCATTATTCGTTTCCACCACCTATTGAAACAACCACTAGTTATCAGTATTTTATGGGTGTTGATGACCTAGCGACACACATTAGTAAGGTTCACATAGCTTCTTTGCAAATAAATATGTGAAGTGTTATTGCCTGGCGTAAATATGAACAGAGTACCTTATTTTTGTGAACATACAAGAAATATGACATAAAATCATAATTGTATGTTAAAGTCGATCTTCTATACGATTTAAACACCCCGTCACTGCATAAATAGGGCTAACATTCCGGTTACCAGAAGGCTGAATGCCAATAAGATTGTAGCGTCCGAGCTGTTGAATGCCACAAAACCTTGGGTTCGTTTCTGACCTGATAAATCAGAGAGCGGAGATATGTGGTCATGTGATCAGAGATATTACAGTCCTACTATTACTTACAGCTAGTAATGAGCAGGGGTTCAGTGATATCAATTGTAATAGTAGTGCAAAGATTAAGCGATTTTAACAAATTCACTGATTTTAAGTAAATTGACAAAACGTGAAGTTCATGGAAATAGCTCTAATGAAATTCAATAACATCACTAATAAAAATCTAGCCACTCAGAGTATCTTTCCTAAGCCAGCAGAGGAGAAATAAATGCATTGTCTGTACCTGAGAATTGTACATGAAGTCTTGAAGTCCGCGCCGTCAGGGCGTCGAAGAAGGACTCTCCTATGGCGTCAATATGGAACTGTACTGCCGAGCTGTAGGAGTGGGGGAATCACGTGCGTGCCTATAATTAGTTCATTAGGCCTTAGTAAGTACTTTATGGCTGGTAGAGTGGGAGACTGGTTTCTCACGTTAGGTACTTCTGCTAGCCTTGAAATCCGCTGCGTCTAAAAGAATTAGGTTACCTGCCTCCAAGGCCACGAGAAAAAATACTCCGCCCGAACATACTATGCTTCTGAAGTTTAAAATCCTTCAAAGCCTATCCCGGACATTTGAAAATACATGAATAAATGAGGCACTCCAAATACATTTCAACTGGCGAATTGCTTATAGAGTTTCAGATAGAAGTTTGTCAAGAATTCATGCCAGCTGCCGACTATAAATGACTTCTTGTATCGTTTCACTAGACAATAAACAGTTAATCCATATGGTCGCTTTAATTTGCTACCCTACACTGAAATCAGATTATTCCAATGTGAATACGTTATTATAAAATTATTTATATATTAATAAATTTCCATCAAACATATGCTTTAAAACGTTTACACTATTCGTTACGGACTGTAGATTGATTGCTCATAATTCTTTACTTATAAATGATAATATGAAAGTGGGAATTCAGGATAATGTGTCAATTTCAGATTTTTTTTTTATTCGCTTCTGCCGTGATTTTATAAATAAAATGGTATTCTCAAGTCATTCAGGAAAAGATAAAACAATTTCGAACCTACTACCAGTATTTACTGAAATCGTTTGGCAATAGGGCTTTTAAATGTATTTGTGCTATTGGTTTTTATACGTAGGTATGTACGCAATGCATGTCAGATTTCTGACTTTATAATTTTAATTTCTTGTGGAAAATATAGCAATTGGATATTAATATTTAACATTACCCAGGAAGAAAATTTTCGACGGTTAAAAACGAAGTCGAATAACAGAAGTGAACCAGGAGCGAGGGAAAAAAGTTAAAATTGTTGGAATGGCGAAAATTCTCATCCAGCAGCAGTTGCCCTGCAGCCGACGAATGTGCGACGGTGAAAGTTCTCCGGCTATTAGTTGAGGAAAAATTTAAAACTTCAGCGAAATATGAGAAATACTAAAAATGGAGGAACGCGTGGCCACAGAGGGCCAGCTGTCAGTTTATCAGCGAAACTGCTAAAATCGTTGTTTTTTTTTAAATTTTATACGGAACACTCGGGAGTTATACCGCAATAAATACACCCATGTTATTTCATATGATTTATTCTGAACGCATTTGTCTCCTCGTTCCCTTTTATTTGTTACTGCATTTCATTCAGATATAGTTTTTTTTTATTAATGCTTTACGCCTCTTCGACAGCTAAGGTGGGATGGGAATGGATACAAGGAACAGGAAGGAATTCGGCCATGGCCTTTTTGAAGGAAGCATCCCAGCATTCGCCTGGAGTGATTTGGGGAAACCATGGAAAACCGAAATCTGAATGCCCGGACGGGGATTAGAACCCGCATCCTCCCGAATGCGAGGCCAGAACGTTAGCCGTTCACCAACCACGCTCGGTGAAATTTAAGTGTCGACATGCTCAAACCATGGGATTAAGATAAATGCAAAGAAGAGTCAGCTTTTTAGATACACAAATAATAAAAAAATTAAGTAAATTACGCCAAAGCAATTGACTTTGGCGTAATTTATTTATTAATATTATCAGCAATTGAGGAAAATGATCCACAACATCCAGATATAAAAAATAAGGTTGATTATGATTATGAGATGGGAAAAGAATTGCTTGTTGAAGACTTGAAATGTAAATATCTGGGCATTATATTTGATAACAAACTTAACTGGTCAGGACACATTGGACAGGTAGTAGAAAAAGGTTTCAAAATTCTCCACTTGTTGGAGGGAGTGATGATGGGATGCACGAGAGAAGTAAAGGAATTGGGTTACAAAATATTGGTCAGACCATTGCTTGAATATGGTAGTGTAGTATGGGATCCACATTTTGAGTATCAAATACAGGAGTTGGTGAGGGTACAAAGAAGGGCTGCTAGATTTCTTTCTAGAAATTATCGCAGAACCCAATCAGTAACTGATATGATAAAAGAGCTGGAATGGGTTTCATTGGAAGACAGGAGGAGGGTGAAGAGGGTCATGGCAGTGTACAAGGCGAATATTGGCGATGTGGCATGGAAAGATAATGGTGTAAGAATTGAAAGTAATGCATGGAAGGGAAACGATGACCATGACCACAAGCTGGCACTCTATTTCAGGCACAAGGGTGTAGAAACACTATCTCTCTTTTTTTTTTTAGGCAAGGGTGTCAGGGATTGGAATAAGTTACCAAGAGAAATAAGGAATAATTTGCCAAAAATTTTGAGGGAATTTAAAGCTAAAGCTAAAGGGCGCAGAAAGGGGGGGAGGGAAGATGAGTGTTTCGGTAAATTGCCACCAGAGCATGGGCTCTATTGCAGTTTAATTAAATATTATTATCAACCTCGATGATGTAATTAAAAAAACTTGTTATAATGGATGTTATTCCGTTTTTTTTCTCTCTCGTTATATACAGGGCAACATTTGAAAAGAAGCTGGATTATTAGAAACATGATCTTTCTTGTAATAGAATCTTCATCACAGTGTCATTAGTAACAGCAACGATTCTATTGGCGCATCCAGGAGACCTAATCAAATCATTTAACTGGAAACCGCTAATTTATGGGGAGTGAAGGGTATTTCAGCTCGTGAACAGAGTAGCCACTACAATAGTAGGGAATGACCACTGGTGGGGTCTACACTGCATAACAGCTCTGGGTTGAAACAGCCACTGAGAAGAAACTTGCAGTTTATTGCAAACAACCGCACTCCGTAAGCGCAGTTTAGAGATTATGTTGGAGTTCGATAGAGTAAACACTAAAAGGGAATCTAGACAAATAATTGTATATATGATTTTGTTGTGGATAAAGACCTTCGGCGTGCTTGTTAAACCTGAGACCAAATAGAACTATATAAGGGTATTACAAAGTATTTCCGCTTATCTAATTGTCATGGAAATTACTATGACATTTCCACAGACAGCTCTAATGACCTGAACTTTGACGAGCGGTTAAGCCAAAAGCAAAGATATAAAATAAAAAAGAAAGCTTTCAGTTTTGTTCGTGGCATAGAGAAGCGTAAAACAAAACTAAGTGATTCCTAGGCAGCAACCGTCACTACAGATATCTCAGGGTGCTGCAGTATGGTGAGAGGAGCTGTCAGATGGACAGTGTCATCCACCTGGTAGAGAGAATCAACAGTGTGAAATATCATTGAAACGGGTGCAGTGATGTAAATTTTTAGGCAGTATACTACTGATATTGCAGGAGAAGGGTGGTGAAGGGTGTCGAGAATCACGCTCTCCGGTAGATAGTTTTACCTCCTGGTTGAGAAAATTAAGTGTACGAAACTTGTACACAATTGTTATGCAGTTGCTGATTCGCATGCGAAATAAACAAACATTAATCTTTCAAGTTTTATGTATATAAATTGTAAAAGATTGCCGTTCTCTTCTTAAAGTCTTTATGAAAACGTACAAGATGTGTTGGAGCAATATACGTTGAATATAATTGTAGATGAAAATTATATGTCTTTGTTACAGGCAAGAAACAACGGCCAATAAATTTTTGTAACTAAAAGAATTAGACTACATATGTTAATAGTTCTGTGTTTACCGCTAAGTGATACTTACAGCGGTTTAAAAGCGATCATAAGGGAACACTAAAAACAATAAACATCTGGAAAGATTGATATTTTTGTAAGAAGACAAAGGAACAGTTTCTTTGTGAGTTGGAACTCTTAGTTTTCTTTTTGTGCTTGTCAGAGATAGAAAATATCTGCGAAGATCAGGGAGAGTATTGAGATGGAATGTTGGAAGAGAATGTAACGGATACTCTTGACGGGGAGACGTAATGCTTTTGTAGTTTAGGAAAGAAAATACAAACACGATTGTCAGTCGCAATATTCTGCAGTTTTCTGGACACATTTTCTGAAGGGAAACTGATAGTTAAAGGAAAAGGTAACGGAAAGTGGCAGACTTCCAATAAGATGGATTAGTCGGACCAAAAACCTTGTACACGGCGCCGCAATACACTTCAGAAAGCAGAAGTTGTTGAGATCCCAGTTTTTTTTTTTTTTTTTTACTGTCGTCAGTCTTTCGACTGGTTTGATGCAATCCTCCATCCTTTCCTATCTTGTGCTAACCTCTTCATTTCCAGATACCCCTTACAGCCCACGTCCTCAATTATCTGTTTCATATATTCTAATCTGTCTTCCTCTTCTGTTCTTACCTGTGACTGTTTCCTCCACTAACAAATTAACCAGTCCAGCATGTCTCCAAATATGACCTACCAGCCTGTCTCTTTTTTCTGTAAGCTTCTTCCACAAACTTCTTTTCTCGCCCATCATTTCCAAAACTCGTCCATTTCTTACTTTGTCTGTCCACTTAATTTTTAGCATTCTTCTGTAGCACCACATTTCTCTATTTCCGGTATTCCTAAAGTCCATGTTTCGCTACCATAAAGTGTTGTGTTCCACACAAAGAGTTTTAAAAAGTTCTTTCTAATTCTTAGATCAATATTTGAAACTAAAAGGTTTGTCTTTTTCATGAAGGCTCTTTTTGCTAGTGCTATTCTGCTTTTAACATCATTCCTGCTTCGGCCATCGGTTGTAATTTTACTTCCCAAGTAACAGAATTCACTTACTTCTCCTATTGCATTCGATCCTACTTCTATATTTAATCTACTAGTATTGGTATCATTTTTGCTACATTTCATCACTTTTGTCTTGCTTTGATTTATATTCAGTCCAAAATCCTCCTTCAGTATTTTATTCATGCCATTCAGTAACTTCTCAATATCCTCAGCCCTCTCTGCTAACAAGACAATGTCATCAGCAAATCGTAGCATACTGATTTTTTTACCCTGAAAACTTATGCCACATGGAAATTTTTCATTGACTTTCTTAATTGCTTCTTCTACATACAAGTTGAATATTAACGGGGATAGACTATAACCTTGTCTCACACCCTTTTTAACTGATGCATATCTCTCGTGATTCTCTACTTTTATTATAGCCACTTGATTCTTATATAGTTTATAGAGAATTCTTCTATCTCGATACTTTAGGTCTGTATTCTTTAAAATTTTGAACATTTTGTCCCACCTAACATTATCAAAAGCTTTTTCTAAATCAACAAATGCCATAAAAGTATCTTTGTTTTTCTTGATCCGCCCTTCAAGTATTAATCTTAAAGACAGAATTGCTTCCCTTGTACCGCAATTTTTCCTAAACCCAAACTGATCTTCATCTACTATCTCTTCTACTACCCTTTCCATCCTTCTGTATATTATTCTGGTTAGTAATTTTGAAGCATGTGATGTTAGACTAATGGTGCGATAATTTTCACATTTGTCGGCTTGTGCTTTCTTTGGAAGTGTGAATATGATATTTTTTTTATTAAAATCAGTTGGAATTTCTCCTGTTTCATAACTTTTTGATATCAGCTTGAATAATCTTTCGATTTCTTCCTCTCCTAGGGATTAAAGAAGTTCTGCAGGGATCTCATCAATTCATACTGCCTTATTTGCTTTCAAATCATTCAGAGCTTTGTTAAATTCTGTCCTCAAAACAGGATCTCCTAAGTCATCAATGTCGACATCACCTTCCTTTTCCATTACGCTATTGTTCAAGTCGTCCCCAACATACAGTTTCTCAATGTATTCTTTCCATCGGTTAGCTCTATCTTCTGAGCTTAAAAGAGGTTTCCCATCGGCAGCTTTAATGTTCATACCTCTTTTTTTCATTTCTCGAAAATTCTGTTTGATCTTTCTGTAGGAAACATCTAATTTTCCTACGTCCATTTCCTTTTCTACTTCTTCACAGTGTTCTTGTAGCCATTTTTCTTTTGATATTTTGCATTTCCTATTTTTTTTTATTTCTAAATTGCCTGTACTGCTCTTTTCCTGCTTCATCATGAGCATTTTTGTACCTTCTCCTCTGATCCATCAGCTCCAAAATCTCTTCTGTGATCCAAGGTTTTCGGGCAGCTTGTTTCCTAAAGCCTAATGTTTCTTTACTAGCTTTCATTATTTCGTTCTTTAATGCATTCCATTCGTCCTCGGTTGAGCTCCTTTCAGAGTTACTTCTTAGACCTAAGTCTACCATTTCTGCAAATTTTTCTCTCGTGTTAGATTGTTTTAGTTTATTCACTTCCAGTCTGTTCTGCTTATACTGCTTCCTTATTCGCTTAAATTTTAGCCTGCACGTCATTATTATCAAATTATGGTCAGAGTCTATGTCTGCTCCTGGGTACGCTTTACAGTCTAAAACTTGATTCCTGAATCTCTGTTTGACCATGATATAATCTAGCTGATATCTACCTGTATCCCAAGGACGTTTCCAGGTGTATATTCTTCTTGCATGGTTCTTAAACAGTGTGTTCGCCACTACTAGCTTATATCTTTCACAAAATTCTATCAACCTGCTTCCTCGCTCATTTCTTTCTCCTAGACCAAAAATTCCTACAGTACTCCCTTCTTTTCCTTCTCCCACTATCGTATTCTAATCACTCATGATTATTAGATTTTCCTCCCCCTTCACATATTTTATTAATTCTTCAATTTCAGCATAAATTTTTTCTATTTCTTCGTCATATTCCTGTGACGTTGGCATATACACTTGTACTAATGTGGTTGAGACGGGCTTAGTTTCTAACCTCATCAAAATAATTCTGTCACTAAACTGTTCATAATAACTCACCCGTTTCCCTACTTTCTTGCTCATTACAAATCCTACACCAGTGACTCCATTGACAGCTTGTGTGCTAATTATCCTGTGCTCCCCAGACCAGAAATCCTGTGCGTCCTTCCATTTAATCTCACTAATCCCAACGACATCTAACTTAAGTTGTTCCATCTCCCTATTTAAGTTTTCTAACCTACCTGCCCTATTCAGACATCTAACATTCCACGCTCCGATTCGCAGAATGTTTCTATCCATTCTGATGACTCCTCCCTGAGCAGTCCCCACCCGGAGATCCGATGGGGGGACTATTTAACCTCCGGAATATTTTACCCAGGAAGAAGCCATCATGATATATGTAATTTGAGAGGATTACATGTCCTCGGGACACCCTTTGGGTCTTTAATGCAGTTGTTTCCCGTTGGCTTCTGCATCCCCATGCCGTTGATCATTTCTGATTCATCCGCCTTTAGGGGCCATTTCAAACCCCAAGGGCAAGAGGGTTCCCTGTACCGCTCCCCGATCTTCCGCCCTCCTTTCGGAGGCCGTTGGCAAGCAGTGGGTGATTCCTTATACCGAGAATGTTTCAGTCGCCAGAGCCTCGTCTGTGCAAACAGGGTGCACCACGTGAAGGAGAGGTTGACATTTGGTTGTAAAAGGCTAGTATAGCTTCTCCCAAACCCTTACACCACGAGATCCCAGTACGATACTGATAAAAAGAATAGATCATGACGTCATGATAGTCAGACAAGACTCATGCGGCGGCAGTGGAGGCATTGATAATAGTTTTAGTAGTAGTAAATTAATTTATGAATTCTAAAACCTTAGTATATGCGCGTAGGTATTTCCTTCAAAAGTGGAAGAAAGGGTCAATACATGCCTCGTTGTTATCTGTAAAATAGATACAGGCGATGCGCCTGCACTACATGCTGCCAGCAGTGCACATTTCGAACGCTAATAAGATGTGTGGCGGTAAAGGAAGAAACGTCCAGGTCTTTAATTGTAAATTAAAGATGTGCAGAGATCAGTAACCAGACTGCACTGTAATCGTTGACCTCAGTGGATAATCTAATAGCTATATGAGAAATCTCTCCTCGTCTCTTCCTTCCACGTTATTCTGTGAGTGTTAATCACAGAAAAATATGACTACGTTTTTGGCAGTTCTTAATGGTCTGATCATCTTTCGTCCTGTCAGATTTACTTATAATTTGTTTATTTTGCATCTCACGAATGTACATACATCCAGCTCTTAACTTAGATCTTAGAGCAACATAAGGAAGTGTTATCATCTTAATTCTCATCACATCGCTGAACTAGGTGCAACTAATTAACATGTTTAGATACAATGAATAACAATTCTACACCCTACGGGAATGACGTAAAAGTACTGAAACTTTGATTTAGGAAGTGTGTTTTGTGAAAGGATATATCGTAAATAACTATTCCATAACTTCTCTTTTAAATAGAGTGCACTACACCTCATCTGACTTCTAACGTATCGGATGACCCTAGTAACCTAGAAATTTTTCATTGGTAGGTAAATACATTTTCGGACCCTAATGTCTTTCACTCTAATGGAGCAACTTTAAAAACACCTAAATGGTGGCTTTTCCTGTTTGGGATTCTGGGTATTGTAACTGCTAATGTTCGAAAACTCTGGCGTTACTAAAGAAGGACGTTCAGTTGAAGTGCCAAGGAGGCACTGTTATTTTTCGTAAAATGTGTTTCTATTGAAAATTATATACGTTTATAACACAATAAAATCTGTCAACAAAAATAGGTAGCTGGCTTGTAACTTCAAATTACATTAGGAAAGTAGACTTCAGAATCTTATGAAATTTCAGATTTATGACAGTATGTAAATGGAGTTGCACGAAATCATAATAACTGTCAAATTTGTCGAAGGTTCTCCACAGGTAATCTTCATATACGTCATTCACCACATAACATGAATGAAATTAACAACTTACGAGTATCGATTACGTGAGAAAATGAGCGCAGTTACTCGTTACTATGAGGAATAGAATATTCGCACTAATGTTGACAATGCAACAAATGTAAAAATCAAAGCGGGTTTTAGGGAAGTCAGAATAAGTAGAAAGTCTATTTCGATAGTTTCTGCTCTACATACAACTGAATGGCAGTCTGGTTGAATGAAGACTTTAGCCATCGGCGAAAAATTCAGCAATTGAGAGCACACGAGTCTGAGTTGGAACATCTAGCAAAAATTCTAAAATTGATTGAGACATTCAGCAAAATGGTTGGTCGCGTCTGCGGAAATTTCGCGTCTAAGAAAATTTCCGGGTGAGAGCGCCTGCTCCTGTCGTCTGCTTTTATTACCTTCGGATAATGGCGCCTACAAATTTGGCCAATAAAGACGCCACGACGACAGATGAATATTGCCTTCGCAAACCTGAGTCTTTAAAATATCCCATCTCATTCCTAAGATTCCATTTTCCGGCGCATCAGCAAGGTATATTGACCATTGCAGATGCCGCATAATTCTCTCCTTGAACGGTCATCCCCCCCCCCTCCCTCTTTGGCCGCCTGACTTCAACAATCGAACTGAAAGGCAGGTCTTTTGAGATGTTAACTGACACACGTAATTGGCCAGTCCTGCGTCTCGAATTTTCCAATGATTGGATCAGATTTCCTACTCTCTCTAAATTACCAGGTTTCGCATTTAGGAACATTACGAAATCAAGCCTACATTAACATAATTTTCAAAATGTATATGCGGATTTGAATGAAATTACCCTGAAATAACCCTCGAATATAAAGTATCGTTGTAGAATACGCTTAATCTCCCACCGCGGTTCATATAACCAAAAGGGTCAGAAAAATATATACGGGTAAGTACGAAGTGAGGCAAATCGATGTCATAGTTACCGTACATTCTTTTATCAGGCAATAACACGGAAAAAAACTGGAGAACAAACATGTGACGTTCTTGGAATGTAGAAGATGGATGTGTCGTTACAAGTAAGCAACAGTGAGTAGGGCAAAAAAGAAAAGTCTGCATTAGCGCACAGAATTCCCTCCCGGTGAAATATTACGATGGTGAAATATGAGCTTTTCTCAGAGAATAATTCAGAGTAATTCGTGTATTTGCGGAAGCTGATTACTGATTAGTGTATTTTTTCATGGGATTTGATATTATGGTTTCCCAAATCACTCCAGGCAAAAGCCGGGATGCTTTCTTCAAAAGGCCGTGGCCCAATTCCTTCCCATTCCTTGTCTCTAAAGACCTCGTTGTTAAGAGACATTAAGCAGTAAAAAAAAAAAAAAAAAAAAAAATTGATATTGAAAATTTCCGCTTGTTTAAGTCAAATATCGTGGCACATGTTTTCACTACAAGGAATTAGAATAATCTGTATAAGATTAAAACATGATTACCATTAATATAAAAAGCTTCTAAATATTTTGCGACACAACTGTTATATTAACTTCCTGAAAATATAAAACAGATTACAAAATATAAATAAATATTTAAATAAACACTGAAAGCATGTCTAAATCCAACTACCGTTATCAAAATTTTATGTGTAATATGGTATATATGATATTAATTGAAGAATTAAAAAAAACACATCTGCAAATTTGTTTAAAATCTCTTTGCATCAAATATTATTTTGTACTATGCGTCTGTCGCATATCGCCTCCGTGAACGAAGCGTTTCAGCTCCTCTTCAACCATCTATTCAGTACAAACAAGAAACAAGTAAAATAAATAAATATAACAGTTAACTGCTTCAAATAGTGGTGCAGTTATGTTGAATTTAACATCTTATAAGATAATATTTGTGTTGCTCATTGGAAAACTTACAAAAACAGGACCATTCCCGAGCGCAGTTAGAGGGAACGGAGAACAACATGAGAGAACACATACACAATTCGCGAGAAAAGGTAAGTTAAGTCGAAAATTGAAAATGAGAGGGAAGTATATTTACACTGGGGTCTGAAATACTACCTAAATATTTAGTTTCATAGTTATAAATATGTTTGAAAATGCTTTAACAAAGCCTAACTTTTTCACCAACTAATAGAGATGAGAAGCAGAGTGTTTATTTGGGTGTGGAGTGTATTTTGGATGAACACACCATATCCCGTATTTTGTGGCGTTTATGATACTGATGAGCCTCTACTACGGTGATTGAGATCGATTTCGTCGTGTCGGAGGACCTAAGTCTTCAAACGAGGTCGGATGCAGTAACAGATTCATGTAGATCACCGACTCACTTTGTCGTAGATTCTGAGTCAGTGTATCGAAGTCAGGACACCACATAACGTGTGCTGCACTGCTCTCGTTCAGAGCAGAACAACCAATAGTCTAGTAGGATCGGGAACAGTAATCCTGTATTTCGGCCGTTTCACTATAAATCTTTTATTTAATGTTTCGGTTTTTCATATTGATATTTAACCGGACTTTGGCAGCAAAGCTCAGTACCACAACAAACCTGAACAATGGCGATAACTTTAAGAACAATTAAATAGACGGAAAATTACTTACTGTTGTTTAACAATAGTTAAGGTAATCCTCACATTGCTCAGTTGTTAGAACTGCGTACTGGACTTCAGGGTTTATTTCCCGACGAAGCTTGCGTGCGTCAACTGTGGGGTACGCTCGCCTCCCACCGACCACACGTTGGCAAACGACCGACCGGTGGACTCTTGAGAAAAGCGCCAAGGGCGTGACACCCGCATGCTCCCTTACCCTTTTCCCGAAATACTTAGTGCCGACGTCGTCAAAAGAAAAAAAAAAAAATAGGAGTTTTACCTCCGTGTATCTCTCCTTCTCCCCCCTCCACCCGGTAAAGCGAAAATGCTTTATATAACATTTTTCTAGAACTTTGACTAAAATAACAATCATATGATATCAATGAAGTTTGTTAATCTGCAGTTTAACCTCGGTTATTCTATCGTATTTAGTTTTTATGGATTTAGGAGATGGTGGAGACTTAATTCACCAGTGATTTATTAATGAATTACACTTAATAGCTCTTATGTTACTTATATTTAATATTATATTCGTGTGGATAAGACAATAACAATTAAGTTGAAAACAGCTCCACCTGTTTGCCCTAGCAAAATATGTGTAGCTTTTTATGTCAATGCACTATACATTAGATGATTGTAAACGCAAAAGATTTGATTTAACGCACGCAATTTAATAAGCATCTCTTTAAGAATAGGCATGTATATGTATTTAACTGACAGATTTCGGCTTTCTCATTGTCCAGTTGATACTGAGTGGACCAAGCGTGATGGTGTAACGGTTAGCGTTCTGGCCTCGCATTCGGGAGGACGGCGGTTCGAATCCTCGTCCGGGCATCCAGATTTGGGTTTTCCATGGTTTCCCAAATCACTCCAGGCAAATGCCGGGATGTTTCCTTCAAAAGGCCATGGCCGAATTCCTTCCCATTCCTTGCCATCCCCCCCATCCTTTCCCATCTCTAAAGACCTCGCTGTTAAGAGACGTTAAACAGTTAAAAAAAAAAGATACTAAGTGAAAATTCGTTTCCACGAAAAGAGTACTGTCATGTTTACATACTTGATAACTAAGTTCAATATCAGTAGGGACAATCCACGATTTAAGAAAACTGAAATGCTTGCATTGCCGAAACACGATGTTTAATTTTTTTTAATGGGTCTTATTTAACCCTACCAACTAGAACAATATTTCCGAAGCGACAAAGATACAACCGTTAATGACTATTGTTATAATGTCTTAATATTTGCAATGGAAGGTGACTCAGGCATAAATGTTTGTAGAATACGTGCTTTATGTGTGAAATGGTTCTATATACTGTATACTTTTACTGTATACTCTCTTCAATTCACGGTGAAAAATCAAACTAAAATTGAAGAAATAGGAGAGAACTAGTGGTCTAATACGTTCAGACTCGTCAGATAAAGTGGATAAGATTTAAAAAGTTACATGAGGAATGGGCGCCAGGAATAATCTTTAACTATAATCTTACAAAGACAGAAAAACAGTATAATAGGCCGATCAGAAAAATACAGAAGGTGGCGTTACAGATCACCAAAGCCTATCCTTTGAAAGTAGAGAGAGGACGGAATTTCTGTTTATCTATGTGATTTTTTCTACGGTTATGACTATTTGGTTTTGGTTTATATAAAATATATATATATATATATATATATATTTACGAGATATACGACATAGAGATTGGAAGGTCTCGTATGCAAATAATTGTGAGAAGAGAGTAGGTATAACATGAAGCTGTCAACTATAAATGCAAAGAAATGGGAGTTTTTGTCGTGTAGAACCAAATAAAGACATCATTAGCTAGTATAGCATATTGCAGTAGATTTAGCGATTCAGTTGGGTGACAAGAATTATTTCAACAAACAATGATGACTAGTAAAGCGTGTCTGCAGGGAGCAGTATACTGTTCATTGTGATTGTGTTCAATGTACGACACGGCTATGCAGGTGATACGATTACAGTGACAATATGCCAAACTACTATGGTACCGATGGCATGAATAACAACCAGATTATCTAGTATGGGGGCAAAAAAATATCTGTAGTTTGAGGTGTTCGAAAATAATACTGCGATATTATTACTGAAGTTTTAAGACGTTGAGGGAAGTTAGTCGAGCTACCAAGCAGACACATTGTCAGTGAACAAAGGTACGAAGAATTACATGTCATAGAAAAATGAAACAGTAGGAGGAGATGTATTGCACCAGGCGAATGTTGGTAGTAAACTAGTGAAGCTGTCAGTTACGGAAAGGAATGGAAGACCTATTCAAAATATGACATTCCGAGACAGAATTTAAAGAAAATGATTAAGTAATGGAAAGTTCCTTTCAACCCTTGTATCGATGAGATGTAATCTGTGAATACCGGATGGAAGACATTCCTTGACTGGCTGCAAGTGGAAGTAGATGACTTTGTATTACAAATTTTCTGTGGTCGATTTTGATTGGGTATGTAGTGGTTAACGCTGGGGTTTGGCATATTTCATTTTTCCATGTTTTTTCCGAAATAATTCTTAACGAATATTGGGACGGTTTCTCCAAAAGGCAATTGGCGAATTCTTTCCAGTTCCTTTTCCATAATCCTCTCCTGCTTCCAATGGTATCTGTCTCGACGAGCAATAAAACAATTAAAAAATAGTGCGGTTGTCACTTGGAGGCTGACATAGATGAATCAGACAGACGCTGAAAGGATAAACTTAATTACTGGTGGTACTGGTTACTGGAGTAAGTCCTTTTCACTCTTTGTGGAATGGACAACCAGTTGATTGCTGTTGATATATTTGTTGACTGACCACTGGACGTACGCCTGACGAGAAGAACACACAGAGTGTGATTCGGAGAACGTGAAACCACGGCGATTGCCGACGGTGGGTGAAGCACACTATTTGTAAATCGGAACCTCTTTGTCGCAAACATTACTGTGTGTAATGTCCACCGCCAATTGGTACTATTCTGTGCCAGTTGAATCAAGTAAGTTCGAATAAATCACGAAATGTAAATGTGTTCGAATACATTAGAATTGCAAAGTAAATTTTCATATGTATGATTTTTGTGAATTGACTGGCATACGAATTTAAATTATTACGAATGACACGCATTTGTAATTTGTTGAATATGGGGTTATAAAAACTGCAGTGTAATGATTGAACCAACCCCGTTGGCTCAGTTGGCTGTTGCATCGTGATGGTGCCCGGAGCGGCGCCTGATACGGGATAATTGGGTTCGAGTCCAGGTGGCGAATGAATTTTCATCAGGACACGATCGAAAGAGTAGGAAATTCCTGATCACTACATTTTTCACTAAAGTACTGCGGTAAATACCAAACTTCTCCACAGTGCGTAAAGAGTGAGGACATGCGGCACTGTTGCTGGTGATTCGTTCATCAGATGGGAACGAAAAGAATGGCGGATCCCTTTGCGTTCCTACGTGGTGTAGACCTGAAAGGACTGACACTCGGTTTAAATCTCTCATTGCTTCCATCTTAATTCATTCACAGCACAAATAACACACTATGCTGAACATACACACCTCCACCTCACAGTCATCCCTTAAAAAAAATAAAAAAAAACAAACAAAAAAAACGTAAATACACTTCAATCACTGGGGAAGGCAACGAAAGCCTACCCCGTTAAAAACCTCCCGACTAAAATGTACCTAGTGACTGAACAGTTGAGTATAAAAAGAATTAATTGAAATCATTTCCAATCTTCAAACACCATGCACGCGTATCTTGTTTGTTCATTCACTTCACATTTTGGTTCTGTTATTATTAACTTGTCAGTGGTTTGCTGAAAAGCTGCTACTACATATCAGCATCACATTGCGGAGTTGCAGAGAAACATTGCACTGCAGCATCCACAGTAATCATTTCCATTTTAATGAACAGCAGAATGAACCAAGGAGATGGCTGTAGGTTCTCTTTAGCCACTGGACTGTCGTATTATTTTAAGCCTCGATGGAGTCTGAATATTCCTGAACAGGAATTCACAGTTAAATTGAACTCTACTACTTCATTCTTAATATGAAAGCTTTTCATTCTCAGTACTTTGGACAGTGTGAAACTGAGATAGCAGTTGTGATTCAGTTTCACGTTTTCGTAATTATCTCTCCTAGTTAATGGCATATTAAAGTTATTTTTAGTCTACCCTCTTTCGTATATAGTGCTGTAGGCTTGCCTAAATTTACTCAGTGCAGAATCTTTTGTTACATGTTGGCAATTCAGAGCCTGAAATTGAAAAACACATTACCACTGCGTATTTCAAGAGAGATGAAAATTTAAGACAAAGATATTATGATTAAACATGTGGAACAAAGGTTACACGTGGGTATTATTGAAGCTACAGTACTGCCTTCTTCATCTCGCAGTCTGTAAAACCTAACGACTGGAGAAATGCTACATATCAAATGCATGGTTCGTGATCTCAGGGAGATTTAGTTTGGTCCATAACAGGAAACCAAAGTCTTTTTAGGGATTTAGCTATTATCGGCGATAAATTCATTAAGGCCGGGAGAGAATTATCGTCAAGTAGCTGAAAGGATCATTGCCATGGCCTAGATTAAGAAACCATCCCAGCATTAGCCCCAAGAGATTTGGGGAAAAGCTTTCGTGATCCATACCAGATCCTCCAGAATCTTTCCCCCATTATACTCGGTAGCAAGGCCAGCGTGGAAGGCATGTAATTCTGACCATATAACTCCACTAGTAAATTAAAATTACGTCCAAAGTGTTCGTTAGTGCGTCGTTTCAGATGCCTCGTATCATTTCCTCTCCGCCACCGCACTCTAATGTCGAAATACGTGTCGCAATTTAACATTTAATGTTAAAAGCACGGCCCCAGAGCTGTGGGCAAGGGCAAGCGGGGTCGTCCCTACGGGCTAATAAAAAACTGCAAAATAACGAATGCGATTACCACGGGCCGGTCGGTGTAATGGTCTCCTCTGGGTCGATTATCGGGACACGCTTTTCAGCCAACTCATAAATGATTTGACATCTCCCGTGGCGGGCGCACGCTGCTGATGACGTCTTTGTTTTTGGGCGCTGGCATTCATTACTGCTCTCGTCCTCATTGAGCGCAAACTGCGAGCGGGCCACAAAAATATCCCCCAGCTGTAAATCAGTGTTTTATGAGCTGATTCAATAAACTAATAATCTGCTGAAATTTTTAATGCTGTTTAAAATCCTACCGGTCCATATAAAACAGATGTCGATTGGTGGGCGGGAGAACTGATTCACATAATTCCGAACACAGGCAACATCCAATAAACACGGAATAAAATTTAATATCATCCAGCATTAAATTTTAGTTTGCCGTGAAGCATGTAATATTATGGTTTTCTTTATCTGTGCTGACGTTGGCCTGCTTTGTGAGAATCAAACCCAATTTCTGTTTATTCATAAGTAGAATGCAGTTCCTAGTTTTTTTTCTTTTTTTTGTTCCTGTAGTTTCCATTAAATCCAAGTTCCATTTGATTCCACATTAGTAGCGTGTTTCAATGGCAATTTGAGTGATATAGGTTCCAGTTTATAGTTACATGAACATTTTCTGTTTATGTTTCGGAACTACACAGAAAAAGTGTTAACGGCCATAAAATGACAGCATTTCAAGGAATTAGTCTTTCAGCCATTTCACACAGCACTAGTTAACATTTATGGCAAAAGGAGAGTTGTTTCTCGTGTTTTTAGGCACCCAAATGAGAAGTATATAACGTTGCTTCTGAAGTGAAGTTAGTAAAACTATGAACGGATCCTGAGCTCCCGACCTTAATCTTATTATTACAAATGAACTTTTGATTTTACTATTGGCATTTCGATTCTCCTTAGTTTCAAAAGAATAATTCAGTATGATATGTTACTGCAGAATTTGGTTGGACGATGTAAAGATATCTGAGAATAAATATAAAATCATTGTGATGATAATAAGATGATAAAAATTAAGAGGATACAAAAAATTAAGAAGAAGAAGTTCTGGAGTTAATTAAGGAACAAACATATATATTTCAGAATCTTACATAAAGATAAGTACAATGGACGAAATTTTTGATACAACAAGGAACAGGGAAGATAAAATCTTTAATGGGCTTCACAGAACACGATGTGCTAGATCAGACGGCAGTAATCAATGCCTTATATATTTTTCAGGTTAGGTTCGTGCCAAAGGTATAATAATTCACTCTTTATCAAATTTATGAAAAGTAGTAACTATACCAACCATTAGGATGCATTACACATTGAATTAACGGCATTACAAATAATGGAAAAAGGAAAAGTAACTGCAAAATCAAAAATTTTAGCTTATTTTGATTGAAATCTGTGAAATATATTAGATGGAAGTGATTTTGGTAATAGTTGGTTAAATAAGGGGCATTTTAGAAATTGGAGACAATTTCAAATTTTTGAGGTAGACCTTGTAACAATAACAATCAAAAATTGACTGACATTCACTCTTAATTTTGTAATCAAAATAAATAAATAAATAAATAAATAAAAAATAAAAAAATAAAAAAATAAAAAATAAAAAAATATAAATAAAAAAAATAAGAAAATATTTTGAACAACTAAATGGCGAAAACTTATCAACACAACAATACTCCGCACGATTTTACTAGATTTTAGTCCTCCCAGTTTATGATTAAAATTTTTTTTTCACGATTATTCCGTTTACGAGCGGGAGACCTGTGACTCACGGAAAGGCTCTAAGGCCGGAGAAAAAATATCAGAAACTGGAATATTAAAGACGACATGCGGAGGGAGAGCGGAAATCTGGGTAACTTAACGGTGGGACAGTAAAACTAAATATCTGGGAAACGGTGCTTCAGAAGGCCTTAAATCGTGATTTTCGGTATTCCTATTGGAGGTCTTTCAGTTTTGTTGCTGGCTTGGAGATGCTTCAGTAATTTCTTAGTATGTAACCCATGCTATAGATATCTGTAAGGGTGGAATTCTGTGTGTGTGTGTGGGGGGGGGGGGGGGGGGGGGTAGAGAACCAGTCTGTCAAGTGGAGGATATTAACTGGTCGCAATACGGGGTGAATATGAGTTTTCTATGTATAGATTTGAATTGGTTCTTCCAGACGCGCGTATTACATATGTTTCTACTCGTACACTATAAGATGTAACACATATATGTGGCTTGAGGAGAAAGGGTTTTGAATCTTACATTTCATGAGTATTTGTTATAACAATAACAAGATGGAGCCAAACTGATTCCTATACAAATTGTTCTGTTGTACCATTAAGGATTGGAATTCGCAAAATGGGGATTGGTTTTGGTACAAGGCATCCTCTGCTACCCATTGTGTTATGTGAATTGCAGATTATATGCGTAGATGTAGGAACAAAACAATTTTTTTTTTTTGGAGATATATGCATCACTTTCTGCTCACAAATAAAAATTCGCACATTTGATAAAAGCGTAAATCCAACCGGAACCATTGTACTCCTTGAACAAGGAGGAATAAACGAGTAAAAAGTTCCCGCTGTCCACATAAATCGCAGCGCTGCAGTTATCAGAATCGCCAGCACACCCCGGCATTCACCGTCCTAACGTATTGTTCTTCCTCGAGCGGCTGCTGTATAACAAGAAAATCACTTTCACGGCCGAAACAGATTTATTTTCACGTTACACTCGCAATTTCGTTTCATGGGCGATGCTTTTTTCTTCCCCTCGGGCCGTATGAATCGGCGTGTGGCGGTGCTGCATTTTACAGGGGCTCTCGCTATATTGGAAGGCAGGGCCGAGCCGGATGAAGGAGCAAATCTCGGGGGATAATAAAAATGAGCCGACGCCGTGTGTCATCCTCATATTTTATTCGCGCCGCCATCGCGGATTGCCGGTTCTTTTCCACGGAACAACTGCTCAGTTGTGTATCATCCATGGACAGTAATGGAAACGGAGGGGGAATCTGTGCTGATTACCGAACACGATGCTTAAATAGGTTTGTTGCGATGAAGGCTAAAGCTCGTCGCGATTGCTAGGGAGGTAGAGAATGAAGGGGAACTACAGTACGCTGTTCCTTTAAAAAGGATGGCAGTAACCAAACGATCATATTTTTCGAACACGTTTTCTTTTGTTGTCAATTCGCTTGATAAATTCTTAAATAAATGAATGGGATGCTGGTTTTTGGTCACTTATTATCACAGCCATCAATCACTAAGTTTCTGATGAAAGTGGATATATACCGAGCGTGGTGGAAGAGCGATTAGCGCTCTGGCCTCGTATTCGGGAGGATGGCGGTTCGAATCCCCGTCCGGGCATACAGATTTGGGTTTCCCATGATTTCCCCAAATCACTCCTGGCGAATGCCGGGATGCTTCCATCAAAAAAGGCCATGGCCGAATTCCTTCCCGTTCCTTATCCCCAGTCCTTTCCCGCCTCTAATGACCTTAGTCGTCGACGAGGCGTAAAATAATAATAAATAAATAAATAAGTAAATAAATTAAACGCTCTATTACTAACAAACCTGTTTCTAATTATAGTGGCACCTAGGACGCCGTCTTTAACCCGCCTTTCCCATCTCGCTTCCCTCTTAATGTTCAATGCATACCTGCTGATGTCTACGTAGTTCACAGTGGCTGTTGGTATACACACTCACCTCAACCACCAGGCCTGTGGCCAAAGTCCCGCTCCACTGAACACTATAACAAAGCAGAGTCTGGACCATCACACAATCAGAGACTGGGCCTTCACAAGAATGATCGTAAAGGTTGTTCGTGACTCCGTCGTTTCTCTGTCCGCGCGACATTGAAGTCATCTCCTGCAAGCGGGATTGAGACTAAATGGTGAATACGGTTTCGGCACGAGTTGCTCTCCCTACTCACGTTGGTCGCATCAATTTTCGTTTGATTCCTCTCGCCACATGACGCGACAATCTGAAATTGTAATAATTTATATTTTGGACAGATCAGGTAATGTATAAAAAGTATTATTACATGTATATTGTTCCATTCGACTACTCGTTATACTGAAACTGGAGACTTTAGACTAGGGGTGGCCAACCCAAATAATCTTGTGGGCCACCCTAGAAATACATCATAACTCCGCGGGCCGCACATAAAATTATATATCCCCATATTAGACTTAGACCCACTATATACAAATTTTTTTGGAGCGAAAAACTGAAATATAATGAGTTATTATTATTGCATTTACTATTATTCTTATGTGTAAACATAGGTAATATAATAATAATGATACTAAACGCCAATTGTAATGAAAAATGTAACACTAAAAATGCATAAATATAAATTTTGAAAATATGGATGCACAAATAACGTATTTTTTGAATATATTGTTTTTCACTACTTTGGTCATTATAAAATAAATTCATTTTGTGAAAGTGTGGTGAATCTCGTGGCCTGCGGGTTCACCACCCCTGCTTTAGACTATGGGTTTACACATGCTTTGCAAAGATCGAAAAACACATGTTTTCGTAATGACAATTTAAATTAACGTACGGTTTGTTTCTCGAGTTCCCGAATGGCCCATATTGGGTTTCACAGTCGTCAGGTGAGAAGCTGGTGATGGGAATATATCCTTAAATTTTCCTACGCATGACTGAAGCCATCCAGAAAATACTACGATAGTAAAATCGTAGAATACAGTTCGGGATCGCTGCTCCGAATCTGTATCCAAAATCCAGTTATACCTCTAAGTAAAAGAAGGTGTTACGCCGCAGCGGACCCCGACATTTCGCGCATGTCGAAGACGGACGCGCCGTCACTTTGGGATCATTTCACCATGTCTAGTAATTTCCACCTGGTATAAAGTCTGACTCAGTGAGTCGACGATACACGTTACAGCGTTAGTCAGCATCAATTCTCAAGATGTATCTATTTCGTCAACGAAACTTAAGTGTAATCTACGGTGAATTTACGTGAAGCTGAACTTGAAAATATCAAGAAGACAATACATGTCAAAAGGCTAAAATACAAAAAAGATAAGCAATCCCGTGATACGAATGAAACCCCATGTCAGCGATTAAAGTGGAGTCAGGAACTCGAAAAAGCCACGGCTTGGTGACATTAGGAGACATAGAAGGAGCTAGTATATCTACTGCGGCGGAATTATTTGAAGAAACCATTGAAAACAGATCGAACCCGCGTTATTCCGGATGGTAGCCCCGAGTGTTAAAACTTATAGATACGAAGTTTTAAATTATAATAAAACCATATGGTGTTGTTATAATTTTATCGCGTTAAGTGGCTTCTGAAATCGACAAACTCATTACAGTGTTACATTAGTCCTGTGACAGTGGTTTGCGTATGGCCACAGATATTGAAAGGTTCCCAGTTCACGACTTTAGTATAATACAAATCAAAAATAAATAGACACAATTCTTAATGTCGAGTTAATTAATAAGTTAGGAAAAAAAATGAATTTTTAGGATCATGCGTTACCTAATCTGGCTAAAATACAAACTTGGTCATGAATGTTATTGCGTTTACTCTTCACCTTTTCCCGGAAACCCTTGAAATTTTGGATCAGTCTTCTGAAAGTTGCTCTATCTTTTATTCCGATCTCGGGAGTAGGGCGCGGCGGTTCGAATCCCCACCCGGGCATCCAGATTTGGGTTTTCCATGGTTTCCCAAATCACTCCAGGCAAATGGCGGGATGCTTCCTTCAAAAGGTCATGGTGGAATTCCTTCCCATTCCTTACCCCCCATCCTTTCCCGTCTCTAAAGACCTCGCTGTTGAGAGAGGTTAAGCAGTTAAAAAAAAACTAAGTGTGAAGCACGCAAGAAATCTTCTGGGTCTCGTGTAAATCTGCAATTTCCTTATGTTTTAGGATCAGGGTGTTAAATTGGTAGCTCCGACAGGACCCGATTGCGCAGCTGCAAGAAATGATGTCAGTTCTAAGTCAAGTCATGAAGGAAATATTATTGTTATTATGTGCAGAGTCGTGCATAAGGCAGCAAGAAAATATCGCGTATGAGAGTGGGCAAACAACATCACACATCACTGTGATATCATGGCTTCCATCATCATCCAGCAAAATATTCAAGAATGAAGCACTAGATTGTTTTACATTGACTTTATCATTGAGCCATATTTCTACTACCTGCCTGATGGCAAGGTACTAAAGATTGAATTTTCGTAACGTTGATGTCTTAGACCGACGCCATGCTTTTCTGAATTCTTTCTTTAACAAGGTACCTCCCAATCAGCTGAGTAAAAGTAAGATCAGTTTATGAAAACATTTTCGACGAGCCGTTCTAGAAACAAAATCGTGTGTTTTCGTCGCTTCTCCACTAACTAGCGTCCTATGAGATAGTAAACACTCTGAAGAAACTTTACACAAGCATCGAACACCTTGGTCGTGGAACGAGCGTGATATGTAGCCCCAAAAATCCAGGAGCTAGCTGGTTGTCGTAAAGCAATTAGTGATGCGGGGTTGCTTTCACGCCGTCTTTCGCTGCGCCTGACTTCTCTGAATTGGTGTAAGAAGACACCAGTTCATTATGAAGACGGCAGAGCTCCGCCATGGTAACTTGATATTTGTTAACGTGGAAGCGTTCGTACCGTCTAAAGCCGGGTAAAATCTTTGTTCGCTAAGTTAATTAGGGAAATTTACTGAGAATTTGTACAACAGTTTTAAACTTCACAGATTTCAGCAATACTTCACTTTCGTCCCACACAAGCAAGGAAATCACAATTGATACTATGTCAATGTAAACGGCAATTCTGTTTTACCTCACTCCATAAAAAGGTCGTATTAATTTAATAACATCTAATACTACACATACTAATACTACGCATACACATACCCAACGTACAGCTTTATGATCCCCAACAGACGGCACTTCACGTTTTATGAATCATGCTGTGATCCTATGTTGTTCACGTTACAATGTTATCACATTTAGCCAAGAGGCGACAGCTATGATTGATGGAGTTGACGGATCTTAGCATGTCTTTGTTACACCATCTGCTGTTTCAAGTTGGCACTAAGCAAATTAGAATCGGTGCCTAACGTTCTCATCGGGCTGCGTGCTCGATCCCTGGACGTTTTATTGTATCCTCTACCTGAATCGACAACTTCCAATAATGAGATTGTTTCGCAAAATTGCGTTGACACCACAGGGAATGGAAGCGCGTATTTGATCCCGAATGTTTGAAGCCCGCAGCGGTTCACAGACACTATTTTATACCGAACTTAGTGGATAAGCGTGCTTGGCATTCCGGAGAACGTTGGTCCACATTATCAACCCCTTTCATTTTACTGCTTCAAGCAGAAAGCCGCTTAATATAACCTCCTAATCAACTTTAAATCCAAATTAGGTGACTTTTTACTACAGGTCTTTGGATTGTTTGACCCCTAATACAGTCTATCTACACGCGCATGCAGCACGTAGGCTACTTTCATTTATACTTTGATTAACCGTCAATTTAGTACAAGGTCAGGTTGGTACTGTAAATCAATAATAAATGCACTAATTGAAATCCATTATGTTTGACTTTAATATCCAACAAACCAACTGAACACTTGTCACATCTCGTTTTACAATACATCTGCTATTCATTTACTTCAGTGTTAGTCGCGTTATAGACACAAAAACAAACAATTCATGCCGCAGCATGCAACGTATATCGCCCGCTCCTATGCGGACAGCGATTTACCTCCAACTTCTAACACAGCGTGACTTCAACTACCCTCTCTGTCCGCGCTAGAGGACCAAAGATCCTAATATTACTTCTTACAGATCAAACCAAAGATACACAATGACTTTAAAATTATAGTCTTTGTAACTCGAGAGCAGTAATACATTAATAAACATTGTTAACATATATAAATTAATTAAACTAGCAGTATAGCTTTAGTAAAATAATAATTACAAACTATTAATTAAATAATTGGGGTGATATGCCACAACTTGCCCGCCTGGCCATCCAGAATCTGGTTTCCCATGGTTCCCACAATCACTTCAGGTGAATGCCGAGATGGTTCCTTCAAAAGGTCATAGCCGAATCCCTTCCCGTTTCTTGCCTCTAACTCTGCCCTGCCTCTGACGACGGTGACGAAGCGTGCGTATTTACCCTATGTCAAACAGCACCGCATATTGTCATGCGTTGAAATGATGTTTTCGAGGAGCGGTTCAAGGACTAGATTAAAAATTATCTAACTATTTATAAAATTCCTCTTACTTTTTACAGGCTTAGCGCTGCTTCAGCAATGTTGTTACTGCCAACGTTTCGGCACCCAACCAAGGGAATTTCTCAGACTATTTCGAGCTGACTAATCTTCTGCTGACGGCTGGTTACACCGCCTCATTGTTCGACTGCATGCTAGGCGGATTGTACTGGTTTCCATCAGGCGAGACTGCTGGTTTTCCTGCAGCGAGTGTTAGATGTTCCAGAGATTTTGTTGCCGTTGTAGATGTGGAACTGCGTTTTTTTGCGAGCGTACATTTCCACTCTTGACTTAAACCATAGCCGGAGTCTTCATTGAAATTCTTGGGGTGTTTAAAAATTTCTGCCGATTCCTTGATATTTCGTTCTAGGAAACAATTTGGTTATGCTATTACTTCAGTCTTTTCCCACTCTATTTTAGACCCTTCTTTTACCTGATGCTCTGCCACAGTTGATTTGGTTGTTTCCCCGAGTGTTGCGCGACGACAATGTTGTTTTAGTCTTGCGGTGAGCGCTCGGGAAATATCACCAATATACTCATATCCACAATCGCATGTATACTCCTTTTTCTTGTAATGGGAATTTGCGATCATCCGCTGGTCTTAAACTACCTCTTGCATTATTATTACTAGTGACCGGATTATATGCATTTGCATGTTTGCATATGCATTTACATATTAAGCCCATTTTAACCCGTTATTGCATGTTTTACCTAAAACCGAGTGATGATGCATACTTACAATATTTTTTGGAAGTTTACGTAGTTAATAAATAAAATCTTACGTTGTAGCCGCCAAAACCTACCAGCAGCACACTTCTTAGTCTATGACGACTCGTTGAAGAACTACGACCCTCGTTTGGGAGTATAAATAAACTGATTTCACTAACAAAGAAAGGGTTTCTTAAGGCACGTTCTAGTAATAATGCATATAAAAAATTTTGCGAAATGAGCCTTTACCTCCGGAACCAGTGGTAACTCGATGGGCAAGGTGGGTTGAAGCTGTACTGTTTCACAATGAACATTTCGAGGCCATTAAAGGTGAAGAAAACGACTTTGATAGTGGAGAGGCTACGACAGTTTGTCAGAACAAGGAAGCATTTAGCGTTTCTAGTATTAAAACCGTAGTTGTGACGAGATCTAATTTTTCCTACATACCTGCGAATATTAAAAAACTTGAAACCCAAAGTTTGACGTTGACTGAGTCTATTCAGTTAATGAATAAAATCCGCAATGGCAGAGGAATTCCTGTGTAAACGTAAAGTGAAATTTAAATATATTTTGAACAATAAGCCAGGTTATGAACCTTTGTGTCAAATTGATAGTTTTAGTAATGGAACGGGTGAAATTTTTCCAGAAACAAGGACTGCTAACACAGTACCCAATTTCAAATACTACCTAGTTACATCAGTTACTATGGAACGGTCCACTTCCGAAAATATTTTGATAGACAAAAGAAACGATCTTACTATGAATATTTGAAACAGTACCCGATTATTTGTTTACAAAAGTAAAAAAAGTTAAATAACTATTAATTATAGAATTTATAAATATGTTATTCAATTATTTACTAATTTCATGCTGATTTTGAAATAAAAAATCTAAAAATTAATATTTTTATATTATATAATGTTGTATATTTTAACACTTTTTTACACTTTTCAAGCATATTTTAAGCATTTTTCGTGCATATTTCCAGATTTTTGTGTTTCATATAATCTGGTCTCTAGTTATTACAGTCATTCCGACACCTACAACGGCAAAAACATCTCTGGAAGCATCTACTCTTATATCTCTGGAACAGCTGACACTATCTGCCGAAAATGTAACACATCGCTGTCTGGAAATTAAAACAATCCGCCTAGCGCGCAGTCGAACGATGAGGCAGTGTAACCAGCCGTCATCAGGGCATAAGTAACCTCTAAATAGCCATGATGATGGCCATAGGTTGGATGCCGAAACGTTGGCAGTAACAATATCATTAAAGCAGCACTAAACACGCAAAAGTAACTGGTATATTACAAACATGACGTCTGCTAAAAGAATAAAATTTTATGAGACTAACTATTGCCGATAATGTGGAAACCTTTAGTGACGCCTGTGATCCTGTTGATTGCAAAGCCCGCTCTGTAAAGTACTAATACTGTTCTAATAGTGGAATTTGATTGTGGATGCGATAATTTTGGTAGGAGTAAGAAACTTAGGATCCCGTTATAACACGACATGCGTGTTTTCGAATGCTGTCGGAAAATATCGAATCTTTTCCATCCTGCAGCTTATAAAGCAACACTAATAATTAATGTAGTTATTGACTATTCGGATGGGTATGACGCTTATCAGGCAATTGGAATTTCTGCACACGTTTAATGCCGCTAGTTTTGTAGAAGCATTTTTATTATCACAGGAAATATTATTACTTTTATGCTCTTTGGTGGAGGACTTTGTATAGTAGAAATAATATTTGGCACTGATTTAGATTTTGGTCCGTAGCAAAGAGTTTTTTAATAATACCGTAAAGAAGAAGATAGAAGCGTCTGTTTTTCGTAGTTCGCCTCATTCTAATGGGAGAAGTTAAGTGTTGCCATGTGTCTACGGAGAGTGTGAATTGTGTTCTTTCGTTCTTTAAATTTGTTATTTCGAAGCGGGACTTAGAAATAACGCCAATTGGATAGGTGATTGCGAGAAACTGCATAAGAACCGTAGTCAGAACAACCATTAGGCCAGTACTAGGATTTTACTTTGGCGGCCCTTTTTACCTCCTGGGTGATTTAACGTGAGTAATTTTACAACAGCAGGTAACTGATGTGATATTTCTAAGTGAACATTAAATGCTCGGGGCTATCCGAGAATGTAGAAAAAACTTTGGAATCTTAAAAGAAATTTTTTTCTGCTTGGAAGAAAAAAATACGAAAAAATGAGTACTTTGCTAATAAAACTAAATAACTGTCATTAAAATTTGACTATGGTAACAGTGACATGCGTTTTGCCTACCACTGGTTTTTTTTTTATTTTTTTTTTTACTTCTCGTCTACGGCTAAGGTAATCAGAGGTAGGATGGGACTTGGGACAAGGAACGAGAAGGAATTCGGCCATTGAATTTTTGAAGGAAGCATCTCGGCATTAGCCTGGAGTGATTTGGGGAAACAATGGAAAACTCAAATCTTGACGGGGATTCAAATCCGCGTCCTTCCGAATGCGAGGCCAGAACGTTAACCGTTCACCCACCACTCTCGGTCGTACCACTGCATCGTTACTCAGATCATAGTTGTAGGACAGTAAACAAACTGATATCCTTAACTCAGATCTTGTATTCTTACAAAAACTGCGTTACTTACTATATTACTATACTGCATTAATTACATACGGTTGTTCGAGAAATAAAAGTTAAACTGAACTGCGTAAATGTGTATTGAATAAAAAAGAAATGTGCTTTCAACAATAAGACTACCTTAAATAATTTTAGTTCTAAATTTTTGACTGAAATTGAACCAATAGAGTGACTTTGTTGGATTAAAGAATTTCAAAGCAAATTGAATAATTCTCTGAAAATTGGAGTAACAAATTTTGTTTAAGACAACTAATAAACGCAAAGATCTTTGATGAAGAGAGCTATGCAAGTGGAAGTTTTCATACTAAATTTTCAGCCCCTGAAGTTTATATTTTGCTAGCGAAGCTTGATCTTCATTTTATTTTTGGAGCTTAAAACTGACGAAAGAGTCTCCTTGCCAGGGCCATGATAGTGGTTTATTAAAACCTGCGTAAATGTTGACCGAGATTCGTTTGACAGCGGCGACGTGAAACTAAATTAAGTTTCTGCTCTATCGGTGTTAGTGTTAAGCCGCCCACATGGCCCTTTTATTAAAGATTTGGTATTAAAGTTCTGGAAACTCTATTACCGTCTCGTTCACCGAGGCAAGGTCTTTCAAAATCTGGCGAAGTACGTAAGACGATATTCATGTTATACGATACTGAATAAGAACTTGAAGGTAAACAATGGAGTTTAGTCGTGAAGGCTCACTGCGACATTACTATCAAGTTTCAGTGATGTTTATTCACAATGAAGAAAGCTGCCTCTAATAAGAATGGCTGAATACTGCAGATGTTTTCAACAGGATATCTTCCGAAATAAGACAAGAAAAATAAAAAGATCAGTGGCAGAAAATGTACTTAATAACACATTCGCAAGTGTTCTTTCTTTAATCTCTATCGTGTTATCTTTATTTGAAGTATCGCTACATTTCTTGCTTATAGCATCAATAACGTACGTATTCAGTTATTTAAGGCTTCATGCATCGTAGACTTCGAGGTCATTAGAGTCTGAAAAGAACTGAGAACAAGGAACGGAAAGGAATCCGCCAATGCACTTCTAACAGAACCTTCCGGCATTCAATTGGAGTGATTTCGGGGAATAAGGTTACTGACCTAGGTAGGCGTTAAGTCATCACTTTTATTTTATACACTATGTATCAAAATAGCAAATGCGAGATGAAATATTTACATTTATGTTGCCTAATAATACGGTACGTGTTCATAGAAACTATTAAAATTCAATGACGCGGATTTTAATCCCGTGTAGGACCGGAATCTTATAGACACTTAATATGAACTTCACATCTTATTCGTTATTTGAACTACTTTGCGACGAAGGCTCTGTATTTCGTATTCCACTCATAAACTAAGACCAGACGCGACAAATCGGAACTACCTTTCGAAGACTTCCGGCTAATGATGACGTTTTTGTTTTGTTTTGATTTTAAGGATATAAGCATTACCTGCATTCAATAGAAGCAGTATAGAAATTTCACTACAGATTTAATTTTTCTGTGTTAAATGCTTATTTCATGTTTTACGAACCAATTCTCCAGAGTTGACATGAAGGAGACAACTCTTGATGGGTTCTATATCTGGGCTGCAGTAATAAATTATTGGCCGTGAAAAAGAATTAAGCAGAAAAATAAGGATGAAAGCAATATGACAACAGTAATAGTGGTACTATACAAAGACCAAACATGGTTTAGAGCCAAACAATAGTAAGGAAATATAACTTAAAAAATCAAATTGAAGATAATAACCATATATTTAATTGCCTCTCAATTTTTTGCCTTGTGGCTTTTTTCAAAAGTAGGTAAATAGCTGTAGGTTCTTTGATTTAGAAATAACATTGGCAATATTTGATAATCACAACAATTAAAAACTTCTATGCCCATGTCCAATATGGACCACAGTCCTCTTAACACGATGCTAACCCATTAGTCCACATACTGTAGCGGTCGGCAGCTTCTGCCTTTCGGTTCATAGCAACATAATTGGCCACACAGAAATTATCCCTTGACGTACCATTTATCCAGTAGAGCTGTGTCATTCTAATAATTAGAGTGTATCATTCGTTTTATCCAAGATTTCTAAGCCATAGTAATTCAAGGTTAGAGACAAGATGTTCTGCACCTTTTTACTGACTTCGACTTTGAGTAAAATGAATCTGATTTAAAGCAGTGGTTTTTGCATCACATATATTAAACTGTTTTTTTAAAAAAAGCTGCTTAACAGGATTATTATATGTTTCAGGAGTTCTCTTAGTTAATAGTTCCCATACACAAAGCTGTCTTACAAAGCTGCTTTACAATGCTGGCAAAAGCCGAATGTACCTGTCGCTATTTTTCTACGAATTATTTCTAGTCGCAAGTAGTAACGAGAGGTTTATTATTTTTTCCTTACGGCTTTAAGCCTCGTAGACATGGATATCATTAGGAGCGTTTAAGATGGGGCAAGGAACGGGAACAAATTCAGTCATAGCCTTTGAAGGGACCATCCCGGAATTCGCCTGGAGCGATTTGGGGAAAGCGTGGAAAATCAACATATCGATGACCGGACGGGAATTGGAATCCGCGTCCTCCCGAATGCGAGGCCAGAGCTTACCGCTCACTCACTATGTTCGGCAGTAACAAGAGTGCGAAATATGAACGTGGTTTCGGGGCCTGGAACTAATTTCTCGGTTAATATTACAACTTGAAATGCAACCAGATATTAATCCTACGCACCGCTATTCGAGAATGAAATCTGTTATGCATTCATAAACACAGGCTACAACTCGACTAGGCAGTGTTAATTTTTACTCTTGCCCACAATATATAAAGTAATGTAGTTTGCTATTTCATGTTTAAAGTCACCTTCATGGTGGTTTTTTGATATAGCGATAATAATAGTACAATGATTATTTAACTAATTTATTCTTTGTGTCGTCATTTAGTTTTAAATTTGGTAATTCAGGTCAGTATGACTTCCTATTCTCATGGGTCAAATGAGTTCTTGGCTGGAAGCACCCGATCTGTCTGTCGACAGCGGTGTCGCAATGCAATTCCCCGAGAGAACGCTCTAAACCGCTCTCTCGACGCATTGTGTGGCCTCTGAATGGCGGCATGTTTAGTTTAGTGCCCCTGCAGGGCCGCCACCAGCGCCACATTCTTCGGCGGGCTGTGTGAATGCGCCTGCTCGCCATTATGTGGCCACGCATTGTTACCAACTTGCGCGGATGCCGATGAGTTCATTAGCACGGGCCTAATTGTGGCCGTGGTGTTGTCCCTTCTGTACTAACGTTTACCCACGGCAGATTTTCTTATGTGTCTATATCATCTACTACAGCAGATATACCGACAGGTTTTAATTCTGCAGCCAGCGACAAAAATTTCTCAGGCAGAGGATAATTTATTGAATTTAAATCTGAATAAAGAACTTAAAGTATCGAGGAATTTAAAATCAACTTTTCTCAGAGCAGTAAAATATTTTTCTATAAACCGCGTATTTCTGTCACCCGATGGAAGATTTTTTCGTCGTTATGCGGCAGTACCTAAACTTACATATTTAAAAAGGATTACTGTATTTGTAGTAACGTGTTTCTTTGAAGTGGTCCTCAGATGAACAGCAGTAGCATAAAACGGACGCTATTTTAATCATGAACGTTACCATCAAATCTTAAATGAACATGTTTCAGATTTCCAAGGCAAACATCGCAAGCTATTGAAATGATTTTGTATAAAACCCATATGCAAGTCTTAGAGTACAAGGACACTAAAATCGACACATACGCGTATAACGAAAATTTCACACATGTCCACATACATACATATATTATTTTCTTTTTCCTGAACGATAAAAAATGTCCATGGACGTATTAATTGAACCATACTTCAAGATCTGAATTAATATCATTCAGAGTCCTTGCTAGATGATATTTATGTTTTATTACCAAATATTCATGCAGCAAATCTTTTTTCTTTTCATAAGGATACACAGAAGTCAGATTAGCATGTCAAAATATATTGAAATGGATCATTATCTTCACATTTTTTTTTAAACAAGGTGATTGTGATGTTTTGGGGAGACGTGTGTAAAATCCCCATACGGCCATCCAGATTTGTACTACGAAGTACGAATGCCGGGATAGTTCCTTCACAGATGAGGCCCAATATCCCTTCTCGTTCCTTGACCCCCAACCTCTCCCGGCTATAATGACCTCGACGTCGACGAATCAAGAAACAAAAGGGGATATTTAGAAAATTATTGATTGAAGAAGTAAGTACGATTGTGTATCATCCGGTGGATTAACCATTTCTCAATAAACTTATTACTTAATCTCCTCATTTATTAGAATATTGTAGCAAACTGCTCCAGGTATTGCCACATTTTGTGGTGAAGTTCCCTTTGTTCCTTACTAACTACTTAGAGTACCCAGGAAGGCTTGATCTGTAATAATTTCATCTCACCATTTATCACTGTAATTTATCAATCCATGGTAAGGCAAAATTTCCTATATAACTCTTATTCGTGTAAAGCGATGATTCCTCCTTTATCATCACGCCAGCTGCCGGACGCCTTCATGATGGTCAACCACCTGTTTGCTGTTTTTTTTTTGCTTATTGCTTTACGCCTCGTCGACGGCTAAGGTCATTAGAGGCGGGATGGAATTGGGGACAAGGAACGGGAAGGAATTCGGCCAAGGCCTTTTTGAAGGAAGCATCCCGGCATTTGCCTGGAGTGATCTGGGGAAACCATGGAAAACCCAAATCGTCAACCACCTAAGCTAAACGAGTGGATTGTAGCCGCACTAACAAATGCGTACTTGTGTCAAATCTCTCTATCAAACTGCCACACGATTTGACGACTGTTTGTAAGTTATAAGGTATGGACTCAATGTACTTATAATTTCTTTCGTTCCTATAACTGATGAATTTTACTATAATTATTTGGTTACTAGGACCAGTTTATTATTCATATATGTGTCTAAACACAAGTAATAGTTGTGTAAAGTAATAGAAGTTGAATGTGTTTTGTTATCTTAAGAATGTTTAAATGTTATTAGTAATATAATTATTAGCATTATTGCGAAAAGAGGCGAATGTAGAAATCAAGCTATTCGAGATCGTTTTTATTTGATTTGTTTTAGCGGTTGAACTATAAGTTTTATCTCAGGCTAGTAAACACTTAATGAATGTGAAATAGAACATTAATAAGTGAGTGTCGAGAATTTTTAAGTGAATTTTTTAAATATTTATGTTTCTGAGTGTATTCGCATTTCCCCATCGATTCAATGAAATGCTAATGAATGAAAATAAATTGAGTTAAGAACAAATTTTCCTTTTGCTGTTGTAGCAAAAAAGCAAAATTATTGTTTTATTTGTGTGCTAAGTAAGGACAAGCTTTTATCTTTCCTCTCTGAAATTAATTTAAAAAAAGCGAACTCATGCGATTTTTCGCAGTCGGACCAGAACATTCTCCTGACGATGCGTCGTTAACGACAGAAGAAGGTAGCTTACCGTCGGGAGAACGGGTAAATCATTAATTATAATGTTACAAAATGGCTAACGCTGAATGGAACTAAGCGGTGACAGTAGCGTTACGATTTTTTTCAAGGACAGGACAACCATAAGCTAGAGTTACATGGTTCTTATCCACTAAAATGCTAGGAGTTTCATTGCTCGCTGACGCCTGCAACTGCGGCTACCAGGTTTACAACCCGAACGGTTGAAGAGAGTCTCGCAGTAGCAGGCGCTTTACGACAGCAGAAATACGTACAGATTTGTGACTTCATTCCTGTCAGCACTATTTCCAAACACAGGTCAAACACGATCACACTGAACTGTCTACAGGGTTGATGAAACTGATCGACAGTAGTGTCAAGGATGCTCTTTATGTCCATCTAGCAACTGGCTTAACACATTGACTGCCACGTGAGCCAATGTTGGCTCACAGTTGCACGGGTTATGAAGCCACGTGAGCCATATTTGGTTCACATATATATTGTGCAGTGAGCCGCGTGAGCCACAACTGGCTCACATGCAGAGTTGTGTTTAGAGGACTCGTGAGTCTCATGGGGCTCACAGATAATGCGTTTCAACTATGAGTTTAAAAGTGGTGGCTCCACTGAACACTCTGATGTTCTTAGCAATCAATATTTTTGTATTTGGTAGCCCTGGTGATTCCTAACTGCAACCGTCAGAGATCAACTTACGACGACTCAGCTGTAGTACTGTTTTGTTTTGCTGATTGTTCGTGAATGCTATTTGAGGTTACGTTTGTGTATTTGCTTAGTTTCCTAGTTTATTATTATGGCCAAAAGAAGACAAACTTTGAAGAACTTGAACAGCTAGTGAATGAGACTATGCAAGACACCTTATCAAGTTGTGAAAGTGACATTTTTGACAACACAGACAGCGACCCAGATTACGAGCCTGATAATGAACGTTGTGTTAGAGACCGTACAAATCAACAGTTTATTGAAAGTGATGTCAAAGAGAGTGAGTTTGAGGACTTGAATATTTGTGATACGCCTAATTCAGGTAATACATTTCTTATCAGGTCTAGCCCATCACAAGATACATTAGGCCTACAAGACCCTTCCTGTTCTACAGACCATAATAATTCAAAACACCCGTTGTTGCAAAATGATGTGGATGTGTGTGATAGCTATAATTCCGAAAATGACGTTGATGAAACACCAGATGGGAATATTACCAATGTTACAGATCTAATATGGGGAGATGATACTGAGGACACAAAGACATTTCCTACGTGCTTTCCTCCTGCTATATATAATGATATTTTGGATATGTTGAGCAATTGTTCACCAGAGGAAGCGTATTTTAATTTTATTGATAATGACGTGTTTGAGTTTCTTGTGGCTGAAACAAATCGATATGCAAAACAAAAAATTGGTTCTCAACAGTTCCTTTGCAATTCCAGGCTAACGAAATGGAAAGAAACAAATATAGCAGAGATGAAACGTTTCTGTGGCATTATACTGTGGAAAGCTTAGCTTGCTATTGGAGCAAGTCGATGCTTTATTCTAACAAGATTAGCTCCATTACATCACGTAATCGGTTTGAAATACTCCTCAGATTATTTCATGCTTCTAATAATGAAACTAGACTTGAAGGGGATAGACTCCACAAAGTCCAACCTCTCTTAGAACTGATAGTACCAAAATTCAAGGACATGATTTGTCCTCAAGAGGAAATTTGCATTGATGAGACTATTATACCGTTTAGAGGACGTCTGTCATTTCGGCAATATGTACCCAACAAAAGGCATAGGTATGGGGTAAAAGTCTTCAAACTTTTCCTTCCATCTGGCTATACATGGAACGTCAAAGTCTATGCTGGTAAGGAAGCAACTACAGGTGTTTGTGTTCCACAGAAAGTATTTATGGAGTTACTTGACCCTTTACTGCACAATGGGAGGACACTGTATTGTGATAATTCGTATAGTAGTGTATCATTGGTTGCAGAACTAATGAATACCTCTACCCACCTTGTTGGCATTCTTAGGAGTAACAGAAAAGGCAACCCACAAACTGTAATATCTGAAAAACTGAAAAAAAAGGGCAAACAGTATGGTCACAGAGCAACACAAAAATCTCCGTGCTCAAATGGAATGATAAACGGGATGTTTTGATGATTTCTACAAAACATAACGATGATATGGTGCCTGTAAAAAATAAAAATGGCGTGGAAGTTTTGAAACCGAAAGCAGTCATGGACTACAATTTATTGATGTATGCTCATACTCAACGACACTTCGGCGTACTGTTAAATGGTACAGAAAGATCATTTTTGAAATTCTTTTTGGAACATCTGTTGTAAATGCTCAAGTGCTGTACAACTTGGCAAACAAAGGATCCAAGCCTCGCATACAAATAATTCCTTTCAGGGAGCGCTTGACTCTACTGCTATTGAATGCCAAAGATCCACAACCACAGGCAACACTACAGCCACTACACGAAGATGACAGCCACTGCCTGGTGACGGTAGATGGACCAAAGCAGAGCAGTCGGGCTGTTATAAGCGCCTGCGAAGAACAGAAGAAAGAAAGGATGCTGCTAAGAAAGTGAAGAGGGTGTGCACTAAATGCAATAAATGTGACAGTTTTATGTGCAACGACTGTTTTAGTGACATTCACAATGCTGTGTTGAAGAAGTAGAAATATCAAGCAGCTAAACAAGTAGAATACTCTAAAATCTTTATTCATGAACATTATTGTAAGACCAAGTAATAAACGTAGTAAATAATTTTATATGTAGCTAATATAAGCAAATAAACTAAGAGTTTGAATAATTTCTTTTATACCTATTGTGTTTTAAATGATGTGAGCCACATGTGGCTCACGTGGCGACAGATCGTAATTGTGTTAAAATGTATGTGTTGGGCCACGTGAGCCATATATGGCTCACGACTGTTATCAGTCCCGATCAGTCATAACTTGATATTTTATGAAGTAACTTAGTTCTACATGATCAAAAGAAGACATTTGATGCAAAAAATCAATTTGGCCTCACAAGTAATATTCGTGATTTCAATATGGCATAGCAATACATAGTCCAAGTTTCATCATGGCAGTCAATGTGTTAAGTATGATTCCAGTCCTACAACTGGTCGGTTGGCACAACGGCTAATCTTGCTGCGGTCTAGAAGACATGTAAGCAGCAAAACGCCACGATGAGTTTTAATGGCCAAGAACGTGCAGTCTTAGGACTGAGGAAACACTGTAAATGCAGTTTCCTTCGAGACCAAAGATTGTTAACGATAGATGAAGTGTTAACATCGTCCAGTATTCTTGTTAGCTGGCACTTGAGTTTCCAATATTACTAGCATTTGAAAGCGAATGAATCCAAAGTAGTTTTAGGAATATCGTGAGTACCATCACTGGTGTGCTGTTTCATGATCATGACAGTCGGACAACCTACAGCACAACAGAAGGTGTATCAGGATCCCAAAGCAAAATATTCGCTGAAAATGTCTTCAGCAACCTGTTGAACACGATTGAAAAATGAAATGGAATTGTAAGGTCTTAAACTTATGGCGGAAAAGGAGAAAATTTATAGATATCTGATCGCTGCGACCTCAAAAGTGGCCCAAATCTATGGGCTCAATCGGACCGAAATGGAACTATAGTGATTTAGTAAACTGATGATCACTGAGAACATTAAACTGTGCCTAACAGTGTGGCCTGTGTTTTCTTGGTGGCTAATAAGCAATTTCTTGGACTGAGAAGACAAAAATTTTATGTCTTTGTACGCCCCTCGTCTTAGCAAGTGCTAATGCTGGCTTTCGTTTAAGATCTTGCAATTTTCGATTGTATATTTGGTTGCGGCTTTTTGGTTTAGTTGTATAAGAAACAAACTTATTTGTGACAGTATTGTTGGTTACTGTTCGTTTAGTTGTATAAGAAATAAACTTATTTGTGACAGTATTGTTGGTTACTGTTCGATTAGTTGTATAAGAAATAAACTTATTTGTGACAGTATTGTTGGTTACTGACGGGAGTGACATTTTATTTATTAATATAGCCTCAAAACTCGTCGAAAATGATGGAATGTTTTGGTAATTGATTTATATGCATCTGTCTAGTTAAAGAGAAATGTTATTATATAATGTTCATAACTTTTATTTTGTAATGTTGTTCTGTCTATAGAGCTGATGAAACTGAGCCAAAAAATGGTAGTGCCTGCATTTAAACCTAACCAGAACCTCTACTAATACTGCCGTTCGAAACAGTTTCTATCGTCAGCGTAAGAACACATTCACTGTATCGTGATCTAATTTTGACTGGCACTATTTATATGCGTCTGTGATAATGACATCGATAGTAAAAATCAACTAATAAAATGTTAATTTAAACGGAATAGTTACTTTTAAATCGCTGTATTGACAATTCATTTCTTCGAGTTCATATTAACAGTTACATAGAATATGGCGGAAACATCTACATTGAATATAAATAGTTCGAAACACCGTCTAAAAAAATGGGTTGAACACAAGTGTTCTGGCAGCTCATTTCCTCACAGATATTTACTTTACTTTCAGTGTTTTTGCAGATAATTTTCTGGCCGTTGGTGTTAAAAAATCGAACTTTTATTAAATGAAGTTCATGACTTTTACTATGTAGTAATATCTCTGGCCGTTGTAAATCCCGCAACAAAAGTTGGGTGAGTGGGCGTAACGGACATAGTTACACAGTGATGAAGCTTAGAGTTTTATTAGTATAAATAACAGTGAAATGACCTTCTACTTAATATTCTAAAGCGATGAACTTATCCAACATCACAACCGGACACTAAAAAAATTAAAAACACTTAATGATCAACGAATGAACCAAAAAATTAATTTTTAATTCGTTATCATATCAATTAAAAAAGATCGTTTACAACAGGAAAACTGGTTTTTAATGTGGTAGTACAAAAATAATGATTAAAGTTAGTTTGATACACAATTGGGTGCCCGGCAGTGCACCCGCTAAGTCGAGTCAACGGCGGCAATGCCTACCCTTTTCTCTAAGCGATTCAAGTCATTTTTGTACCTCATTTTCTTACATGTGTCAAATATGTTATGTATATAATCATATTAAATTTTATTTAGTTACTGTTCTTAGTTCGGATGTTATTATTATGCAAATTTCAGCTATTTTGTCACTCACTCACTCACTGATGATCATCAAAACTTTAAGGCACTTCCCGGAGTAGTATATAGCTGAAATTTGTTACACCGATAACACTTCGCCCACATATTATATGAAAAGTCTGAAACTCCTAAATTTCCATATATCTACCACTTACCTATCCCTTACATGAAATCGCTTTCTACCCTAATAACATTATGTACCTCAGATTTTTTATTGTAGAGTGAGTTTACTGAGTTTAGCTAATGTGTTAAATTTTACTTCTTTATAACTTTGGAAGCTGGTGAAACTCACAATTTTATTTCGACCTTGACACTTTGTTATCAGATATCCACTGAACTTACAGTAATCCTGGGAACAAGTAATTTGGTACACATATATGGTTTCATCCCTAAATCACAAGAAAAGTCTAATATTGGTGGTTTTCCAGTATTTATTAAATTACAATCCCAGACATAAAAAATTCCGACACGTATTTGTGGGTTAATTACTTTGCTCCGGGTGAAGCAATATTCCTGAGATTTCTTTAATACATAGATATCAGCAGTTTTAACTAAAATGTTAAATTTTACCTTGTTCCTATGCTTAGTTTGGAAATTATTCGCTATTTACTTATGGTGATAGCTAAAACAGCGGCAATCTGCATTGTTCGGTTACGGCGCATACCCATTGTTTCATTTCTGAACTGTTCTTATTCACCGATTTTTAATAGAAACATTACATCTGAGCAACGATTCAGAATAAGCGATCAACTTACAAAAAGAAATGAGATCCCAGAAATAAAATCCTTGTAAAAACAGGCCAACTCTCGTGCTTGTGTATTGACAAAATGTTATGAGATTTTCTTCTGAGCCAAGTCTACGTTTTACAGTGTGCATTCACTTCACTTTGTGAAACAGAATGGTTTTACTTGGTGTTATAGATCGTTTATTTAGAATCGAAAAATTATGGTGGCTTGGCTATTAAGCATGTCATAATTTTTACTGAAATGGAAGGCATAATATTCATTTGTCAAATTAGAAAAAGTGCGAGGGAAATCTCGGCTTTTATGTATTTGTAAGTTTCATAGAGCAATGAAATTAAGGTATTTATTTAGGTTTACTGAAACATGGCTTGCACTAGATTTTTTTTAAAATTCTAAATAAACCATTGTGATTCACAAAGTAAAGTGTATACATACTGTAAAGTGTAGACTTGGCTCAGAAGAAGATCTCATAACTATTTGTCACTACAGCAGCACGAGACTTAGCCTGTTTTTACAAGAATTGTTTTCTGGTTTCTTCTCCATACCGCTATCTTTGGTGGTTCCATATAAACTAACGTAAGTTTAAAAATAAAAATAAGGCTGTACAAATATAAAAATGTGCCATTGTGGTATACGGAAACACTTATTTTTTTGGGTTGATATTAAAAGCAGCTGATTTCCACTAATCCATCATAGATAAAATATTATTACTTATTTTATCTTTCGAATAAATAAATTCAGTACATCTGTTTACCAGGTGTCGGCAGCATTTACTATATTATAAATGTATACGAAGAAGCAAGTATCAGATGTCTCCTCTCTAACTATCTCCTACCGTTTGTTTATATTGTCACAGCTGTACCATCAGAACTTAGGTGCGATTTGTTGTCTTGAGAGAGGAGTGGCTGAGAGTTAAGTAAGTGTTATCATACGACGTGTAGAGATATAGAAGCAACACTGAAAAAACTAATATAAATGTTTAGTTATTGCAGTGAAGGTGCTAACATGAACTTTTTAATAATATTAATGAATAGTAAAATATCAAATAACAAGTAGCCTGCTAAACTAAGTAAAATGTGATCCGTTGATAACATACATTGGCATAGAGTAGGAAAATTTAGAATCACGTTATGGCGACAGTAAAGTAATAAATAGACTACATTTAGTCTAACTGGTGATAATAATAATTCAATCTCAGGACTAGTATCCTCAACAGATGAGGTCGAAAATGACAGACTCAAAAAAGAACAGCCAATTTTATTTTGGTCGGCAAATATTTTAGACCCAATTTTCAAATCACTAGACTTTTGATACTTTCGTGCAGGTTTTTGTCGTTGTACTAGAGTTCAACTTGTGTAAACACTACTGAGACCACTCACTTCGACAGACGTTAAGCAGTGGTTTATTCAACACAGAATGCTAGTAGTCTCGTAACGAAGTTGGCTACGCTGCAAGCCAATTCGTCTCCTAAAGCGAGTTCAGAAGTAAGCTTCACTAATCGAATGAGCTAGTGAATCTGCGGAAACTGGAGAACTGCTCCGAGTGCACCGCAGGTGGAGCTAATTACGCTGTGCGTTAATTTTGGCAGAGCAAACAGGCTTATAATTAAAAGTTTTACGCTTCATGAATGTTAATTATCGTATCATGAGGACCCAATTTAATTCTGCGCGGTGGATTTTTAGAGAAATGCAGCCACAGACAGTGTAAAACGATGTAACTTCACTTGAGTTCGAACTCAGGAAAGAAATATTAACTCACGTACACCGCTAATGGACACAAAATCCACTATAAAAAAATGAAATTACTGGAATACGCAAATTTTAATATTTGGCGCAACAAGATGGCCTCAGTGGTCTCCAGAGTGAATAATGGAACTTATTAATAACGGCACTTGCTTTGATAAGTGGGGATGTAACATTAATGTTATTATAATTATCATGTTTTTTTACATGTATCATGGTAGATTGATTTATAACTCAAATAGTTATACCAATAAAAGAAATTTTTTCATGTACTGGTATACTTATTAAAATATCGTCCAAGTGCATACTTGGCAGGTAGAAAATAAGTTTTTGCAGTTTTTTTTTATATCTCGCCTAAGAATTCATACAAACAAACAGGACTATATTAAAATTACCAAGAACTGTACATTACCAATGAAATGATAATACTCGGATGATACAGGAAACATGTAAAGGGCTCGTACAAAAATAAAATGATTAATAAACATTATGTCATCCATCAACCGTGATTAATGGCAATGTTGTGTTGAATACTAAATATTTCATAAAAAAAAATCCAGTTCCATGTGTACCCTACCTGCCTATTTATTACTTACTTCAGGTATTTACACAAAACCAAGAAGACTGGTAAATCAAGTTTTTAGATGACAGAATAACTTTATTCTAAAAAACTTGCTAACCTGTACAATAAAATTGTCGTAAAAAGTCCTGATAAAGCATCATCTTCTTGAATTTATTCACATTTTTAAGTCATATTGTGACAAAATTAGAGATCGGAGAAACTTATTAATACCAAATTTACAGCTCATACGTGATTAAATCTACAATTGAATAAAAATGTCCCAAAAAACTCTTAGTATTTTTGAACATCTGTCACACTCGATGGAGTAGCAAAATATGTTTCCTCCGTCTATTACATGTATTCCGAACTATCTTAAAACTGTTTTTTGAGTATTTGTGTAAGGATCTGTTTTGCGGCCAATAAAACAAATCTTCCTGTAAAATTTTACAGGAATGAAGCAGATGTGGCGGAATGCAAGGCTGCGACATATGGACGAGGGTTCGTACCGATCGTGGTGGGTGAGCAGTAACTCTCTGGCTTCGTATTCGAGAAGACGAAGGTTCAAATCCTAGTCCGACCATCCAGATTGGGGTTTTTCATGGTTTCGCTCCAGGCAAATGCCGGGATGGTTCGTTCAAAACGCCATGGCCAAATTCCTTGCCCCAAGTCCTTTCCACCTCTTATGACGTCAACGAGGCTTACACCTTCCGTCATAAACAAAAAAAAAAGAACAATAAAAAAGGTTTCACTGTTGCTATTTTGGTTACGGAACCCTAACAACGAATAAAATCCTAGGAATAAATTTAATTTTCAAATACTAGAAACATCACAATCGAGTAGGCTATAACCAGGAAATTTGGCTGCTATATGTGAATTTATCTGTAGTACTCAAATTATTTCCTAATTAACCAAATTATTTCTACTGTTCAAATATTTTTCAAGATATTTTTTAAAAAACGGAACACTGTAGAAGAATGATTTAAGTAAAGATGCATGAGGATAACAGCATACTTCAGAGCAATAAGTACAACTGAGTAAACAGATTGAAGCTTAATCGATATGAAACTGGGAAAGTGGATAGACAAATTTCATTCACTCAGTCGTAAAGCTGTCATATACAAGAAAACTACAACCTGCAAACAAAAGATCAAAGTGGATTTATAGAATCCAGGAATGTGCAATCAACGCGAAATCTATATTTTGAGGAATTACAACCGTAAGTGGACAAACAAAATATCTGAAATTACTTTTTACTAAAAATCATTTACAGGTGTGTGATAACGAAACACTTTGATATGTTGTCCCCTCGTGTCCCGGAGATAGCATCATACTAGTTGTTGCCCCTGGGACATACGCTGGACTGTATGCAGATGTGCGTGGCTGGTAGCAAACTCGCGGGCGGCTGGCTGCTCTGTCTCGACCGCCATTAAATTTTACGCAGAAGCGAGAGCGAGCGCCGCGCAAGATAAACATCAACAGTTTAGCGCCGCGTACAACACGGGCACGCACGGCACGCGCGGGACAAAGGCGAAACAATGGCGGCCCTGATTGGCGCGCTATCGCTACCGCCATCAGCTGCGCCGCTAATGGTACAATTTGTTTTCCATCCTCTCTTCCGGCAGCACTCAAGCCTTATTACCTGTGCCACAGACTGTCATACGAACCAGATTAATTCCTGACCTTCTGATTACTACCAGATAGTTAATTGTTTTGATCCTGCATAACTGTTTACAGTTTTCTGCCAATGAGTTGACGCCTAACGTTTACAAATATTGTACCTGTGACCTTAAAAAGTCACAACAATCATACCATCAGTTTCTTTGTTTAAATCAGTGCACTGATCTTATAATGCGGACCAAGCGTGGTGGGTGAGCGGTAACGCTCTGGCCTCGCATTCGGGAGGCCGCTGGTTCGAATCCCCCCGCGCATCCACTTTTTGGTTTCCCCAAATGACTCCAGGCGAATGCCGGGATGCTTCCTTCGAAAGATCAAGTCGGAATTCCTTCCCGTTCCTCACCCCCAGTCTTCTCCACCTCTAATAAGCTCTACATCTACATCCATACTCTGCAAATCACAAACATTGTGGATGGCAGAGGGTGCTAAGCACCAATCCTAAACCCGCGCATTCCAATCCCGAATAGTGCGAGGATAGAAGGAATACATATAAGTATCAGTACGGCATCTTATTTCTCGAATCTTATCCCTCCGGTCATTGCGACCTAAATAGGTTGGCGTAAGAAGTATTTCATTGCACTCGTAATTTAAAGATTTTCGCATATTTTCCAATAAATTCAAACGCACACTACGGCGTCTGTCTTCCAAACTATCCCAGCCCAATCTATGTATCAATTCTGTGACGCTTTCATAAGGGCTGTAACAACAAGTCACGAATCGAGCGGCTCTCCTCTGCACCCTCTCCACTGAGTCAATCAGGCCCAAACTCCACAACAGTAATCCAGATGCGGACGCAATAGTGTATATCTCCTTTCTATGAGCATTAAAATTACTCAAAATACGACCTATGAATCGCAACTTATAATTAGCTTTGCCTGCAACGGAAATTTTGTGCATGTCCCATTTCATGTTGCTTTGTACTATCACCCCCAGATACTTCACGGAATCAACAACGTCAACAGCTGAATTGTTTATTTTGTACTCGTGAGCAAACTGATTCTTTTTGTTACTTATTCGCATTTCTTTTCACTTTTTGCAATTAAGTGCAAGCTACCATTTACGGCACCAATCGGAAATAGCATCCAAATCGCGATGAATTTCTAAGCAATCGTCAAAGCACCTTATTTCCCTATAGATAACTGAATCGTTGGCAAACAATCGCAACCAGCCTTTGACGATGTCACCTAGATTGTTTATAAAAATTAAGAAAAGAAGTGGTACTATTAAACTTGCTAGAGGAACCCCCGAAGTAACATCTATCTTAGAAGAGGCTTCCCCGTAAACATCGACGTACTGTGATAGACCAGTAAGAAAGTCACGTATCCATTCGCAAATCTGATCCGATATACCGTATGCTCGAATCTTCGCTAAAAGTCGGTTGTGTGGTACAGAATCAAAAGATTTCTGAAAATCCAAGAAAATTGCATCAACTTGTGAACCTGCATCGACAACCTTCATTACGTCATGGGAAAATAGGGCCAATTGTGTTTCACATGATCACTTCTTCAGAAATCCGTTTTGACACGGCGTAAGTAACTCGTTCTCATCTAGAAACTTCATAATGTTAGAGCATATGACATGCTCCAGAAGTCTATTGCAAACAGATGTTCGTCGACGAGGCGTAAAGCCATAAGCAAAAATGTTATAATGTGGTAAATTATTGATTTACGAACATCTTATTAGCGAATTCAAATTAATGCTATCAAATGTAAAATATATATCGGGTAGAAAACAGTGGGGAAATGTCACAGGTCCTGTATTACCGGGGTAGGGTAATTAGTGACTTTGGCGGGGAAGTAAAGCACTAGCCAGCTCCTCGTTATAATAATGTGGGATGTTACTCGACAGACAGATTGAGTGCCAGGTGAAGATGTTGGAAGTTGCACTAAGAAAGCTTGATTTGTCCGTGTAAATAACGTAGAATACACTCAGAAACTCAAATCATAAGCATAGTAATTTCGCATGGTCTTAATCACTTGGTGACAGAGTTTATTTACCAGTTGTGAGATCTGCCTTTGTTGTAGCCGCCTGATCTAACCCGGGACCGACAGCTTAACGGGGAATCAGAATCGCGGAGCGTCCTAGTTTGCGTAGGCATAGTTTTTCCAAAGGTGAAGGCCAGTCTTAAGGTTCTTTAGGGTAATTCAAACGGAATACTTTTGATTCGCAGTCATGAAACACGATGGGTGTTCGTGTCGTCAGATCAAAAGAACGAAATTGCTAAAAATATTTGGCTACACCGGGATTTCAACGTCCAAATTTAAGTGCCATATACCAGCTCATCATTAGTTTATCATTCTTAAGACTTGGGTTTGATAATATGAGGTTCATTGTTAATCACATCATTGTTATACGAAGTATCGTGATAGAAATCGGTTATCATTTATCAGTTACTAATATACTGTTCCCATTTACCTGTTATCAGAGGTTGCTCTGTTAGTAACGTTGAGGGTATACATACTACTAAAATGTTTTGAGTTTGTTTTTCAAGGTAATGATCAGTAATCATACATAATAAAAGATCCTAAACGAAAATATTTCAGTTTAAGACGAAATAAAAAATTCCTGAATGTCTCATATCTCTGATAATCTGTTGTTTGAGATTAGATTCTACTTGATTTTCACCTCAGTTATGATGTTCATGTACAAAATAGGCACAAAAATTTATAGTCCCAAACTGAAGTATGGAAATTAAGTATTAAAATAATCATTGTATACATATAGATTAATGTGCATTAAAGTAACGAACATGTTCTTCGTACGTATTTCGCTTCCTACACTAATTTTAGACAGTGACGTAATTGAAATACATTTTTTTTGTGACCTGGTGACGTTTGCAAATTTTATCACAATATGGATAAATCGCTCATCAACTGAAAAAAATTGATGCTAACTTTTGAGTAACGAGAAGACATGCTCTATGCATCACACAATTGTAATATTTAACTGGCATATCGAATAGGATTACTGTAATTTAATTGAAGTAAGAATTTGGTAGATATTAAAATATATGAGAATCCATCTAAAGCAAATGATTTTTCTCCGGATGTTGGCTTGATAAAGTGTTACTGTTCGTATTTGTCAGAAAATATTACTGCCAATTTTAATGTAATTTTATTATGTTTTAGCACATGTAATAAAAAAAAGAGGAATTGGAACAAATGGATCCAAATGAAGTAATTTAAAGCAATGTAATCAAAACGTATATTCATACCTAGACGCCACTGCGGAGCAGCTGAATACTACATTCCGTGTCACTCTGATTATAATTACTCTAGCCAACGTGATAATATAAAAGGAGCTAGCTTCTGACTTGACACCCCACACGCAGACATCGCAGAGACCACTACGGTACATTAAGTATTAAAGGTACTGTACGTTGGAATCTATGAATCGGAATTACATTCGAAAATAATACCTTAATATATCACATATGGAAACATCAAATAGTTTTCTCCTGTATGTCCGACCACACGGATCGATTAATAGTTTTACACAAACGCAAGGTACAACCAAAACTGAAGGGTGATCTAGATATTTTATATAACATCTGTGATTTAAAACACTAGTCCATGAGTTAATACCATGTTTGTCGGATTGCCCTCTTGAACTGTATTTTGCTATCCCAGTAGTCGTTCATATAAGACACACCATTAAACCTCCGCTCCCTTTAATTTTTAATCGGCTCGGCAGGAACTCAGTTAACTTTCTGATCAGTGGCAGTTATCTTCGGAGCAAACGAAAATATATAACAGTACTCTCAACTCCTACCTGCTATTATTCTTGCTTAGTGATACTCGTACTTCGAGAAAGAGAGTTGATGCCTGGACTCATTGAAGCGACGAGTCTTCTATGGTTTCATGAGGTTCAATAAAAAGTAAATCGGAGAGTGAAACTGGATGGTGTAAAAATTCCCCCTGTTATTTCGTGTCACGTATTCCACACACAATTGTCAGGTGATAGATTGGTGGTCTACTGGCTTCGGAGCATGTTTGAAATTGTCTTTGCAAACAGGCACAGGTGCAAGATTTTGAATCTTTATTGTACCAACTTAAAAATGATTTTTATTTACTTAAGCGTTTAATTTATTTAGGCTTATAAATTTCTCTTGGAATGTAAATTTATCTACCTACCTTCCAGGCAGCTCTGCGGATCAAGAAAGTATCTATATTTGAACTTTGGTTTACCGATATAATGAAAGAAGTACACGACTGTGGGATATAAATGAGTAATCGATCTTACTATACTTGCTGTCCAGTTGGCAACTAACCTCTAGTAAAAAATCAAATTTATTTAAATTAAATAGCTGATACCACATAAATTGTAACTGCTTTAAGGTAAGATAACATGAAGGAAGGTGGGTTAAGGATGCATATATGTACACACTTAGAGAATAAATTTGGCCGCCACTGAAAAATTCTATCACTCTTATCTTGCACAATCTGACATCAATGTCACCCCAGAAAACAGAAACGCAATACTGGCAAGCCAGTATTGCGTTACTGTTTCTTAGGATGACATTCAGATTGTGCAAGATAATAGTGATAGAATTTTTCAGCGGCGGCCAAATTTATTGTCAAAGTGTGTACGTCTTCTGTTGAACTTCATTTTTAAGAATTATCGAGCTTCTATTTGCATACATTCTGTGAAAACTGAAATCGTTAAAACAGTATGCGATAAATACTTGGTACCTCACACGGCTAAAAACCTGCTACATTCCTTTATAGCTGAGCATATTACAGATGATTGAGGTATGAAAAACTCGAAAATTGAGTTTCCCTATTAATTGTAGCAAAGTCAGAAAAGACTATCCCCGGTTGCGTAGCTTCAGTGAGCGATTTAACAAAACTTCAGCCCAAAGGAATTATCAGAGGGTGTCCATGGGGTGCAGCTTCGTGGAACTTTCCCACTTTGGCGAACTCTATCAACAGAGGAATTTTCCCCTCAACAGCGGTTCGGCGCGTCAAGGTAAAGATCAATTTCTGAGGGACGGCGAAGTTAAGGAGCTGGTATACTTTGTCCCGGAGTCTTAGCCGTTCTTGAAGTATCAGACATTACCCAATCAGTTCATTAGTGTGAAATATCTGTATGAAGTATGTACTTGGCCAATTTTGTAGTAGAGTCGGCTAATAATCACAAAGAAATTCCCGTAATGATTCAGTAAAAGGTGAGAGATAATGTTCCTGAAAACCAAGTAGCCGATAGTGGTACACCAAAAATCCTCTCCAATTTCAAACTTTGAGATGCAGCATCATGTGTCACGCTAATCAATGTGCTAAACATTGCCCGGTGGTGGAACAATTTTCCACAATTCGGCAGAGAGGAAGAGGTGTTGGTGCACTATTCCAAATAACCATATTGTGTGTGAGCGGATACTTTCCGACGTACTGATGAAATGAAATCCTCTCCGCTGTCCAGCAGGATGGTGTTGTATAAACATGACGTTTCGGCAGCTAGCTCTGCCGTCTTCATCAGGTCTCTTTTAGCTCGCAACCACATTGTGAGTCCATAAAGTAGGTGCGACAAATAGGATTGAAATTTATACGCCCATCAGTTTTAAATCTGTGGTAGATAAATAGATAAAGAAATTGATATGCAACCTTATCAGAAATGTCTGTGAGGAACGAAAGTGATTTTCAAATCGACAAAATGACTTTATGCAAGGATATTATTCGGAATCTCAGTTATTGGGCTACATGCAAGATATTTCAGATGAAATTGACAAGGAAAGCCAAACTGATAGTGCAGCATTAGACCTTTCAAAGGCTTTTGACAGTGTGAGCATAAACTGGTGCTAAATACGATGGAATTGTTGGAAAAGTGACTTGCTGAGTAGAGACTTGTTAAAAAGCATAAATCAAAGACTTGTGGTAGGAAATGAAGTATCGAAAGAGATGGCAGTGAAAATGAGAATGCTATAAGGCAGAGTGTTGGGACCGTTGCTATTTACTATTTTAATGAATGATTGTGTTAATAGTTTACATTCAGAACTTAACTTGTTTGAAGACGACAGAATGCTAAATAATAAGATTAAAACTGTAGATTATTGGAACAATTCCACAGTGATCTAGAAAGGACATATAATTGGTCAACAATGTATGAAAATAAGTGCCAAGAAGAGTCATCTTATTAGGTAAACATAAAAACTGAATGTTTAGTGCGTAATAGGGGGAGAAATTGCTTAAGTTTAAATTTCTTGCCGTTACATTTTATAGTAAACTCAATTGGGCAGGTGGTGGGGGAAAGATTTCAAAATCTCTCATTTACTGCTGAGGTAAAGTAAAGTGAAGGAACTTGCTAGAATGCGGTTGAATGGTACCCACATTTTGGGTTTTAAATACAGGAGTTAGAGATGTTCGAGAGTAAAGCAGCTGCAATTATTTGTGAAAATTATCACAGAACAGAATCAGTAGTTGTCATGATAGAGTAGTAGGATTGGAAATCATTGCAAGACAGAAGAAAGGCAGAGAGCGCTGGGAGTGTATAAGGTAATGGGGCTTGAACGGATATTCGTTGATGAACTAGTAGTGGCACATGGAAGGGAATAGGTAAATCCTGATCGCAAACTGGCATTAGATTTCAGGAACAAGCGAGTATAGGTAAGGGAATAAGGGACTGGAATAAATTACCAACGGAAGTGAACAATTAACCAAAATCACGGAAAGAATGTAACATTAAAATGAGTAAAGTGCGAATGTAGGTAGGTAGGGAAAACTGCATTGAAAGAATTTGTCAAAAAACAATAAATTGGAAAATATGTGCTTAGAGAAACAGCCACCTGGGTATTTGCTCAATCGTAATTGAATTAAATTAAATCTTAAATATTTCCGCAGAGTGTAAGAAGTGAACGCATGCGACACTTTAAATGGTGGCGTTAAATGTTGTAGTCTCATTTGCAATTTAGGAAGAGTACGTCGGAATGGGCCGACATGGATTTCACTAGATTCACACCGAACAGTAGTTCCTGCCACCACTTCAACACAGAGGAAGGCAACAGGAAACCACTGCAGTCAATAGTTACCCTAGTGTCTCCATACAGGTCACAAGCGAAGTTCATACACTGCTAGAACGAAAACATGTAATTTCTGTGGTCTTCTTCTAGCATCGAGAGAGATGAATATTGAAAATATATATATATTTGGAAGAGAATATCTACAAGTGCATGACTTAAGGACTAACGTAACATGTTATATAAAAACTTGGTATGTCTAAGTATAATTTCAGACTACTAAAAGCGAAAATACAGTTCCCGCAGCAATGAAGTGAACTGTGTGACTAAGTCTGGTATAAACCCGCACACTGACGCCACTCAATTAGACTAGGTGCGCTGGCTCAGCCATAAAGCCGCCCGGCCCGGCTCTCGTTTAAGGTGAGGAAGAAATGATTTGAGAGATAACACTCGGACACAAAAACCGGGAACCGGGCCAAATTGCGGCTGCCGCATAAACTGCAGAACGAGAGGGCCCGGCGCGGGAATTTAAGGACTGCGCAGGCGCGGCCCTCATACCGCGTAATTTCGGTGAATGGCTCATAAACAGGAGTCGGGAAGGCTTCCAGCGAGTTATACAGTCTGCATTCGAGCGAAGGGCGCAAAGCCAGACGGCAGGGGAGTGAAGGACGCCACCAAACAAAGTGGATTACATCGCAAACGCTACTTTTAATTTTGTCGTCGAAGTAGTAATTTATAGGATTTTACCAACTGGGTATCTCCAAGTTTAAATATTTGCATTTATCAGTCATATTCCATTGAAAACATCTGAGAATACGTATGATCGGGAGCCGAAATGATTTAAGCTAAGAATTACATTAATATTTAATCTTACAAACAAATCGGACATTAACAATTAGCATTTCCCTCTGCAGATCTTAATAGCTGTAGTAACTATTGTTATTATTATTATTATTATTATTTGTTTATGGCTTTACGCCTCGTCGCCCTCATTAGAGGTTTGAAATGACAGATTTTGGCGATGGCAATTTAAAAGAATCATTCCGGCATTCGCCTCGAATGATTTGAGAAAACCATGGAAAACCCAAATCTGGATGGCTAGACGGGGATTCGAACCCGCGTACTCCCAAATGTGAGGCCAGATCTTTACCGTTCGCCTTTATTTTGCGTGTGGTTTTACGCCTCGTCGACGGCTAAGGTCATTAGAGGCGGGATGGAACTGGGGACAAGGAACGGGAAGGAATTCGGCCATGGCCTTTTTGAAGGAAACATCCCGGCATTCGTCTGGAGTGATTTGGGGAAACCATGGAAAACCCAAATCTGGATGCCCGGACGGGGATTCGAACCCGCGTCCTCCCGAATGCGAGGCCAGAACGTTAACCGTTCACCCACCACGCTCGGTTTTACCGTTCGCACTTCACGCTTGGTGCCGTAGTATACATTTGCTTTTAAATTCCACAGACATAAATTCTTCAGATATCCCAACAATCTCGAACTTATTTTCCCTACCAGCAACCATTGTTTGCTCCACGGCAACGAGATTATAAGTCAATAATAAGTTTTATAAAGAAAAGTGATAATAAGGTTTAGATAAACAAGTTCTTTATATTTTAAGAATATTTTACTTGCTGTATATGATGGGCTCTGTGTATCCGATCTGTTGTAAAATTTGCTTGTTTCGATGGATGTACATTTCCTGTACAATTTCTTGATTAATTATCTGTACAAATGGCAGATATATATATAAGACACTTTAAATGGTGGCGTTAAATGTATATATCTCCTGCCTTGCAGCATATTTCGATAATTTCCGGCAGATAATTGAAAAATATGCGCATTTTAGAAGTTAAAGCGGACACTAAACGATTAATAGTATTGTCAATATCAGTATTGACAATACAGCCGTCAATACTCGCAACCAGCCAGTCTCAGTACGGCACCACATTGCACAATCAATATTATTGACAGTAGTATTGTTAATAACGTTGCTCAGTGTCTCGCTTCCTGCCGAACCAGCAGGGTGAATGTGTGTGGTTTTTTTCTGTTCTGGATTCTGTCCTTCCAAAGCATACATAGTAATCGTACAAATGGTTTTATAGCTATTATTGTGTTCCTTGTAAATAATTAGCGAAGCTGTAGTAGAAACGCTTATGCATATAAGGCCGTATGAATTAAAGTTTTCATGGTTTTGAATTTATTCGTTAATTTTATTAATTTGGTTTTATATAAAGGTACTTTGGATTCTTACCCTCCTACTCACGTGCAGTACCTGCTAACTCTCACTACAACATCGAAGTGAGTGCATGTAAACAGCTAAAAATCAAAGTTTATGTAATTTGTGTTTCTAATACATTCTTTATATTGTTCGCACAAAGCTTAAATACACGGAGATTCATATCCACACTATTGTTATAAGGTCTCTACTGCCAAAATTAATCTGAATTATGTTTAAATTTGTCAGCGACATAATATTTCAGCCTTAAATCACTTCATTAGGCAACTGAAATCTTAATTCCAAACTAAATAAACATGCTTATAGTACAACGCTACCTAAATACAATTTCTACAATGTTGTTTTAATGAAAATTATTTGATAGGCCTACTGCTGTACGACTCTCATCTTTGACATAAACGTAAAAAAGGTTTTATTAATGTAAAATAAATTTAGTAATTTTTATCAAAAATTTTTATGTGTAGAGAAAATTTAAACAGTCAAAATTTAAAAACAAAATAAATTTAAAGTTACGGAAGCTGATAAATTTTGATCAAACATTAAGACCTCTCCACGTTTAAATTAGATAGAATGTGTGATTAGACTGGCTTCTGAGTTTTGTTTTTTAACCTTGTTTTTACAAGTGCCACGGCGGGTAAGGTTGATGATTCAGGAGAGGGTTTTGGTATAATTCGCGACCGTTGGATGCCGGTGTACGGGACTCCACGTTTCCAGCCTGAACGCATGATCCGATAGCAGGGAGAGGAAGTTCAGGGACTCGAGAGTAATTGTATTGTCATTCGTCCCTTTGCTGCTCCCGTCTCTTGAAAAGAAATTGAGTTTGAGACGGTTGGTATGTCACAAGAGGTAGAAATCAATATCAGTTGGCCAGTCCTAAATATAGAAAGCACTACAGCATAGACGCCTTCCTTATTTGCGTTTGTGATGATCCAAACGCTGCTGCAAACTCTCTTGACATCCTCTTATATAAAATGCGTGATCTGGAGAATGCGCACGTCGTCTATAGCTGTTGGCTAGAGCACGGTCACGTGCCAGCCGTCACTCGCGAATCAACAGCCACCATGAAGTTACAATCGTTCCTTCATGTTACTTTTTGTTTATTTACGACAACCAGATGCAGAAATTCATCTAAGGAGATGGGTATTCAATGTTTACGTTGTTTTATCTGTATCAGTTATAATAACTATGTAGATTAAACCATGACTTAAGAATTATTTTTGCAGACGATAAGAAACAATGGAGTTTATTAAAAACTCCGTATAATGTATCAGTCAAATAAATAACAGTTATCCGTTTTCGAAATTATAGTCTCCGTCATTTAATGTAAAATGCATTTAATTTTTAAAAAAAATCCTAGCCAAATACACTGATAATCTTACCAGAGTAAAGTACTCATACCACGAAAAATATAATTAAAAATGATTCTTATTCGATTTTCCTGACAAAATTTTCCAGAATAAATTCCTACTACCATCATAGATGATACCCTGATTTTTTGATACACATGTTAGCTATTAAATGAGATTTAAGTTTACATATTTATGTACATTTAAACCATCAAGGATATGACTATGTATATGCGATGTGAAACTCAATTCACTAATCGCAATACAACAACGATATTCTTACCGAAAAATAGTGACCAGAGATAGAAATACAACTACTCTGAAGTTAATTGCCACAATACAGTCATATAGTTAGCTTTTCATAGCAATTTATTCTTTAAATAATGTGGAAAAACATTTCAGCTGAAAAAACGTGGAACTACGATTACTTTTCAGTAACATGTCTCTAATGAAAGTAACATTTATAGAAACAGTTAAATTTCTCATGGTCTCTGCTATTACGTAATTGCGTTGCCAGATAAAATGTAAGTTTTGTGGAAGTAACTGCACAAACATACGAAGAGCAGGGATAAAAAAAAATAATGCGAGGCAATCAATCTTTACAAAGCTACAGTTAGTACGTTCGTTTAAATTTACATGTTGCTTTGTTTATTTACAACAACTAGATGCAGAAATTGAAGTAAGGCGAAGGGTATTAGTTGTTTACATTGTATTATCTGTATCAGTAATAAGCACTAGGTTAAAATTTAACCTAAATTCTTTTTTGGCAGAAGATACAAACAATGATGAATTTTTTTTAAACTGAGAGAAAGTTTACACGAAATATACGAATCGCGAAATGTATCACTCAAATAAATGACATTTATCCGTTTCTGATATTATAATTTCCGTCATTTAAAGTAAAATGCATTTATTTAATTAAATCATAGTAAAAAAACTCGTATAATCTAACCACAGCATAGTAGTTATATCACGAAAATATCATTAAAAATGATCGTTATTCGTTTTTCCTTACAAGCTTTTCCAGAATAAATCACCACCATAGATGATGCCCGTCATTATTCATATCAGGGTAATAGAAGCCATGATTTTCGAATGCAAAATTAGGGGAGGTTGTGTTTAAGTTCACCAGAATCGCAACGAACACATTTTGTTACAGCAGAATTCACTCTGAAATCAGTTTTACAAACCATTTAAACTACTTTCATAAGCGCAATGTTACTGAAGGTATTAATTAATGCGGGTGGAAGTAGTTCCATATTTATCGTGCTGAATTGTGCCTGGATCAGGAATAAAACTATTTCATGGATAGCAAAAGTTTTTGGTATTCCTAATTTGTTTTTAATTTAATTGGTTCTATACTTACGTTGTCATTAATTCAGTAGAAGTTACTACTTTATTGCCATGTGAACTTCAAATGAAATATGTAGAAATTACAAAATCAAGGCCATTAGCATTATATAATAACAATTCCGTATAACTAACCAACCGCAAAAAAAAGAATAACTGCCAGAATATGTGTTCAAGCCGTCATTTTTGACGGGCTCGAAGCTAGTAGGAGATAAATACCTTTTGGTAGAACTTATCTTTTGCCAAATTACTGCTAATTAAACTTGGAGAAGCAAATATATTTCTACGTGTCGCAAGTGTCATTATAAAGGCTTCAATGCAGTTGATATATAGTTAGTAAAATATTATTGCCAACTCCCCATAAATCATAAAATATGGATACAAACCATCGCTTTGTGATTATTCTCTTTAATACTAAGTCAGAGTAAAATATTTTCTTACTACCGATGGTATTCAGAGACAGTACAAGTCTAAGTGTGAACTGACCTTTATTTAAGATAAATTGGATAAACGTTAATCGTCGGTTGCTAGTCAGGCTCTGTTAACGTTTTAATTTTGTTTACAGAAATGCTGTGAAATATTTAGCTTATTTTAATGTTTATTTCCGGCTTCGGCTCATAAATGACATTATTTTATCACAGTTTTATTGTTTACTCTGTTTCACATTACGTTAACTTGGTATTCTATTTGCTCTAGAGTCGCGCATATCATGGTTGACCTTCAAGGTGTGAATCAAGAGGTGTATTTTTGTTGATGGACGTAAAAATGATCTTACCAAAGGGCTGCTAATTTTGGTAAACGTTGAACTACAAAACGGTAAAGTTACAATACCTCCATTTTTACTTTTCGCTTTGATGGCTTGGTCGCAAATGATTTTGGTCTTGTGCAGGTAATTTCATGTAGCCAGAAAAGTCATTCTTCTAAGTTAGCAGTCAGCGGGAGAGATTTAAAATGCTTCCACTGTGCAGGCTGTTTCCTATATTTCTATAGATAATTACCGCTGATGAATTCCTACAAGATACAGTGCTGTCAACTGATCAGCATAACCACAAAACATTTATACGATTGTTCATAATGTTTACGTTTTCCACAAATTCGTCTTTATAACAATAATTTTGATTAATGCCAATGTCAGGAGTGGGTGTATTCTGATCTGAAATATAAAGAGAGAAATATCAGAATGTATGAAATAAGAATACTTGAAAGCTGTGCCCAATGAAAAACTGTTCTCTCCTTTGATTATATCACAACAGAAATCGAAGGCTGCAGAAGAAGATGAAGCCAGTACTCTACTTAAGACAGACTTGGGTTAGGACCTGGAATTGTTAGCGATATGCTCTACAAATGGATTTTTCGCGTTTTTAGTGACCCTTTCGAGGTAGGATTTTGAAAAAGGACAGAGACAAGGAGGCAACATGCATTCCATCCTGTGAATGTTGTAAGGTTGTCAGCACATGTATTTTTGAATGCGCTTTGAAAAAAATTCTGAAATGTCGCTGTTTAGATCTCTTAAGTTATAATTACAGACTTATTCTGTTTTTGGTCTGGATTTTTTCTAAGCAACATACTATCTGTTCCTTTCATCTCTGTAAACTAGCAGGTACAAGTGGAACTTAATGTAATTCTACTACTGGATACAGTAAAAAATTACATCTCTCGATTCTAGCTTTACCTTCCTCTTATTTTTTTACTTTGGAGATAATTCATTGACTTAATTTAAAGCGAGAAAAAATATGAAGATACTGAATGGAGTTTCTTTGGGTCGCTTTAGTCACATTACCAGTTCTCCGTCATATAAAATCGCTTTAAATACAAACGATTTTATCGAGTGAATAAAAAGAGAGTGCAACATTTACAGTTATAATTTATTACAAATTCTCGCCATTTGAGGCTTAAAAGGGGATTTGGACCTAATCAGTACTTTAAAATGAGGAAACTTTGAACCAAGTAAACAAGTTAATCTCATTAACAGATGAGTTTCTGGCATCCGCTGAGAACATAAAATACACTTCTTCCTTTCCAATACATATTTTGTATTTCTGTATGATAACTACTAAGCGACTTTGATGGGTACTTAAGGAAACGTTGGAATTTGTAAAAGCAAGATTGCATTGCTAGAAGTAGTTGAAATTGATAACAGCGTATGAAATAACAGAAAAAATATGGTGTTCCCGAAAACAAGTAACATTATCAAGCATTTAATCTATTCTAAGACGAATTTCATGGTTCTTAAATTTGTGGGTAACTTTTTACAGACTTAATGTTATGTATTTTATGTTTTAAGTAATGAAAAGCTAGTACAATGCATGCTATAGAAAGATAAAGATGCGTAATAGCTTCGCTTAAGTCGCACTTAATCTTACTGTGTTCTGTTATCTCACTTTTAAAATTACACAGATGTTGACTCGGTCCTTGGAATTTGTTAGATTAGGTTAATATGGAACAATTTTAACGTGTGCGATTATAGAAGATGTAGAATTATATCTCGAAATACAATGAATAAAAGAAGAGAAGGTTTTAAATATATATAGTTACTTATTATCTATCTTTTCAAAAAGAAACTGGATGAAACATAATTATCGCCAAATTGGTAATAGGAATATTAGCAGGAAAGTCTTAGTCCAAGCGATTTAATTTCTGTTGTGTAAATGGGAATATCCTTTTGTCAAGTCTAGGTCAGGTTAACTCTTCTGGTGACATAATAACCGGGTTTAACGTGTCCTTCTTGCTGAAATATATTAAACTGTCGTTGAAGAATTTAAACCTAAAATTTGCAGAGGGAAAATGTAGGTTGGTGCAGGAAAGGGGGAAAATGGGTGTGTAAGGAAATTGCCACCGGAGCGTGCGCTCTATTGCAATTTAATTAAAAATTATATTATTAAATTCAATTCAGCAAGTGATTTTTTGCTAGAAACATCAAATTCTTATGCTTAAACACGTAGTTCAAATGCAGTTTCCTACGATGGAAAATGTCTCAAGTACAATTTAATAATTGTTGGGTGAGTGGTAAGGTTCAGGCCTCGAATTCGGGAGGACGTGGGTTCAAATTCTCTTCCGGCGATCCAGATTTCACTTTCCAGTGCTTTCACGAAATCACCTCAGGAAAATGTCGGGATGGTTCCTGCGAAAGACCATGGCCGAACCCTTTCTCGCCTTTAATGATCTCGATGTCGACGAGACGTAAAGCAATAAACAAAAATAAGGTAATAATGGACAGAATATTTTCAGTGCTTTCTTGAAGAAATCTCTGGTGCATACAATCTGACTTTCAGTCTGCAAGTGAACTTCATACACTTAGCCCTGTATATGGTCTGCCCACTAAATATAACGAGCGTTCCACACCCGGCTGGAAAGAATGTTTTGTGAAAGACCTCAGAGCATCGTCTGGGGAAATCAACCCCTGACCTATATGAGTACTGGGGGTAGAGTGTAGGAGAGCGCCATTACTTTTAAGACAACAGGCCCTCAGCGTTGGAATACCTTCCCAGGATTACAAAAAGCTGCAAGGTTTAGTTACGCCAAAGACTCTCAACTCTGATTCTCACACATACGTAACGTACATATTTTTGAAATAAAATATTGCTCAACACTGCTTGGGAATCCTGGGATAAAGCCTTCTTACAGCCAAAATGAAACAAAGTGCATACAGATTCCTCTTCAGTTGGAGAAGTGTAACCGATTGAAAAACACTGTTTCAATGGAATTAAATTCACGTTGATAGCGTTTGGAAGAATATTTTGTCTCTGAAACATTAGAGTCGTAACTTCTACATAGGCTAACAGGATAAAGATCTTTATTTAGATTCTAAGTCCAGTTTGTGAGGAATTATCGACGTACACAAAACAATAATGTTTACATAATATTTATGTTAGGCTAAGAGAACGAAAACGTTCATTGAGCGAAAAAAAACCCAACACATCACTTTCTGGTTTTTTTAAAACGGCAACACATTATTCGCGTTATGGAGCCTACAAAAAAACAGCCAGAATGCGTTTTGGCTACCTCAAAAGGACCGAAATTCGCGTTTGGTCCAGGTCGCATTCTTCACACATGACGACTCACATAATTATTTTTTTCAGAGACTTGTAACGTGACGGGTAAAAAGAAATATATGTAACAGCAGTTTTTCCCGACGAATCTGATGCTTGAAGATCTCTCGGACATGCGGCCGGATCAATTGATCGTAGTTCAACGACTTTTCGATGGCGTAACGTGCCATCATCTTCAGGCGTGAGGAGCGCAGTCAAAGACGCGACTGCCGGGCATCATCATCATCCGTCAACTATCTGAGCAAAGCTCATAATATCTTTCGTGAGCCAGGATACCCTATGTCACGTGTCTGGTTTGCTTTTTCAGACTTGGCTTGCTGTAAATGTCATGAGGTTGTATTGGAGTCTAATTTGTAGACAGTCTTGGAATGAGGACGGTGATTAGCTGGGTGAGCAGCGTCACCACCGTCGTCATCTGGTCGTCGGATCCGGTACGGCAGGCGTGGCAGGTCCCCTCCGGCCGACCTTCCAGTTGGCCGGCTGGCTGCCGTCTGGATCCTGGCACAGCAGCAGCACAGCGTCATCTGGCTAGAATTTCTACTATGAAGATACAGCTCCAGGGGGTGTCCTTCTGCTGATGTCGGTTTTGAGTTTTCTGACATGGCTTTTGATTTTGTCATGTCTTGTGGATATAGACTGGTTGGCAAAGGCTGCCTGTCATGTTAGCCAGGGTACCTAAACAATTTTTAAAATCTAATTCTAATTTTTAATAACTATGATGTGCCCTAAGCTTACTAATTTTTTTTTTTTTTTTAATTTATGTTTTTTTTTTTTTTTTTTTTTTTTTTTTTTTTTTTTGTTCTAAAACTATTGGAGGGGACTCATAGAGTTACATGTTTACATGGGGGCCTAAAGCTATATTTACATCTGAATCTACTTAACCTAATGGAGGCAAAAATTTTTACAATTACTATGACCTACTTAGTCTAATGGAGGATTTATGTATAATTATATGTACATGATTGGGACCTACACCTTCTGATGTGGGGCCTACTTACTGTCTATGGGTGGTCTTGGGGTTGTGGAGGGGGGGGTGGTGGATATATATTATAATGCCTAGTTAGTGTTAACTTTGGACGCTTGACATTGCGCATTTCTTCTGTTTCGTCACCGATTTCAGAGATTAAGTCATATTTAGAAATTGAGCATCTTTGAAAGAAAATTTCTGACTTATGTTTTATGGTTTCTGCCAACGTGGGAAAGCAGAGTGCTTTTCTAACTGTTACATTGTTGACATATCTGGGTGCGTCCAAGATGATGCGCAGCGCTCTGTTCTCCAGTGCTTGCATTTTTTTAACGTGACAGTCGGCCGCCATGCTCCATATTTCCGACCCATACAGGAAGGTGGGCTGGATAATCGCACGGTACAGGAGGAGTTTAGTCGCCGTGGATAGGCCGTCGCCTCTCAGGAGAGGGTAGAGGCCGGCTAGCTTTGCTCTAGATAAGTTTTTTGTGTCAGTTATATGACTACTCCACGTGAGTCTTTTGTCTAGCCGCAGTCCCAGGTACTTCACCTGGTCAACCCAATTTAGTTCAACATCCTTGATATGTAGCTTCATATCTGGAATTTTAATTCTGTTTGAAAAAATTATTGCCTGACACTTAGTTTCATTAATTTTTATCCGCCATAAGTTACACCATTGTGTCAGTTTTTCTAGATGTTTTTGCGTCTTTCGTATGGCGTATCTCAAATTTCTGTTGCTGGCGTAAATTGTCGTGTCGTCTGCATAAAGAGAAACATAACTCTCTATGGACTGTGGGATGTTGTTTACGTATATATTGAACAGCAGAGGGCCAAGTATGCTCCCTTGCGGGACACCTGCTTCGATGTTCTTGTACGTGCTATTGCCATTTTCATGACTCACAAAAAATTTTCTGTCGGTTAGATAGGAATGCAGTAGATGTATTAGGTTATCTGGCATATTGTATTCATGCAGTCTGTAGAGTAGGCCTTCATGCCATACTCTGTCAAAAGCCTTCTCAATATCAATGAAAATTGCAGCTGTACCACTGCCTGCCTGCTTTTCTTTGCAGATATGCTCCACAAGCCTTGTACATTGTTGAACAGTACTATGTTCTTTTCTGAAGCCAAACTGTTGTGCTATTATTATGTTGTTTGTTTCTAAAATTTTGTTGAGACGAGTTTGAATTACTCTCTCAAAGACTTTTCCAAGAATTGTAAGCAGTGAAATTGGCCTGTAGTTTCCCGGTATGAGCCTGCTCTTTCCTGCTTTGGGAATAGCCACTACTTTGGCTATTTTCCAAGCCCTTGGAAAGTAACTCAGTGCCAGGCATGCATTATATATCGTAGTTATATATCTAATGGCTTGTGGAGGCAGATTTTTGACTTGGAGAGCGGAAATCTTGTCATACCCAGCAGCCTTTTTGGGTTTCAGACTGTGTACGATAGACTCCACCTCCTCGTCATTTGTTTTTTGCACATAATTCTGCGGTCCGATGTGGATCAAGCGGTTTACTACACTCAGAACATGTTCTTTGTGAGATTCGCTTACATCGTCAGCTATTTCATTCGGTCTGAAATGAGTTTCTAGCGTGTCCGCAAGGAGCTGAGCCTTCCCAGCAGGGTCGTACACAAGCCCTTGCGGGCCACGAAGAGGCCGAATAGGTTGTGATGTTTTGCTGACTGACTTCGCAAGTGCCCATATCTTTTTATTGTTGTTCTGTACTTGTGATAATTTCCTTTGCCAGTCCTGATGTCTATGTACTTTCAGATTCTCTCTGATTTCATCTACTAGGTGGTTGACCATCCCTCTGTCAGCCGGATCACGCCATCGCTGCCACCTCTTCCTGATCCTGTTTTTTAGAAGAATTAGATTTTTGATATGGTCTGGAATTGTTGATCTGTCATATGTTGTGGTGATTTTTATTGTTGCTTGCTTTGTGCATTCTTGCATCACCACGTTAAGCTTTGTGACAGCGTCATCTATTTTATGTCTGGAGTCCAGAATAGGTAGGTTCCTTAGGTGCAGCGAGACATCCTCTTTAAAATACTCCCAGTTAGTCTGAAAGGTGTTATATGTCTTCTGGCGTTGTTGTTCCAGTAGCTTGACTGACAGAAGAATCGGATTGTGATCGGAGCTAAGTTCGCATTGGGTTGATAATTCCCTCCGCCAGCCTAGTCCTTTCACAACGAATACATCCAAGACATCTGGTTGATATCTTGCCGTAGTCGGGAAGTAAGTCGGTGCGTCGGGCGCTAGCACTTCAACATTTCTGTTGGCGTGCAGCACCCTAAGCAGACCCCTTCCATTCCGATTGGTAAGTCTACTATGCCAGATCTGGCTCTTGGCATTCAAGTCACCACCTAGTATTACTGTTTCATTCCTATCTAACAGTGCTTGCACGTTCTCTTCCTTCAATTCCTTCTTTGGTGGGTTGTAGACTGCGACTAGATGCAAAGGTTTCCCATTTACTAAGAGTTCAACGGCCGTATGCTCTAGGTCACCTGTTCGTGCTTCAGGCAGGTCTCTGTGGACCAGCCTGTTTTTGATCAGGACAGCAGTGCCGCCTCCCTGCGTCTGTCGGTCAGTACGAGTCACAACATAGTTCCTCATCCTGAAGTCGTCACCCGGTTTCAGGTGGGTTTCCCCTATGAGGGCTATGTCAATGTCATTTTCGTCGAGGTAATTTAGTAGTTCTAGTCTTTTGTTGGCTATGCCATTAGCATTCCAAGCTAGTATGTTCAGTGTCGTCTTATTTTGTCTCGCCATTGCAGAAGTATTCACTGGCGGCCTGTACCAGAATTAATCCCTTTTCCAAGATATTGTCGGCTGTTCGGAATTTGGTAAGCACGGTTTTCATCGTGTCTACCATCTTCCTGAAGTCGAATTCTTTAAGGAAAGAGACCAACTCGGCAAGGTCGGAACCGAATCCTCCTGCTTTGTCTTGATTTTCAGTCTTGTCTTTGTCCTGTTTGCGGTCTGTTTTGTCATTTTTGTCTTTTTCATTGTTGTCGGTCTGCTTGTCCCAAGCGTTTGTCTTTGGCGGGAGGGAGGGAAACTGCTGCCTGTCTGAGACGTTGGGAGTCTCGTTGGTTCCTGCCTTCTCCTTCTCCTCGTCTTGCTTTTGTTTTAGGAGCCTGGCATTTCTAGCCTGCACAATTTTCTTGTATTGGGGGCACCCGCGGTAGCTCGCGGGATGCTGACCCAAACAATTTGAACACTTAGGTGGTTCATCTTTTGTTTTGTTACATGTTTTAGTTAAGTGTTCCCCAGAGCATTTTACACAACGAGGATTGACTCTACAATGTTTCTGCCCATGACCGAATCTCTGACAGCGATGACACTGAGAGGGACCTTCTGGTGTTCTGTAGACTTCCACCTTAACCCTAAGATGCATGAAAGCTTGCAGGTCATAGATTTTTTTCCCTTCTTCGGAATTTTCCAATGTGATCATGTATAGGGGCATTGGTACCCGTTCATTCTTGTCCTTGTCAAATTTGGTCAGCTGTGATACACTATTTGCAGGGAAATTTAGTCTGACCAGTTCGTCCCTCATCTCAGCGACATCCATGTCTATGGGCAGTTGTCTCATTACCACTTTCAGTGGCTTCTTCTGGCCGTCCAACTCGTAAGTATGGTGCTGGATGTTATTTTTCTTGAAGTAAGATATCATGGCAAGATAATCTATTTGGTTGTAGGTCTGATACTTGATGCTCGATGCTTTGTAAGCAACGTTCAGATGCCCAGTTAATTTCTTCTTAAATTCATTTACAATGTGTGAATATCCTGCAGTCTCATACACAATTATGGGGGGAACCTTTGGCTCACGTGGTTGTTGGGGCCTTTGACTGTCCGTTCCTGAATCTTGTGCAGCAGTGTCAAGGTCTTGTAGGGGATCATAGCGGTTCCCCGTGGGTACATTCGGCACAAAGGTCGAATCTTCGGCCTCCATGTCGAGTGCACCCTGATCTTCAGAGCGCTGACGCTTTGGGGCTGGGGGCTGTTGGGTGGTCATGGCCTCGGTGGCCCTTGCGGGCTCCGTGGCGGTCTGGGAGATTGAAACAATAGATGGAATAATTTTTACTACTAACCTACACCTAGCCTAGCTCGCTAACTATGGGGTATGTTGCACTGGTCCTTCGTTGTCACCGTTAGGTATCAAGACCAGTAACAACCCTACACCTCACGCCCGGGGGTTCCACTCGAAGAGTGGGCCGTGGGGCGGTAAAACCCTAAAGCCTCGGTAGTCCCTAACACTGTGGCTTTCCACAGTATTTATCCTACCAATTGACAGACAGCTTTGCTTTACCAGTCTGGCGACATTTGCTTTTTTCGTCGTGGCAGGGCCACGTGGAAACTTCGGCTTCGACGGCCAAGGCGAGCCCCTCTTCCGGGGATCACTCCGGGCGATGTGTCCGCTGTCAGCGCCCGACAGCGACTGAGCTAGTCTGCTGCGTGGCGGCCGGGTGAAGCAGCGCGACGGTGGAGCACTCTGGCGGCTAAGTATGCACCTCTGGCTGCGCGTACTGGCTGCGCGTTGCGACGATGCTGGCGGTCCAACGGCAGGCGAGTGAGTGTGTGGATCCTGGAGTTTTTTTTCCGTCGTGGGCCGGTCTTGGCGACGCGGTGCGGACCGCGTATGGAGCCCGCGCGTTGTCGCCTGTCTGTCGGTGTGGGGCGGCTTACTGGAACTGGTCTCCGGCTGGGCTCTCTTGGGCCCCGTAGCAGCTTTAGGGCGATGCTTCGCCTTCAGCTGCTTCTTCATTTCGCAGCCAGAGAAGCAAGCTGCGTGGTTCAGGCCACAGTTGCAGCAAACTGCTTCTTCCCTGGCTGTGGTGCAATCGGCCGCACGATGATCCGCCCCACATCTGGTGCATCTGCGCCGGCCGGGCCGGACCTGCCGGGGCGTATTTATACCCTTCGACCCATCCCTTCCACTCCCGCCGCGGCGCTCCGATAGCGGTGGTGGGGGTGGTAGGCCCCGATGCGTCGAGCAGTGATATTCAGTTTGCATACCACCTTCGTCGAGAACTGTGCCTTGGCTCTGGTGTTTGCGGAGCCGCTTCACTACGTGTTGTGGTTGTTTCTTTCGCTCAATGAGCGGTTTCGGCCTTTGATCCCTAACATTTATAATGTACTATAGAAAGCTACGATATTTATGGTGTTTTGGTGAAACATCATTTTGTTATACTTAGTATTTACCGCGTACCATTTGTTGACTTGGAGAAGGATGGACTAGTATGACTGAACTTCAATGTGCACTTGTGAGCACTTTTAGCGTAGTTGCTGGCGCCTTTGACTCACCGAATGTGCGAATTCAACACCGGTCTAAGAAAATTGCAAGCTTCTTTTGTCTTGTGTTGTCCTTATAGCGACAGGGTAGAGTTAATCAAGATATGCGAAAAAAAGGCGTTCTAACAAAATACTTCGGAACAGTAGAGTTGGTTGTTTGAATTCATTCGTCAAATAAAGTCTAATTGTTTTATTACTTAAGGAAATGAAAAAAAAACGTATTCACTGAATTTTTGATACGTTCTCACGAATATAAACGAAATTAGGACTCTCAATCACGGTTTATTCTATGTTAACAACGATTTCTTCTTCGTTAGCTGATAAACATCATGTCGATGAAGTGTTAAACGATATATAAACCAAATTCCAGATGACAGGTGACAATCATTTATAGACATAATAAATATGATACCAAGAAAGAAAGATTCAAAAGAAACCGAAGTTTGTACGTAGCACTATCATGGACCATATTACAACTGTTTTCGCTTTGGCTGCAATATACAAACAGAACTAACATCAGAGTGCACTAGAGTATCGTAGCCTTAACAGCCGAAGACGAATCTGTATGCAGTAAATTCAAACGTGCTTTAAGGGTAAGCATCGGTGAATAGGTAGCATGCTTCGGCGATACATTCAATCCAGGTATACACATTTACAGAGTCTAAGAGACACCGGATAGTTGGACTACGGGAAACGGGATGGTCTTTCTGTCAAGGACCACCTGGTCCATTCTAGCTATACACTGCGACAGTGTTTACATCAATGAGACGGTGAGAAGGCTCTGGGAAACCAATTAAGACCATCAGAAGGGATCGTTTCAAGCGCGCAACCAGCCAACTATGTCCTCAAACGAGCAGAGGTCCCTACATCCACAGATACTATTGCAAGAAGACTTGTAAAAGAAGACATGTCATTTCAACGCCCCTTAAGTCGTCTTCCATTGATACCTCAACATCGGCGAATTCGTTTTGTCGTAAGCGGGTGACATAAACGGCAGTATAATGGCGATATACTTTCTTTTTTGAAAAATTCGGGTTTTGTTTGGAGTCGGAATAGTTCTGTATTCAGGTATGGAGGTGATTTGTAAAACAACAATTTTGGCTTCATTTTAGAGCGACAGAATTGGTGGAACCTTTGATAGGAACCCAATATTCTCGCTTGGTAGTTATCAAAGGACCATTGAAAGTACGGCGATACTGCTAAATGATTATACAGACTTACGCGCTTTCCTTCATAGCGCGAAAACAACGGGCCATTTTACAATATGATAATGCTGGTCCACTTAAAGTACGTGGTTTTATGGGCTACTTTCATTCCGTCTACTACTTGCGTGGCACCAAATATAAAAACTCGTTGCATCAAGTTTGAGACAATTTTTCACAGGATTATATTAGACATCTCTGTGACTGTATGACCACAGGCTACACTTCCTACCTCATGTAACCACGTTAGTGGTGGTAGAACAGGGTATTAAAGTGTACTTACGAAAATCCCGAAAATAAAACTCATTTGTTATTGATATTGTAATAACTTATTTTGTATAACTGTTCTTATTATCTAAGTCAAGTTTCATAGCATTTCGATATCTCCTGATGTGTCGCTTCTTATGAAACTGAATGCAATTAGAAGAATAATACATAAAAGCAGGAGTAATTCGAAAACAGGCAGCTTCTAGTCTCTATATGCTTCGGAATCGAAATGGCGTGTTGCTATTTCTGTTTTCGATGCAGGCAAAGAAACATATTGTTAATATCGACTATAACCGTCTTTTCCTCCTGCTCCAGTAGACGGATATGGCCCACTGCAAATCAAAACGATTTCAGGAAATTATACATTCAACACGTTCAGTCTTTCGTTTTGGTACTAAAGATGTTTTATTCCCCCGCTTTTAATCTCTTGATATTTGCACGTAATAAAGAACTAGCCAGTTTAAATTAAGCTGTCAGAAAGAATACGAGGATCGTAAATTAAAAGTTATGAGGTGGATGTTTCCATTGGGACGACTTAAGCCTCTGGGCTTGTTGCTCTTAATCTCCCTCTGAAGTTAGTAACACTGTCGAGGCTACGTCTGCTGACCTTTGGCCTAAATCGGTCATGGCCTACGGCCAATTAGCAATGGAGTTTAGAAGTGTCGTCCAACACATATAGTGTTCAACGATTCATACAGAAACAGGAACATAAGTTTTTTTTACAAACATCTTCTCAAATAAACACCGGGAATCAAATGTGTAAGTAACTTCACTGGAGAAGATTTTTGTGTTCTGTGACTTCAAAATATTTCCGTAAAATATTGTAATGTTTTAAAAAAGGATAAAACTATCTTAACACCCATCACACACACACACACACACACACACACACACACACACACATATATATATATATATATATATATATATATATTTAATAAGTATATCTACTGCTGCTATTAATAAGGTACCTCACTGTAGGCATGACACATGATTGATATAACTTTCAGTTAAAATAATTCATGCCCTCAAAAGTACTCGACCTGCGACTATCGCTTTGCCTCGAGCGCTGCTGATACTATTGTTCAGTGCTAAGCACTCTGAATATATAATATTTTTAACAAAACTATATTAATATAAGGCAAAGTAACCGCAAAATAAAAAATTTATATTTCCATCACAACTTAAGTATATTGGATTTTTTAAAAATATTGTAGTTTAAACATAGAGTATAGTCAATGTAAGGAGTGCTTTAGTCAACCGTATCATGCCCTGTTTACGCTAATACAACTTGATGGATGATTTTAACTAAATCTTGAATTTTTATTTTGGAAATAATCAGTGTAAGATACATTAAAATTCCAGTTCGGGTCACGTAGAGGTATACCTAACCAGGTACAGAATCGTTGGATGAAGGCAATTAATGCGAAATTGAAATTCAACATTTATTCCACAGTCGTTTATAGCTCCCTGAACGTCCGCCGGTCAATAGATCATTAATATATTGTACATGAAGCGTAATTGGCTGAGTCCCATTCGGTACACTAACACATATCATTTTTTCCAGGTTATGCTGAACACTTTACAGACGTTTTTGTCTTACTGGTAGTAGCACGCTTTTTGTCGCTCTGCACCGTGCGTCGGCATTTTAATTAATTTGAAACAGTAATTAATTTGTAGCCCAAAAATTATGAATAATATCAATTAATCACACACGTTGAATTGATAAAAAGGTAAAATTAAAAGGCAACATGATCAAATGATATTTCTAACAACGTAGATGCTCCTTTTGTATAGTTGCGAAGAGGTAAACTTGTTGCGTAACATCTTTATTGCTCTGTGACGTCACTTCCATTACGGATTTCCGTTATAATACTTAGTGAAATTCCTCCACATCGAAAACAGAAGTTTAAAATATAATAAAAGAAAAAAATTCTCGCTTTCCTTTAGCCAATCAACTTCCAACTCAGCTTTCTGAACAAAATCCCTGTCGTCATGAGACGAGGAACGTTTTTCGAAATGAGAACCTTAACAGACGTTAGGAAGAATAGTGAGCGTTATTACAACTTTACGAATGATGATAAATGTACGCCTTTGTAACTTGTTTGATAATGACGCACTGTTCAGAAATTTGAGACTCAGTCATTTCTACTACTTCAAAATATGACTTTTGTGCATTTGTTTTTGTCTTTTTTAGTGTTTAATAGCCTTAATTGACATAATTGACATAATGGAATAGGATTGTTTAGTAATCAGCTTATAATAATGATAGAAAAGATCATTCAATATCGATGCATTTCTGATAACATTTCTGTGGCCTGTAATTATAATAGTGATAGCGGTAAATAAATCATCCAAATTTGTTTTTCCATAGTGGCCTTTGATCAGCTACAAATAAATTTAAATTCATGTTGTATATTAGGTACTCAGTGGGTTTAATTATGAACTGTTCTAATAGCAAATTTATATTCTATCTTTAAAACGAAAACCGGATAAATTTGTGACAGAAAAACTTATAAACTACTGTGCACATTTCGATGAGGCTTTCACCGTTTTAAAGCTCAGAATCTCAGTTGATTTGTTTGGTATGTCTTATGTTTCAACGTTACATAACGCCGGAGCATCAAAGCGAATTCTGAACGTATGGTGACGTATACCGAAGGTAGAACGACTAGATGTTGCACACTTCGCACTAGTTACACAACTACAATGTCTCTGATCATAGCCCTCAATGAAAGCAATAAAAGCAGTTTACAATAATAAATATTTTGCACACTAAATAAAAATTGGAATATTTTTTCCTTTAATTCGAGATATTCTGTTTTTTAACGCCATCGATGGCTGTATTGAATGCGAGAAACTATATAACGAAAAAAACAACAGAGATTTTCTTTGATCGCAATCTCTGTCAGCACAGCTACAATGTCTCTGGCTATCGTCTTTAGCGTTATGTTCACAATAAAATTGTGCTGCAGTTTGTAACTCTCTGTAACAAATCGAAAGTAAAGAATATTTCTTTTCCATATCTCGTTTATACCGGAATATTCATAAAATAAATGTGTTGTAACGTCTTAAAACATACATTAAATTTTATCTTTGACCCCCAAGCTTTAAAATTTTGTATGCATTTTTACATCATTAATATATTTTACCATGTGAATTAAGATAACACGCTACAATAATATGATTAGCAACCATACGTTTTAGGGTTGTATTACACAGGACTTCTAATTTATTTTACTCATAAAGGAACGTATGGATATCAGTCTGAATCGTATCTGTACGAGAAACTACCAGATTAAATTCGCTACTTATGAAAATTCGTGTGGTGTAAGAATGAGTGGTTTCGTTGCAATCTCCTTCTGGCCTAGCTGGCGTTACACTTTAAAGTGAAATCTGAGCCATCGAACATTCGTAGCGTACTCCATATACACGAAACTTGCGTTACTGGATACTCCAGTACGTTTAGGTGGTGTGAAATTTCACTCGTGTGACGAAATCTGAATAGAGATCTCCAGCATTGAAGGTAGATGCCTCAGTACTGACCTAGAAACCTGCATTTGCTCCTGAGGTACACAATACTGTTGTACTACTGTGATGAAGATTACGATCGCATAGCAACTCTCTCACAACATGATAATTCAATTCATAATCTGGTCACAAATCGCGCGAGTTACATGAAACAAAAAGTGTAACCTCTACTAGATAAAATTTTGAATATTTATCTTGGTAAACTTATCTAACTACAACGTTGACTTCCATTCCAATTTATGCGTGCATACTATTACTATTACTTTTCACCTTTCGATAATTTTTTGTTCCTTCCTAGTTCTCTTTCCTCTTTTTTGTGTCTTAAAAGAACTTGGAATGTAGGTTCTTCCTCAAATATTAAATGTTCTCCTTTCACCTGGAAAGAAACGAAGAGGTCAACAAAATAAAGTCCAGTTGTACGTTACACCCGATGAAGACGACGTAAGGAGGTAATCAAAGGGAAAAATGAGAAAGTATTAGTGAATTTCGTCACAGACTTATTTCGCAACAAGCCTTAGGAACGTCCTGTTGGTTCTCTCCTATGCTCTTCAGCCAAGGATAGAAAGAAATTAGTTGAGCCCGAGGGTTTCTCCACAAGTTGTGGATAACATTGAATTTGCTAAAACAATTTGGTAAAAATCAATAACAAATGAGATTTTTAACTGTCTTTAAGATGGTAAATATAAAACAAACACAGGAACAAAATTAAACTTTATGTGGGTCTTGAAAAAAATGGATATAATTTTAAAAAATTATTCGCACGACGTATTTATTATCTGATTCATGAAATTCTCTATCAATGTTATGTATGACTTTTTCACGACAAATAATCTGCAGAATTATCAGATTTTAAAATTAATAGTTTTTTTAGGAAAACCATGTACACCCAAATAGAATGCAATTGATCTTTTCACAATTTTTTGAAGCCGATATTATATTATCATCGTATCATTCAGCTATCTACAGTCTATCTTCTACAGTACACTTCCAACCTACTTTATAATCCAAAATAAATCGTTCGGTACTCTTTTTCTAACAGAATTCTGCCTCGTTAAGTTATTTGTACTAAGTTAGCAAACTCTAATATTCCTGTCATTGATTAATAGTAACCCTTTTTATTACTGGCTTTGGTGTATTCTCATTGCTGACTTTTTCTTTCTCCTAAATCTGCAGTCAAGGCCCTTTTGGTTACCCTACTGATGCCTTCAGCAGCAGCTACCAACCTGAAAATCACTGGTACTGATCCCACCATTACTGGAAGCAGGAGAATCTTAAAGCTTTAGCTCCCAACTTGTTTTCCAATGTTGTTCAGAGATAGCCATAAAAGATTCCAAGCCTGTCCAAAGTACGTCTCCGAATCTAGGTTTACATATTTCCCGCTGGGGTTTAGATGCTGCTGGTCATGGAATTGCCTCAATTAAACCATCGCATGCTGTGAATTTTTTTGTTCCCCACCTTCCTGTCTCTCTGTATAACATAATCTTAACCCACTCACTAATATCATCCTTTGTGCAAAACCTTTACCGAGCAAACATATCCTTTCTTAGTTTTAAAAATACTTATAACCTACTAGTCTGTGATTGTAAACGTGGACCTTCACCTCTCCGAACGTCATTAGCCAGCAGAAAGAATATTTTACTCTTTCCGAAAGTCTGATTCATGCTAAATTTACATACATGAGGCTCTTCCTTCCCCTGCCTCTCGTAACAGGGCAAACTATTACTTTACACAATTTCATAACATTTGAAACCTTTTTCTGTACCTTTTCTTTTGTGATCTATTACTAGCACCTCCCATCTTCTATTCCATTCACAACTCAACTCAATTACTATTCCTTATGAATTTAACAGGCGAACCAGGAGAATCCTATACATTTTAATAATTTCTCGGGCTTCCGCGATCATCTTTATTAATGATTACTAGATTTTCGGGTATGCTGCGTTGTTTATTTTATAGTCTAAGCTTTCGGCTGCCATTAAACATAGACACGAGCGCAGTTTTTTATTTATTTATTTTTTATAATAGCCTTTAGATACGAGCTCATTTGGGGCGGTGTTTACATTAGTGAGGCGGCTCGCACAGTGGCGGAGAGACTTAAGGAACGTACCCGCCACTATAAACACAACAACAGCGACAAATCCGCCTTAGTTCACCAAGCAATTAACGCCAGACATGAAATAAAATTTTAAGGCTCGAGGCTGCTGTGGAAAGAAGATCAGTGGCTGCCTCGACGAATGAAAGAGGCAGCAGAAATTTTGAAGAATTCCAACTTCAACGAAGGCAGCGGTATATTACTCTGCGATGCTAGGTGCTCGTTGCTATGCCAATTTAAATTGTATCTCTGACGAAGGCTATAGAAGGCATCCAAACGCTTAGACTATCAAATAAACAACGCGGCATACCCCGAAAATCTACTAATTCTGTATATTTTCTCAGACGCTGTAACACATGCGTGTATTGTATATTGGTAATTTCAGAACATTAAGGTATTGGTATTAATGTAATGATTTTAAGGTATAAATATTTAATATCAAGGAGATGAGATAGAAGATATGAGTGTAGGCAGATATCATGCTTAGTTGGCGGGGGAAATCGATAGTTGACGACTAGACGTCTGTGACGCCAGCCATCTATAGAAAAGTAAAAACAGGACAGGTAGCAGATATATTTAAAATTAAAATACTACGGTAGTTAACATGAGACCATCCTGAAACATAGATCCCGTTTGCTTTGATTATATATATATATATATATAAAACACCTCCAGAACAAGATGGAGCTATTCTGTTTGCTGCAGTGGTAGCGTATATGTCGATCTGTGCTTGCAGCTGTTGCCTTTTTGTACCACATGGGAGCCAGCGGACATTACTGGATAATGTGAACAATGAGTGTCTCTCATATTTGGATTGAACTAAACTTTAATGAACAATTTAAGGAAACTTTTGGTGATGGTGAGTGGATACGATTTTGAAAGCATGGAACAATTGAGTTGGGTAGTATCTGAGGATAAGAAGACTATCATATTGAATAGTGTGCTATCATACAAGATTGATTTTAGAATAAATATTAATCGTTTGTAATATACATTTTTTCTTCTTTAACCTGCTCCTTTATTTTTAAATAGATAGATATACCAAATGGATGTAGTCATTATTTGGTGAAGAGTCTGATAAAATTAACGAACGGAAAGAATTGAGGCGATAACTTAATCAGGTTACAATTAACCGAAAAACAATAGATACAGAAAGATTTTTTTTGGAGGCTGGCTGTTGTAGGGTTATTAGGCCCTTTTCAGCCAAGAGGGAAGGGATTAGGAAGGAGTTCGGCCATGGCCTTTAATAGGAACCATCCCAGCATTCGCCTGGAGTGATTTCGGGAAACCATGGAAAACCGAAAGCAGGATGGAATATCACGGGCTCAGAACTCACATTGAAGATCATAGATCCTCACCCGTACAAAAAAAAACACAGGAGATGGTGGTCTTGACCGGTTGCGTGACGTAATTGCCGTGGGGGTCAAACCTTCCGAAGAAGATCAACCCCCTTCCCTACAAAAAAAAGTGCAGGGATTGCTTTATCCACAAAGGATACCTACTGAACCAAGGCAAGAACACCTGGATCGGTTAGGAGTGACACCTTAGGGGAAGGTGATACGCCTAAAAAATGAAGAAGAGGAGAATATTATATATCATATTCTTCATTGTTATTCGAAATATATTCCATGTAGCAATGAGGAGTGAATGCGAGAGGGTACTCTAGGCGAATGCCAGGATTGTTCTTTCAAAAGCGTATGCCCAAAATCTCCTTCCCCTTCCTTGTCTCCAGCCGTATAATAGAAATATTTAATCAAGCAATATGCAAAAAAAAAAAAAAAAAAAAAAAAAAAAAAAATAAATAAAACAAAATAAAAAATAAAAAATAAATAAAAAGGAAACCATAACTTTTCTCTCCTGAAATATTTTCCTTAAATTTAACCTCCAATTTCCTCCCATCGTAGTCGTAATGTAATAGTTCACAGGGTTGACTCTGATTCATATGAATTTAATATTTATTTTGTTGAGTCGGAAAGGTTCTTGCAAACCAAAACAAAAGTAGTCACCTCTCGGGCAACCAGAAATAGCGTGTCTCGGTGCCTCGCAGTCTTGTGGTCACTCACGTGTGTCTCATGTAAAGTAGAGCATCCTCTTTATTTCTGTTATCCGTCTCTCGACTGGTTTGACGCAATCCTCCATCCCTTCCTATCTCGTGCTAACGCCTTCATGTCAACGTACTCGTTACAACCAACGTCCTTAAATATCTGTCCTCTACAATTAATTCCTTTGACTGTTCCCCCACTAACAAATTAATCATTCCCGCAAGTCTCAAAATGTGACCCACAATCTTTCTGTAATACTCTTCGACAAACTTCTTTCCCACCCATCAGCAGCAAGATACGTTCATTTCGTACTTTATCTGTCCACTTAATTTTCACTATTCTTCAATAGCACCACATTTCAAATGCTACAATTTTTCCTTTTTCACGGTATTTCTAAAGTACGTGCTTTGTTACCACAAAATGTTGATAAAGGGTTGTGTTTAACACATAGAGTTTAAAAAATTCCTTTCTGAATCCTCACCAAGGTGAATAAGATCCCGAAGTGGGAGTCGAGGGGACGGGTTGAAGGGTATAAATACCGACCCGGCCGGTCCAGCCCAACAGTCACCCATCCAAGTATTAACCACGCCCAACGTTGCTTAACTGATATCAATAACCTCAGGTCGAAAGCTGAAGGTAGAATGCCGACACTCTACCCCATACTCAATCCAACATCCACTTTACCAGCTGACCAGGCCCTTCGAATTTACACGTCGCTGGTTAGACCGGTGTTAGAATATGCTGCCGTTGTGTGGGGAAATGCAGCGACCACACATATCAAAAAGCTCCAAACGGTGCAAAACCGGGCCATCCGGTTTGCCTGCAAACTCCCCAGAGAAACGCCTACTGCTGTCTTACATCAAGTCAGCGGTTTACAAACATTGAAACAGCGTTTCAAGCAAACAGCCACCACATTTTACAACAAGTGTGCGCGGTCTGAAAACCGACTAATAGCCAGCCTTGGCAACAGAGTCCATTATAATGACAATATTAGGTGGCCAGACCACCTCCTATTACAATGACGAACATGGAGCTGACTACTCCCATTATGCTACACCGATAATGAAACCTGAATATACCTGAGCTGGAAGGAGATACGTGTAACCGTAAGAACTTCCCCATACCCCGGGAACGCTGCCACCCTGTTAATGTTAGTCTGTGGCCTCCCCAACAGTCGTGTCCTGGACTGCGCTCCTAACGCTGACCAGCAGACGCAACCTGAAGATGATGTCACGTTACGCCGTCGAAAATTCGTTCATCCACGATCAATTGATCTGGCCGCATGCCCGAGAGGTCTTCAAGCATGAGATTCGGCGGGAAAACCTACGATTACATATCATAAAGTTATTGATTTGAATTCCTGTAAATAAATAAAAATTCTCAGTTTAAGTGTTTACAGTTTAATATTTTAAAATAATTACACGTAGCTTTTAGAAATCAAGCTCTGCAATGAATACGCAACACTGCGTCATCCAACAGTAGCATACATCCATATACTGGTTACAAACACGAATAAATGTGTTTACTAATAATAGTTGTATTAAATTATGTTAGAACTGAAATTATTAATTTGATTTAGCTAGAAAATTTAGTTAATAATACAATAAACTGATAATTATGGCCGCCGACTGTCCCTCATACACAAACAAAGGTCACGCATATCTTTCTTACGAAATGTCAAAGTATTATATGGTTCCATACTTTCCGTCACGTTTCAACATAATATGAGAAGTTATTAGACGGATTAGAAGTGGGAATAAACAAACCCAAATCTCCGCCAGCATTTATCATAGCTTCCAGTGACGACTACAAGAGTTCCCCTCCTTTATAATATGATCTCTGGCGGCACGGTGTTAAGTGACAGTAGAGACGCCCGCCTTATGTGTGCGCTCCCGCTTCATGAATAAGACTCGCTCCCCTTCTTTTTAATTTATTTATTTGACCTTAGGTCTTGAAAGACCATACAGTCAGCCTGGTAACAAGTAACAAGGTAATAATATTAATAGTATGTAAAAATATGCATATATATAAATACATTAAATATGTAGGTCACTGTCTTTGATATAATCCTTGATGATACAATATATTCTGTTATTATTTGTAGCGAGTAGTACTGCAATGTTAGTTGGAAATGGCTGCTGTGCTCGCACAAGAGACTTGATGAATGTTGATTGCTGTTGTTGAAAATTGGAACAGTTGAAGAATAAGTGATTAAGGTCCTGTATTTCCTGTCCGTTGCATGTGCAGTAAGGTGTATTTACCGCCTTGATGCGAAAAAGATGACTACGGAAGGCGCCGTGGTGGAATCTCATACGAATAATAGAAGTAATGTACCGTCGTTGAGTATTCCATCTTGAAAACCAAGGTTTTCGTGGAGGGTAGGTCTGAACTAGAGCGTACTGTCGGCCTCTGTTTTGTTTAGATTCATTCCAGCTCCTCGTCCATTGGTGGTATGCATTGCTGACCATTGTTGCATGATAATCAGTTGTATTGCTGGGTGTTATTAAGCTTCGGCCCGAGCTACATGCCTCCTTGGCTAACATATCTACGTACTGGTTATGCCTAATTCCAGAGTGCGCGGGTATCCAGATATAATTAACAGTGCAACCGCGTTGATTAAGTTCTACAGTCTGTTGAACAATGCTTATGTTGTGTGCATTAGTTCGCTGGAGTATAAGGGGTACGGCCAAGGAGCGAATAACACTAAGTGAATCAGTGAGTATTAGTACACTTCGCCGTAAAAATCTTCTGGCGTATATAAGAGCCTGATTGATGGCAATGGCTTCCGCCGAGTAGATTGGTAGGTGACCTGGTAGGCGGAACCTCTGAGCGTGTTGTGTCTCGGGGCAGTAGAATGCACAGCCTACCCTACCTGTCAAAGGTATCTTTGACCCATCGGTGTATATCTGAACTGAAGATGGCCATCTAACAGATAAATATTCCTGACAAAGTTGTTGAACTGGTTGACAAGCTTGTGAATACACCGGTAGGCAGCTTACTGCCAAAGGGGTCACACATTGTTGGTAAGGTATGTCGTATATAGTCGTCATTTCCTGTTGCTGGAGGTCAGGGAGGAGTGTTGATAGGTACTCAAGACTTTGCAGCAGTGGATACCTTTGGACAAATAGACACCGACCTCTCCTTTTCACTAGCTGTTGTAGGTTGATAAGATGCCGGAGAACTGGTGAATTTATGGAATAAGCACGTGTCAATAAAAATTTATTTGACAGGAGTTGTGAGCGAACATTAAAGGGCATTTCTGCTGCTTCCAAAAGAAGCGCATTCGTAGGTGTGGATGTCATAGCTCCCAGGCAAATACGAATGCTCTGATACTGAATGCGATCCAGTTTATTTAGTAGACGTTTACTGCCGGGTGGAGGCCATTTCTCTGCTGGCGACAGCCGGCATTATTGTCGCGTCTACGTCATAGTCTCTAAAGCCGGCCGGCAGACGGCTCGGACTGTAAGATTTAATACTTCGCTCTAGGAGAACTGGTGGGCAGAAAAGAAAAACGAAGAGAAACGAAGTGAAAAGAAGAGAAAGAACCGTCCTTGGCGGTGGGGATTCGGTGTCTCTTGCCGGAGATATTCCCGTTTCTCGTAACCGGTAGTTTGTGTGCTCAATAAAAAAAGAAGCAGTCGGCGATAGCGGGGCGGCTCGAGGTAATCACTGTTAGCGCCAGAGATAAAACGTATCGGGCATGGGCGTGTCTGCTGCAAGACCAAAATCCGATTAACGGCACTCGGCTGCTTTTTTTCTTTTTGTCTCTTGTTCCTCGTCTCGTTCACTCTGCGCCATTGTTCCAGGGTCTAATTTCTGATGTTACCGACAGTTTGTGGTTTCTGGAGGGAATTATTCTGGAGAGGTAAGACCAGAGCTTTTAATCTTCGTTAACTCACGTAGATTTTTATATCAAGAGAAAAATGTTTGCTGTCGGTTGCAAGTTTTGGTGGTTTTATGGTACCCGATTTGTGTCACCGACTTCTCAAATAACTAATAATTTCCTAAATTATGGATTTATCTGTTTTGAACCATGTGCATGACATTGTTCTGCTAAAGGTCGTAGGAATAAAAGAAAGTACGTGTCTCTGCTTTAGAATGTGCATTTATTTCTTCGTTATCTTAAGAAGACTTGAAAAAAGTTATTGGCAATAGACTGGTATTACAACATCCGTTTTCCTGTATGCACAATCCAACCGTATAGTTTTCTGGGCGTATTGTAACTTGTACCGGTCATCATATAATATGTAAGAGAACCTTTTAACAATATAGGGGAGAACGGGGCAAAGTGGCCATGGCGGGCAAAGAGGCCATGGAAGTTTTTGGGGCATAACGCGGGAAAAATCATAACTTGTGCAACTTAATGCCTTCAGTTATCTTGAGAAGCCTGATCCGGTTAGCGTATCATCTCTGGAAGTTATTAGAATATTTGTGGTTTTTGATGGTCCTGATGTTTGGTGAGTGGTCAGTTTATTAGTTTATTGCTAAGAAATCACATGACTTACCGCTTCTGAACAAAATTCTCTCGCAATAGTGATGTTTTTGCTGTAAGTTCCTGATTTGCTGATCATGGTTTCTGTAACTGCACCAAACCGGGCAAAGTGGCATCTGTCTGTTGCGCACGGATTCTTTTTGTTCCTTGCAGATTATTAACATTATACAATGCTTTGAATAGATGCTTTATTATCATGTGAAGATGGAGTGAGTATATTAATAATAATAAAAAAGAAAGTAATTAAATAATTTCTATTTTGTGGTAGTATTTCAATGACCGGAATCTTATTTTTGTATGAGGCCAAAGGATATAGTCATGCAACAATACCAAGAAAAAGCAAATGCAAAGGTAGACAAATTGGTCCATTGCCGATGGTCACATCAAGATATATAAAATGTGCTTAAAGCTGACAAAGCAAACAAAAAGAAGAAAACAAAAAAAGAAGGAAACCAATGCTGGATAGAAAACCACCAACCGCAGGAAATCTAACCCAAAAAGAGTGTTTTTTAATGATGATGATGAAGAATGCATTCAGTGCCTGTACCGCAACGAAAATATTTCAGCTCAAGATCACAAGAACGATGGATCCAGTGCCAAATGTGTTACGTTTGGGTTCACGAACTCTGTGATGAAGTTGAACGAAGCAGCTATTCCTTCGTTTGCGAAAGTGCATTTTGTCCGTTATAATATCTATTATTTTATTATTTACAAGCTGTATGACATTTCTTAAAATAAAATATACCATTTTGTAAATTTAGAGTGTTTTAATTATTAATTTCTGATATTGAAGTTTAGTGGCCACTTTTTGAAAAATTGATTATTTTAGCTACTAAACTTAATGCAAACGTAACTAAAAAATTCTGGTATGTAGTAGGACAGTTTAACTTTGAAACCCTTGATTTTGATCCCTTTAGATATTTTCTAAGTTAGCTTAAAACATCATCAAACCTTAGCCTGGCCACTTTGTCCGGCCTGTCCCTACCAACGGGAAATGCTGGGCCAGAGAATCGTTGGCTGCGTTCTGTTTTTACATTTACAGGTAGTACTGTAGCTAGGAAATGTGATATTCCCTGAATCCGTGACTGAGTTTGCGGTATGGTTACGCGTCTAGAATAATTCGCGTTTTCTAGGGTCAATAGTAAAGTAAAATACGAACTTAAATTTTCGCATTAAATTTAGTGTATTAATAAAATAACCCAAGTTATACCACGTTTTTCATTCGCTAAGATTTACCTTATGTTTTTAACTAAATTGATGTCTTTAATTTAAAATGAAATACTACGAAAAACAAACTCAATGAAAGTATTCAGGCAATTCATTCCATCGCAATTTCTTAAGTATTAAATTAGGCTCATATACTTGATTTTGTGATAGTATTTATCGCAATTAAAATTAATAATAATAATTAATGCGCCAGCATAAATAAAACTGGACGGTGCACAAGAATTCTTCTTTTATTAAATACGTCGTTGCTACCGTACACATAGAACACCCATCTGCGAAGATTTATCAAGTAATAGGAAATACCATTTAATGACTTCTAACGAAACTCGACTTAATATGTAATACAAGGAAGCACAAAACATTCTGCACGAGGAGTTTCTTGCTATCAAATATTCTGGAAATATAATGAGTGGTGGTAAACAATTTCTGCGTAGCCGTTACAGAGACATAATAATCACCGAAAAGTAAATTCATTAATTCTTCATCATGAAAAAGCTTTACCATCTAGAGGTTACATACATTAATTTAACCGAAGTGAATGAAACTATATCTGAAGTATGTATGCAATAAACTATTTGTAAATTTTAAAAATATATCGGTATATCTGTAGCTGTACCGACAAACCAGTCTTATGGCCTAGCTCATCTATACTATTATATATCTGTAAGCAAGCTGCGTTTGTCTCTTTACTGTAACGGGTATCCCGCAGTAAGTACCGCAGCAATTTGGACGTGGTTTTCACGCTTTTAGAGCTACTGGTGCCAGTCAAAATCTGGGAAAATAGCTAACGACTTATATGTACCATGGGAAGGAGCAAACAACCTTTATATTTGGAAAATTGTGGGCTGCCGATCATAGTGCACTTCAGACGCGCACTCCTTTCGCAACAATCTCACACAACTTTGGATTCAGTTTTATTTTTTTACTTTTGTTACTCAATTTTCTGGACCACAGCGCTTAAAATAAACGGAATACGCGATTTAAACGTAATAAGCATTGACTTGCATCGCAACAGGTAAATTAATATGCTAAATCGTTAGATTAGTTACTATATGGTGGTATTATCTCTGGTAGACAGTTAACAGTTTGTCTCTGGAACAATAGTCGCTAAACTTTGTATATTAATAAGCCAATATTTCTTATTTACATATCATTATTGTTAAGAAAATCAGTTTTTTCCTCGAAGAAAGATGTATGATAAACAGCTACCATAAATATCAACAGGTAACAATATATTTTCCCAACAATGAGTTGTGTGGAACTTTCCATATTTCTACATACGTTACTCGTTTAATATATATTTTGTGGTTATAAAGAGCAAACATTCGTCATTAATATCGCCCAAGGAACGTGTGTACAAATTATGGCTGCTGTTCAAACCACGGCCAGTAAAATAAACTGTTATTTCTTTTAAATAAGTCTCATTACCCAGATTCTGCAATCTTTATCACCATACGTGCTTTGGTTTAATGTCGACAGAAACATGGAACGAGTGAAACTAAAAATCAATTAAGCATCTTAAAACGTTATGCCACACCGCATAAATAACAATAAAACTAAATCCATCATGCCTTATGATCTAACAAAGCGAGTCAATTGTCATTCTGGTCCAGGCTGCATTTTAACCTAACCACAAATCTAGCTATTGATTCTTTTCGTAAATTATAGCTTCTGTCAGAACCGCATTAATACATTCACTGTCATCGATTCTTGAAACTTTGGAATTACTTCAATGCGGGTGAAATAACGACAAGTAATTTCGTGTCACTGAAAACGAAGGAAATTAAAAATAATTGGTAACGTGTAAGATTAGTTTTAGTACGTGCTTTTTTAATGATGGATTCTTATGTAACTCGACGAGACAAATTGAAAGTAAAGAATAATTTTTTCTGGTATCTCACATAGTATCTCAAAAGTGAGGAGTTTAGAGTGAAATCCGATATGGACCAGAAAAAATTTCATCGCAACCATTGTATCTACACGGTGGAAATGCTCTATAGGTGTTTTATTTTCTTCCTAGTGGTTGTTGTTAGGTTGAAATACATCCTGAACCAGAAGAAACACCACCAAAAGCACAGGGAACTATACCTAGACCCTATAACTGATTTTTTAAATGCTATATCTCGAAAAAAAAATTATTTTCAATTTGTTTTGCCGAGTTCTATAAGAATCCATCATCAGATTGTGGCGCCACGGTAATGATAGCACTGCCTTAAAAAATAACCTTTTGAACATCAGTATGAAATCCGCATCTAAGGTAATAACATTTTTTAATGAAATCTATATGTTTTGCTTCTCTGCATTAATATTTGACACTAAAATAAAAAGGGTAAAACATTTGGGGGGAGGCTGCCTACTACTGGTACTAACCATTTGAAATTTGGATTAACTGCTTTGCTATAATATTCTCTTCAGGTTTTGCACTCTCCTTTTCCGGAAAAATTACCACAAATTAAATTAAAAATGCAAAAATATGAGAGAGACGCCTAGCTATTAGATGGCACTGCAAAATTAATGAAAATCTAGTGAAATGTTGGTTAAATCCTTTACTGTAATGTTTTTTTTTTTGTCGTTTATGCTTCTCTTAAAAAGTCGCACGAAATTAACAAGCATTGATTCTGCTGTAAACAAATACCCAATGATTTAGATGGATGCCACAGAACATTTTTTTTTTTTTGGTCAAGGCCGAATTTCAACCTAACCACGACCTCTATGACAAAACGAGACTGTTTAGGTTGACATGATCCCTGTGCCGATAATTTTTGTGTCATTTTTACAGTGCTGGCAACATTACGCAGTTGCGCAGAGTCTCATATTTCGGCATTTTTAATGTAACATGTGGCAATTTTTCCGAAGAAGGAGAGTGTAAAACGTGAAGAGGACATTTTGTGGAGGCAGATACTTCAAATTTCAAAAGGTTAGTACCAGTTTCAGATTGGTGGAGAAAGAGGCAGACTACCCGCATTTCTATACACTTCGTGATCTGCGGGTGCAAAGCAGCGAGTGAATGCTAGTTATATATAAACCGAGCGTGGTGGGTGAATGGTTAACGTTCTGGCCTCGCATTCGGGTTCGAATCCCCTTCCGGGCATCCAGAAATGGTTTTTCCATGGTTTCCTCAAATCACTCCAAGCGAACGCCGGGATGCTTCGTTCAAAAAGGCCATTGCCGAATTCCTTCACGTTCCTTGTCCCCAATCTCATCCCGCCTCTAATGACCTTAGCTGTCGACGAGGCGTAAAGCAATAAGTAAAAAAGAAAAAAAATATAAGGAATATTAAAAAGCACATACAAATTGTTACAAACATAATCTAATACAGATTTTCTGTATTAGTCCTCAATAGTTAGAAAATTGGAATAAAAATAACATTAAACATCACTTCACATAATACACACCAAAATATTTTCTCAAAAGATTTACTGAGAAGAAAAAATTGTAGTCTTATTGCAGCTACCATTGGAAAAACTTACACAAAATGTTTTCGTCACAGTAGACAACGAAAATCAACAGAATCTGGGTCTATACTTATTAATGCACTATCTACAGACGCATTTAATAAGATGATAATTATATTGTAAGAAAAATAAAATATTTATGAGAAACCGATTCAGTAACATCTGAATATGTGGTCCATTTCCTCAATCGCGATAGAATCAATTTTATGAATAACTGTAACGCCAATGCAATTGAAATTGTCTGTGGGTATTTATACACATGAGTACATTTGTTTTATTTTTCAAATTAAACTTAAAATTGTGGTATATACAGATTTAAGCTTGCTTACATTTTTCTTTGGTCACATAAGCTTATGATTGTTCAGCGTTTTAGTATCAGTTATGTTTGTAGCTGCAGTATATATTACACATGTTGGTTGCATTTTTGTGATTCAATAGTTTAGAAAAAGTTATTATTCTCAGAATTAGACGTTGCTATAAAATAAACAGGTAGTGAGGTTTAGAGAAGAATTACAAAATCCAGCTTTGACCTTATACCGAAAAAAATGTTAACGCGTGAAAACATATCACAGAACTGTAATGTTATTTTTGCTACGATGAATGTGTTCCCAGAATAGCAATAATAAAGTTTATAACGATGCCAGGAAATTAATTATCAAACAAGTTCCTATTTCAACTGAGAACCACGGCCTTCGAGTAGAGCTCAGAACTCACAGTGGCGACAGACAGGTGTATCACAACACTCAGTGATCCTGTATCTATATCTTGAGAATCAGGGAAATAAATTTGATGTGGCTTTCACTGTTATGTAGTGTCGTGTTCGTGGAAACTTTGTGAATATAGAATATTGATCTGTTGCATATGAGAACAGAGTAGTAACGAATTTAGTTGGTGAAAAGTAGGGCATTAGACATTTTTATGTCTAAACAGTTAAAAACATAACTATTAAATGTGTGGAAAAACACTCTGCTCTTTTATATTGCGGTCTAGCGGGTCGACAGAGACGCGTCTGCAGGGTCACGGAGACTGTACTATATAGTGCGTTCAGGTACCAAAGGCGGCTCAAGGTCACTCTTCTCTATCCCTACTCCACTGCGCTCAGCACTGCACGCGAAGGGTACTCGCTGACAAATCCTTCCGTTTGCATGGACTTTGCGGTCTCCTCGGAGGGGTAGGCAACGGACGGGTGATGAGGTAAGGAGCGGGCAAGGGGAGCATGACGTTGAACCGCCAGTTGACGTTAAACAGATTATAAATACGGTAACAATGATTTCCACGTTCATTAATAGCTCTCGCTTCTATCGTAAGTAACACGGCACATGCTTCTTTTTTTTATATAATTGTTCTTACACAAACCTATTGAATGCAGATTTCAGTTTAGGAACGGAAAGATATTTAGTTTCCAATGACAAGCTATAGTCAGTTACACATAAAAAAATTCCATGAGGATAAGAACATATGTTTATTAAACAACTCAGTGAAACGGGAAGGCTGTCTGAACAGTGAAGGGAGAGAAGCGGAAGTTTCTTTAGCTGGGAGCACCTATTACAAGCCGAACCTGTTGGCTGCGTTAGTTATTTGGGTTGCTAAGCGACGTGATGGATCGCCGTTCCAAAAATGAATTGCAAACAGTGGTAGGAAGCGTCAGTGACGCAACACTTGAGATATAACTGTCACTTGGATGTGTCCGTTTATTATTCCTCCACGTAACTACATAACTACAAACAGAATCAACAAACAGGTTATAAACGTGCAGCACTTCTATCTTGACATTTTTAGAACCTCCATTATGGAATTCTTTGAAGGAAATCTAAATATTTCGTTCATAATGCCTGTCAGTGATTCATAAATTAACAATTTATTTCTTTGTACAACCTCTCAGCTATACAGCCGGTTTCTTAAGATTTTAGCGGGTTCACTTCAGTTTTAAGAAGTTTATTCAAGGTCTTTTCTTATTTTTGTTTTGTTTGTAATAGAACTAATAATAAATAACAAGAAACTATGAAAACCTGTCGCTAAATCTCTGAAATTCGTAATGAATCCAAAATAGAAGTTACAAGTTCTACAAATTGTGTAAAAAACACAGGTAATTCATTCGCCTTCTGAGAGCTATAATAAATATAATTATTGTAATTTTAATTTTATTCTGCAGAAAAAATTATGGGTTATTAGTTGTCTCTGTAACTATAGTAAACAATTTTCTGCATTATTTAACTTCCGACTATTGCATTAAAAACAAAATTTTCTTTTTGCATGATGCGTCTGAATTAAGTTTAAAAAGGAATTTTAACTTCCATAGTAATTGTACAACTGTAAAATGCAGTATATTTGGAGACAATCTACGAAAAGTGACAATTGAATTTTAATTTTAGATGTCCAGGAAAAAGGTAGAATGCCTGTGCTTTAATATAACCAATAATCTCCCTTTATTCACTGTTAGATGAGCATCACAGGGAATTTTTTTGACTTTTAAGATGATAAAAGATACGAGGATGATTTTGAAAGCCAAAAATTTATGAGCCAAAAATTTTGCTCTAAAAACATATGTTTCTTTCAATTTTTTGTAAAGTTATTAAAATGCAACAATAAACTTTACTGTCTATTGCCTAAGCCGAGAACTTCTCAGATTATCCTCATGCAGCAGACATGTTTTAAGTATTGTAAGCAGTAAGCTTTTCGCGGTGTTGTAAATATATAAATTGTTCTCTATTATTAAGATATTTATACGCAGTTGGAAACCCAAGAAAATTTTATTTATTTTAATTATTGTTTGGAAGTATATATATTGTAATAATATTATATTGGAAAGCCGTCTGACGGGTATGCTATATTTTGTTATCATCGCATGTTTGTCAATATATCAGAATAATATTTGGCTGGAGGCAGATCATTTCAAACGAAATGAAAAACTTTATCTGCCGCCTCGTCGGGAAGTGAAAGTCTAGGTATAGAAATTGAACTTTCATAGAAAAGTGTCTTAGATTTCACTTATGAATCATAAGTTTCAGTTCCGCGATTAATGCGATTACTAGTTGTATGTTATCATGTATGATGGTTTCGTCCAAGTTTTAAAAAATAAAATAATATTTCGGAAAGAAATTGTCATTAGACTTAAAGAAAAATTACCAATTAGGAGAACTTAGAACTGATGGTTTCTTTAGAAACTGTTTACGCATGTATATATTAGGTATGGAACTCTTGTGTCAAAAAATTGCACCGTCAACAAGAAAAGCAGGAAAACAATATCTGCACAAGAACGAATAGTTGTTACGATTGGGCGTTCCGGAATTTTTAGTTCTCTGTAATCCTGGGATAGCATGTTTCGATTTTTCTTAACTTCCACCTGAGATATAAGCACTAACAGCACTCCACGCTTTATTTTTAGTTTCATTGCATTTAGAAGCTTTATTATTTGGTTTCTAAAGACATATATACTCTCTATAATTGTAGATTAAAAATTTAAACGATTCTCTGAATTCCACTTAAACGCAATACTCGCGACTGTCTGTGTCAACATATAAGAAGACTCGACTCCCAGCAGTATACCCATTTTGAAAGCAATGTGGCAAATATTTCAGTATATTGCTTATTTCCTTTTCATCTTTACCGTTAAAATGGATTTATGCAACACCCAGCATTGTATTTCAGTATCTACACAAAGCAACGCAACATATGTCATTTTTTTTTATATTGAAAATATTGTAGTTGCACTTTATAGCATAACGTTGCCCCATTGTGAACACCGCTTCAAGAAGGGCTCTTTACACGTTACATAGAGATGAACGAACTTGCAAACACTCATACGTCATGTAAGTGCCAGTAGCCGCAGCAGCAAAATGTTCAGTCGAAAATATGCCTGTCGATACACGGATGATTTCTGCCCACAAAAAAGAAGTAGAAGATAAGAAAAATGTTGTAGCATTAATAATTTTTCTGTGTTGTACACATACCTAACTTCTGGGAGGTAAGGTACAAAATTAAATGAAAAACTGATGCTGGTGACCAAATTTTATAAGATCACATAAAAAAGAGCTCTTAAATGCCATCTACATGACATTACAACTTAAGAATGAAATTGTTGGCCCGCGTGAAGATTTCATTAGAGATTGCTTCAAGAATACGTTTTGGCTATCTGATCTTGGGCGCCGAGAGGAGTGAAATATCATGGCTAGAGCAACTTTCCATCAGTGTTAAATTTTTTTCATCAACAAAAGACCTGGATCCGAGAAGAATTTCTAGAGTTTGTAGAACTGACTAACATGGACGCTAAAACTAAAGCCTTTGCAATTGACAATTTTGTAGAAATCACAGATCTTGACCCGGAAAACGGCATCGCCCAAGGATACAATCGGTGTTACACTACGGCAGGAATGGATGGTAGTATTCATAAAATATTGCATGGAAAATATCGGAGATCGCAATATTTTCACTGTGCTAATCACAAACTGAACGTTGTTGTGAACGACTTAAACCGAATAACAGTCATAATAAATAGAATTCCCACAACAAAAGAAGTAATATGATGTCACATACTAAATTTTTAGCAATACTGCAGAAACCAAAACTATGCTCAAAATAAACACAAAACACTTTGATTTTTGTTGATATTATATTGGTTGGTCAAAATAAGTAAACCCATAGAAGCTACTTTAATCTTCGAGTAGATTAAAGAATACGAAAAAAAAAACAGTTTCCAAACATGCTGTCTTATTTGTTTGGCTAACACGTGAGTTATATTTCGCATATTCAACAACCGCGTTCTTCCAGGCTTAGCTCAATGTAAGTGTACTGCAACACAAATCTCCCCACAGCTCCTCTCTCGTCCTTAAATTACAGGAAAGCCGCCAGCTGCACATCCGGAAAACAACGGAAAAGGAGTGAGCGAGTAGGGCGAAAGACGAAGACAATGATACCCCGGAGGGTTGTAAAGAGGACCCCCCCCGATCAGGTAGCAAGAAAGTGGCGCAAATCTATAGGTGATATGTATTGGCAGTAAAGTTTGGAGAAGGATGCGCCCTTGTATTTTACTGCAGTCCCGCAGCAAACAGAGTCGTGAAATGTTGTTCCACAGTCGGAGTCTACTGGGTGTTTCGACGCACATAGGCGCAGGGCAATATTTCCTCTTATTGTGAACCGGAATTCTGGTTAACTTTCTTCAGCTTCTTTCCCAGAAAAGTGTTAGAATGTGGATGGTTCATTAATTTGAATTCTCATGGGGACACAGTTTTCAATAGCATTTATCTTTCGACAAATGTCGTCAAGTACAGATTGGGTGCAGGTTATGGTCCTAAGAAATTTCCTCCCTCAGTCATTTTGAAGTGACGGAGCTTCTCATTTTCTTGGTCATCTTTCTGGCATAGTTGTGATTCTTCCTAGAATTTCTCCAGCACCATTAATATCTCGAATCTGTAAGCTTACCGCTCAATTAGTACGGTTAATCCGCAGTCGAAATTTACCAATTATTAACATCGCCAGACTAGCTGGTGGCGATGATGATACCGAGAGTGATGGGTGAGTGGTTAACGCTCTGGCCTCGCATTCGGGAGGACGGCGGTTCGAATCCCCGTTCGGGCATCCAGATTTGGGTTTTCCATGGTTTCCCCAAATCACTCTAGGTGAATGCCGGGATGATTCCTACAAAAGGCCTTCCCGTTCCTTATCCCCAGTCCCTTCCCGCCTCTAATGACCTCGACGTCGACGGACGAGGCGTAAAGCCATAAGTTAAAAAAAGTGGTGATGATGTGATTTTGGGTGATTCTGGCTCATTTATCATCACTGAAAAGATACCAGCCGTCAGCTCGGATATTTTTAATGAATATAGTTAATGATGTATTACCAGCAAAGAAACGTGATGCATTGCTGTGAAGTCAAGAATGAAAACATGCTGCTGAATTTAACTAACGTCGTTTCTTGAATCACTCTTAAAATCTCATATTACAGTCAAGCAAGTTTCTAACACATTATATAAGCTATTATACTGTAGATTCCATACAGAGAAGCACAAACACACGCCATGCGCCTCAGCAAAACGAGGAACGATGTGCACATCGTAAAACTTGGCGACCTGCAATAGGAAGCGTTCGGCGATCCGCATGGTTCTCGAAGTATCATAGACGGTGTCAATGGTGAAGTGGGTGTGAAGGTGATGGGACCACACCTACAGACTACTGCAATAAGGTAATTTACACTTACAAATCACACAGTTTGACACATAAAAATTCAGAAAAAATCCGGTGCTGAATTATTAAAAAAAATAGTTGTCGTTTAGCAAAGTGACTGCAATCAGTACCCTGTTTGTAGCGAAAATTTCCTTTCTAACTATTTTCCAAGTATCACTGTAACAAAACACAGTTAAGTACAGAACAATTTTTCCTCGTGCACTTACGTTTGATCTTACGG
>JARYHS010011408.1:164379532-164589000 GCA_031002005.1 Vandiemenella viatica | reverse complement strand
ACCAGCTGCGACGGAGTTGGAAAAACGTTTCACAGCCATGACAATCGACGATCCGCCGCGAATGGAGCCGAGTTGCAAATCCATTCCACCCATAGTAGTGGAATTCGCAGAAAACAACATGACTCTTCATGACCAGGTGGCATCTGTCATCAAGAGTCCATTTGCACTAAAACAGCAGGTGGCGACAAAATCAAATTCGGCAAATGACTACTGCCGAAGACTTGTGGCCGTCACTTTTCTCCTTCAACAGTGCAGCATCCCATACTACATTTTCCCGACTGGAGTGATGAAATTATTGAAGGCGGTGTTTCGTGGCATTAATAGGACTCTGCCAACAGATACATTGAAAGAGCTGACAGAAATGGGCTACGACGTGAGGTCCGTAGTTAAACTTCGTCGTCCTGGGAGTAGTAGTGTTACCAGACCTGCCTGGAAATCTCACAATATTTCAATTTGACAATGTATGCCACCTCAGAGTATCGATAAAGAAACTACGATCGTCAGCTGGACCACAGCAATGTTTTAACTGTCAGTTGTTTGGTTATGTGGCACGCCATTGCAAAATGTGTCCGGTGTGCGTGAAGTGTGCGGGGAAGCACGACGCAAAGGACTGCCACACGCAGAAGGGCCGTGATCCACCAATCTGAGGAAACTGCCACGGTGGACACGTTGCCAGTTGGAAAGGCTGTCCTGCCTATAAGCGTTCACGCGATCGTCAAAGAGGAGTGGTGACAGAGGTTCCTCAGAGGCGTCTACAACAACAGAATGTTGGAGTTCAGTGAAGTTTCCCAGAAAGTGAAGAAAACGAAGAAGCAGAAGGGAAAGAAACTGGCATCTTCCAAATTGCAATCAGACTTATCCTTCGCTGAGGTAACCAAAGACGTGATTGATACTTTGCCCTCCAAACAGCCACAGCACCAAGACACTTCGACGCAGCCGGTGAAGCAAGGCCCAGCTGCGATGACCATACAACCGATGGGATTGCAGACTGTATCACCAAATCCTCAAAAGAGACAAGGTCTACCACGCCAGCAGCCAGAAGAGGCAGCAGAGAAGAACGGGACCAAATTCGGGAGACTAGTCAGTATGCTCGAGATTATACTCAGCATGATGGTAAGCTTCCCAACGCGGCTGGATAGAATGTTTTCGGACAACACAGCTGCAGTGACGTCGGCGTTTGCCAACACCACCGAAACCCAGCAACGCAGACATGAATAGGAGGCCACACATTCATAGCCTCACTCTGTTTTTGGAATGCCAACGGCATTCATGGACAATTGCTCGAATTTCGACAATTTATGCCGGATGAAGATGATGACATTTGCCTCATCAGCGAGTCCCACCTGAAGCCGTGCCTGCGGCGGCAGCACCAAACTATTGCTGCTACCGTAAAGACTGACTGACGGCTGGTGGGGGTGTTGCGCTGTACATAAAACGCGGTATTCCTCACTGCGAAGTCCCTCTTCCTCCTCTTCAGCAGGTAGAGGGTGCGCGGTTCAGGTGATAACATGCTCAGGCCCTATCACCGTCGACGCAGCCTATCGATCACCACGCAGAGTGCTTGACGAAGCCGACATCGCCGCCCTCATTGGCGGAGATATGAATGCGAAGCACCAAGATTGGAATAATCCTGCTGGAAACCTCCTAAGACGACTAGCCTACCGCCACAACCTAGATGTATGGGCACCTGATGAACCAACACATCATCCTTCAAATGGAAGTCGGCCCTGATGTACTTGAAATTGTTGTAACAAGGGGAATAACAGGGTTTGTCTTGGCAACAACCCATAACAGACTATCGTCTGATCACTCTCCTGTGATACTTGAGATCGACGTTGGGGAGTGGCAGACAAAGAATCAACCAATTCCTGATTACAAGCGGACCGACTGGGACCAGTTTAGGCAAGTCGTAGCGATGAAACTGGAAACGGATACAGAGGAGGGGAATGTTTGAATTGGCTCTAAGATTCTTCGCCAACACCATAAATGAAGCTACAAAAGTTGCCATACCCACTGATTCATCCACGCGTGGAGCGTTCCTGCCAGCTTCCACCGCATCTCCTTGCGCAGATCAGAAACAAAAATCGGATCGCGAAGGAATGGAAACTAACGAGGAACCGAGCCATTCCCCGCCTCCTCAATCAGATGCACCTAGAGCTGAAGGCAGCACTGGTAGAACATCGAAACCGTGAGTGGTCCGCACGTATTGCAAAGCAACGACCAATCGATATAAGCATGTGTAACGAAACTAGGCGGCTCACCTGCCGGAGGAAGCTGATACCACCACTTCAAGGTGAACGAGGTCTTGTATTTCTACCGGAAGACAAAGCTAATACGCTCGGTGACAGCTTTGAGAAAAATTTACAGCCTGTTGATAACGACGTTGACGACCGTCACATCACCGCAGTAAGTCACCGATTGCGGATGTACTTGTCTGCCGACGACGACCATGACATCATCGAGATTGGACCGCAGGTGATAGTTAGCTGTATCGCCGGACTTCATCCACGATAGGCACCTGGAAACGACCAAGTGCACAATCAGGCACTCTGAAATCTACCACCTGAAGCAATTAACTACATGGTGCGACTCTTCAATATCATTCTGCGAAACCGGACTTCCCAAAGGCATGGAAGCGTGCCATTGTTGTTGGGGTTCATAAGGCTGGGAAAGATCCAATCTTACCCCCGCATTACCGGTCAATCAGCCTGCTACCCGCGCTTAGCAAAGTGTTCGAGCGAATTCTACTGAAGCGTATTGACACCTACATCCGTATTGCAGGCGTCACACCCGATCATCAACTTGGGTTCCGTAGAGGGCTCTCCACTACGCAGGAACTGATGCGTGCTGTAGAGACAGTGACGAAGGCCTTCAACGAGAGAAGATATTAAGGTTTGGTCCTGCTCGACGTAGCCCGAGCATTTGACTTAGTGTCTGCTCTGCAAGTTATATGAATGGGGATTGCCTGGACCCTACGTGAAACTGATCCGCAGCTACCTATCGAGGCGCACCTACTGCGTCAGGTTTGACGATGCCATGTCAACACGACGGCGCATTCGTGCAGGTGTACCACAGGTATCTGTACTGGATCCTGTTCTTTATACCTTGTGCACAGCCGACATTCCAGCACCTGAGAATGTGAAAATGGCCACGTATGCCGACGATACGGCATACTTCACATCCAGCCACAGCAGAGCAATCGCCACTAGACGACTGAAGGAAGCTCTTCAGCAGACGATTGCCTGGGCCAGGAGGTGGTGGATAAGTATAAACCCCGCCAAAAAGCAAGCGATTATGTTGATACGACGCCTAGGACGCCGCGGACAGCAACTACCACACCCGCAACTTCAGCTCGGAGGTAAAACCATCCCCTGGGTGCCGACTACTCACTAGCTTGGTGTAACACTTTAATGTAAGCTGACATGGCGAGCTCACATCAAGGACATCAGGCAAAGGGTAAATGCTCGGCTCCATGCTCTTTACACGCTACTTAACTGCGAAAGCACATTGCACCACATCTAGGAGTTGCCATTTACTGCTTCTTAATTAGGCGGTAATTGAGTATGCTTGCCCTGTCTGGGGGTACGCTGCTAATTGCCACATTAAAAAATTGCAAGATCAGAGCACTAAAGCGGGCACTACATCTACCCGACCATTTCCCCACTGACGCAGTCAATGAGGCGTCTGGAACACCAAGGCTTATCGAAAGGTTCAGGCAACATGCCTATAAATTCTACAATGCAGCACATCACTCTGCCAATCCATTGGTCTGTTGTTTCGACGAATATGAAACTGCCGCTGACAAACATAGTAGGCCACTGATGCTGACGGAGCGTTAAGGAACAACTAATAAAACACCATCAAGACGACCATTCAGAATTGAAGAGAAGATCATTCAAGAGAAGACAGAGGGAGGAAATGTCCCAGGACAACAACGCCAAAATAACTAGCTTTAAGGCAGAGATTGGTGTGAATTGTTGGCTGTTATGCAATTTTGTTATATTACTTACCATAGGAAAGTCATGAAATTTTACTGTTTTCTACAAATGTGTAAGTTGTTGAGAACATTCGTTGGTAATTTATTTAAGTCCCTTATTTTCTTGTCTAAGAAACAAAATTTGTTTCAGTTCCCTTACGCCTAATACCAAGCGCTTAGTAATGATCATGGTATCCTTTCATTTCCGTGAAATATTCCTTTCCACACCTCCCAAATCCTGTATTATTTATCCATAACGTGAGGCCCATTCCACCCCATCATCTCTAGCAATGTCTTACCAATGTTATGTAACCCAATGTCACGTTTTAAGCCGAGTGGAGACTACACTTAAACAAGAGGTTTTGGGTATATCTCGACAAATTGCCAAGAGATCGATCCGATCGCTTGTATGTGAAATTAGGTTAAGTACGGTTTAGTAATAGAGCATTGCAAGCAGTACAGTCTATTGTGGAAATTAGACCGACTGAACACTTAGCATAATTCATCTTGAATTGTTCTTATATTATTTAGTGATCAAGGTTGCTTTGAAGGAAACACACGGCATAGACGACAGCTATTGGTTATTTATTGATAAACAATTGTGAAGGGAACATACACTTGGACAAACAGTTCAAATAAAAGATGTTATTTCTTAAACACACTAAATGCAAGACGATTATGGTAGCACTGATAAAACTACGATATCCATTGCGAAATTAAGCCTATACGCTTGGAATCGACCTATAAAATCAATTGGAGGATGGAGTGACTGCTGAGATGGTCTAACAAGTTAGAGAAATCATGAAAATAATTAAATGGCTCAACATGGAATATTTAACAAGCGTCAGAGTTACCTCAGTGGCTGACGATGTGTGAGTCGGAGATGTTGAACTACTGACTAAGGAGCAAGCTCTCTGGTCTGGCGATGGCAGTTCTTTAATGATGGGGATAGAGTTAGTCCGTGATTGGATAGTTACTATTTTAGTAAGAGAACGAGCTCTGGTTGGCTACTGATGACGACGTCTGTGAGATACTCGGAGTAGAGGTAGAGATTTCTGTAGCAACTTAGTTGCTGAGGAAGTTTCCCATGACCTTCAACCACACCTCCAGGTCCCATGCGCAATTTCGAAGTGGTTGCGATACGACTCGACAAACAGTGCGGAGCATCCGGTATCTTCAGTTACAGTCTAGGAAACAGCTCTGGCCTTGTCTTGACTGTTACGAATGAAATGAAATAAAGAATTTGATTTATTTCTCTATCCAAAAAAATCAAACATGAGACACCAATTAACTCATTTCCCTTGTGTACACGCTCATCGCTATAAGCAATAAACGAAGGATTTTGAAACATCTTCCATCTACCTGCCAAATGTGTTCTGCCCAGTTGAGTTTATTATCAAATGATGCGCCAAGACATTTTAATGCCGTCAAGTTGAAATTCCTCCTTCAACTTATAATCATATAAAAAACTTTTATTTTTTATCTATATACCTAGTACATGGAATTATCAAAACATTTTTCTTATATGCATGTAGAATTGTAGACCCATCCAAAAATATAGGGTGGCAGATTAGCTATAAACTATAGTAATTTTCAATCGGAATAATTTTTCTCAAGCTTACAGCCATGTAACTTAATTCCACCCAACGCAGCAGAGCTCGTAAGGGGTCCTAAGCCAATGGTAACAGCTCCATGTGACTCTCCCACCACTTCTCTCAGCCCGGGAGCGCAGTCTGTAGCAGGCTCTCGGAGAAGTCCTTACCCATCCTGATGACTGACCACATCACCAGTCGACATACAGAAATTTATAGGTAGAGGCTAATGAATTATCTACCGTTCTTCTGGCTTAAAAAGGATATTCTGAGTGACAAGATTTTATTAGTAAGGATTTCACTTTCATGAGAGCTATTTTTACGCAGTATTTTCAGTCATTTCATATATTTATTCAAGTACTTACATTCATTTAATTTATTAAAGTCACTCTATTCCTTCAACTACATTTCTCAATTGTCACTGATTACGCGCTCATTACTAGCAATATTAAGTAATAGTAGTAACGTAATATCTCTGATCACATGATCAAATATCTTCGGTAAAACTATCCCAGGAGTGATTGATCTGAGACGAACCAATTTCTGTGGTGTTCACCGCTCGGGACACTACAATAGCTTGTCAAGATACTGCCGTATTTGTTCGCCGTTGTGGAGGTACACTTTTCAATAAATAATAATATTCTGAATGTTCGTCGCTAAGTTTCGAACAGGTTTCGAAAAGAGCCGCTAGTAATAGCAGAAACGCGTTAGCAGCCGCCTGGACGGTACCAGCAACGTCAACGGGTAGGAGAGTGATGAAATCGGGACAAACCCAGCGCAGAGTGGCTTGGAAAAATAGTCCCATCTGGAGGACTACGAAATTCCAAAACTTATAAAATTAAAGCAATTGGTTACCAGTTTTTGAAGCGATGTTGCTGGAGAAAAGGTGAGTTAGAAAAGGATACGCACTTACTGGAGTCAGTCTTTTTGAATTTAGCAAATGTCGCGATTTTATAGGGAGATACATTAAAGTGCATTTTAACCCCAGTAATATATCATCAGCTGGTGTAATATCACCAGATGTACGAGATGAGGAGGCGTCATATTTTATTTCTACTATGCAAGCCTTGCATATAATTAACTTATGCATTTACGAGACGTAGAAAATTTTCTCTGTCAGACGACTGAGGGGAAAGGAAAACCGCCGCTACCCGAGATTGGACGAACGGCAGATGAATGGGAGATAAGATTTACGACACGCTACCTCATCTGGTTTTGTTAAGTAGTTGCGACAAAGAACGGTATTTCATATCAGAAACATTTTACATTCGAGCAGTCCATGGTCTTATTATCATGATAGTTTATCACGACCTTACGATTATTAAATGTATTGCATATCAGACTTCAGCCACTATAACATTTTTTTTTAAAAGATTATTTCTCTTTATATAGCCGGAGTGAATACACAAATTTGATTTTGTCTTTATTTAAATTATGTTGTGACGTAAATTGATTTCACGCTTTATTTAAATTTGGGGGTAAAATAATAGTTGATTGTGGCGTTTGATATCTATGTATGGGCGAAATAAAGAATCCTATTTAGGAACTGGAAAAGTACACAGTGTAATAATAACATTAAGGGCGTTATGGGAAAAGATAATTTAACTGTAGTAACGGATATATTTTTATTTTATACAAGATTAAATGTAGTTTGTAAAATTTATTTTGAAATTTTTCATTTCAAATTCAGTTTTCACTTATTAATTATTGTTTGAAAAATTATTTTTAAAATTAATTATTTCTTTAACTAATAATTTCAGGAAATGAATCGTTTGATAAACCAGAAAATAGTTGAGGTTTGTTTTAACGGATCCAAACTGTGTTGCAGTGTAGGTTTTATTTTGCTATTATATCTACTTTTAATAGCATTAAATAACATGTAAACGACCAATTTCCGAATGTCAACTACAAACAAAAACATTTATCAAAATAATGATCACATTGGTTCAAATAAACTAATGCGTGGCACTACTTTTATTACTTCCACTACTTTCGATACAGCATTTAATAACTTAACTCTTTGCTTCCTACCTCTCAAGAACTCATCCAACCAAGAAAATTACTTTTTTATCCGTCCCATTGGTTTTCAACTTATTTACCACCGTTTTGTGTCTCGCTCTAATGAATGTTTTACAGCAGCCTTTCCCAGCCTTTTCCAACGGCGGACCTCTCAGAGATTAGACTGTGATCACCCTTAATAATAATAATAGTAATAATTGGAAATTGGCTGTTCTAGAACTGTCATTTGATAGAACGACTTGCATCCCACACTGTGGCCAGAGTTCGCGTGTTCTCATGCCTCCATTTCTGTTTTCGTAATCATTAATTTTATTTTTATTTCATCCAAGGACCCCTTACGATAGGATCGCGAACCCCAATGGAGTCTGCGGGATCCAGGTTGGGAAACCCTGTTTTAGAGAAATCCAGTATCAACTTGGCTTCCCTTCTACATTTCATCTGAAATATTTGCATGTCGCGCAATATTTGAGAGATAAAAACCTCTTATAATCCACAGTTATGATCTCCAAATTACGTTATTCCCCTTCTAAAATCTTTAAATTCAACATTCTGTATTTTAATTGTAACTGGGTTGACATAGGCTAAGCGAGTTTTTGTTTGCATCATTCGTGAAAGAACTTTAACAGTTATAACTGCCATTATCACAAAGTTTCACTCACTTTTGCATACCACAAATATTCTTACGTGCAGAGTAATGATGAAATTTCTTGAAGAAAATGCTGTTTATATACTCCCTACACTTTCTATTCATGTATCACCGCACTATAATTATCACTTTCGATGTTCACAGTAGCGGATCTAGGAATTTACCGAGCCTAGGCAAAACTGTGAAATTGCCCCGCCCCCATTGTCGCCACTGCCTCTCCGAATGTCACATAAAATTGCCGCGACGTAATTTTGCCGCCTTTCAACCACGGAAACGTGATTTTGCCGCCCTCCTGAAGTTGCCCCTCCCCTCTCCCATTCCCATAGAGCCGGCACTGGGAGTTCACTGTATTTTTACAAGACTATCAAATGTATTCAGTAGAAATGACTTCTTCTTGGTTTACTTATTACGAAATTAAAACGAATTAAATCAATTCAAAATAAATTCACAAATGAAAACAAATGAAAATGGCGATTTCGTTTGAGTCACGACAGTTACAGCCGTAAGTATTAAGTATAATTTACCTATTTTTTTCTGATTCGATTACTATGAAAGGTATTTTAATTGCTACTCTCTTAACTTACAACTTGTGTGCTAATTTAAATTTAGCGTGGTCTTGGCGCCCCGGCGGCAAAGTTTCGAACTTAAGCGTATTCCGCCTGTTTTGTGGCTTAACCTAATCTGGTAATCCTACAGGATGAATGGAACATTAGATTAAAGTAGAATCCAAAACAGGTTGAGTACTTGCCCATTTCACATTCATGAAGCAAACTTTTCCAGAAATAAAAATCAGGTTAAGATCACATAAAAATTACGGCCAAGAACAGGATTCTAACTGGCATCTCTCTATTTCTGGTCAGACATCTTAGAAATCAGCCAACAGACCACTTTTTAATGCATATTTGGTTATTTTTGCCTCAAACTTGTAAAGCTACGAGTTTTGAGTCTGCAAAAAGAGCATTGTGATATATTGGTACTTACATTAGCGATCGCTATAGGTTCAACTATATTGAGCTATGTTTACATGATTACTGGCCTTTTGTACGGAATTCAAGTTCTAATTTCAGAGGAGCTTCGTTATATTAGGATTTTTTGTGTTGAGCTGGTTTAGTCTATGGAACTAACGATTTCTTCTGGCGATAACTGAAGAGGAAACAAGAATATACGTGCGCTGCTTTATATTTTCTGGAACTCCTTAAAATTTGACAGCCTTTTTGTGCAGTATTCCCAGTTCTATTTTTTCCCGCTGAACTTGTCTATTGACGCTAGTCAGAACTTGTCAGCTTACCGAGACCTTTTGCCACCTGTAATTTGTATAGTGTTTGTTTCCTTGTTTATAACGTTTGTTGATTTTCTACATCCGGTTTGTAATTCATGTAATTTTTTAAGTTGAGTGTCATTTCGTGTTGATCATTGTTCATCACAGTGTTGTATTAGTAGCTGCACAAAAAAGTACGAACATTAAATTTCAGGCAGGCGTTACTTTTGGAGGTGTTTCCTTAGTCAGCAAAGCAAAGTATAACTAATAATACGGAGATAATATTGGGTGGGTGTTTTTCGCTATAAACAACAGAGGCACAACACAAGACATGTTGTGGATCAGTGCCTAACACTCGGGAGGAAGAGTTCGAATTCCCGTACATCCATTCAGATTTCGGTTTTCCGTGGTTTCCTGAAATCATTACAGGCGAATTCCTGGGTGGTAAAATTCCTTATGTCGATCTTTTCCCGGATCTATTAACCTCAACGTCGACGAGCCTTAAAAACCGTAACCAAAAGAAAATCTAATGATGTTTTCTATGTATACCCAGTTATTTTTTTAACCATTGTTGCCCCTAGTTACATGTGAAATAATAATAGCACCACCGAAAATATTTTCTGTATAAGTGTGTAGTGCAAAGCAGACGACGTGGAAGCTAAAAAGTTAATTATGAAAAAGAAGTCACTGAATTAGCCACACATTTCATTCTGACGTAGATGCTGAAGATTTTCCTTGTATCTTTGTTCGCGTCACTGTTACCGGAAAAGTTTAAAATCCGGCATTCTATAGAAGGCCTTGGCATTGTATATAATGCCTAAAACTAGTCGACAATATGTGAAACGATTCATATTTCACACATTTCCTAGGCATTCTGTAGAATGCCAGATGAGAAACCGGCAACGTATGAAATACATCTTCGATTCGTTTCGAATGTCACATGGTGAGGCACACGATATTTAACGCGCGCCTCAGGCTTAGAATTTGTCAGTTGCACTTTGCGGTTCGTTCGGGAGTGTCAAAATACACAATTTTACTAAAATTTGTCAAACAAAAAATTAGTATTTTACTGTGCTCCAGAGGTGCAAGCTGTAGTGTTGGAGAAGCAGTCATGGTCTGAACTAGGCATGAAACTACGATTCGACGATGAACTGTTCAAAATTCGAGTTAATGCTGCAAAAAACAGTATTTTCGTAACCGAAACTACTTATCAACCAGATGTTAATAAATGATGTACAAAAAGCCAAAATGGCTACTACGAAGGAACCCAGGGACTATCGGTTGCTGAATCGCTATGATATTTAATTTAATTTAATTTAATTTAATTGCAATGGAGCACAGGCTCCGGTGGCAATTTCCCTACACACCCATCTTCCCCCTATCCTGCACCCACCTACATTTTCCCTCTACAAATTTTATCTTTAAATTCCTTCAAAGTTTTCGGTAAATTATTCATCATTTCTCTTGGTAACTCATTCCAATCCCTGACACCCTTACCTAAAAAAGAGAATCTTCCCACACCCTTGTGCCTGAAATCGAGTGCCAGCATGATGATTGTAGATAACAAAGTAAACTCACTTATTCTTTTCAATAAGGCTTCAGTATTATACAGTATGATATCACGGAGTCAGAGTTATTTCACGTACTCCATGAAGACCGTTTGGTTATTGGACACGGAGGATGTGATAGAATGTTGAAAGACCTTTCAACCAAATACAAAATCGTTATATGTCACGATACTGTACTATACATCCACCTTTGTGAACCTTGCCAGTAAAAACAGGAAGGTATTAAAAATGGCATTGTTGTGAAACCTATGATATTTTCAGAATTTAATTCCCGTTGTAAGGTAGATCTTATTGACTTTCAGTATCAGCCAGATTACAAATTTATTATGGTGTACTAAGATCGTCTCACAAAATTTGTAATTCTTAAGTCTCTAACGCCAAAAAGAGCTGAAGAAGTAGCCTACAACCTAGTGGACATATTCTAGTTGTTTGGAGCGCCATCTATATAACAGTCTGACAATGGTAGGGAATTCACCAATAATGTGGTGACCAGCTTGGATGATATTTTGCCAGCATCGAAGATCGTCCATGGGAAGCCTCGCCATTCACAAAGCCAGGGTAATGTAGTAAAACCTAATCAAGATATCGAAAATATGCTCTATACTTGGATGCAGGGAAAAAAAATCTGACAGCTGGAGTTCGTTCAATTTATGAAAAATAGTGCTTTTCATTCTGAGATCAAAAGAACACCACACGAAGCTCTTTTTGGCTGCAAACATAAAGTAGAGCTTACAACATCTTTTCTACCAGAAGATGTTTTAAAAGACATAAATACAGAGGAGCAGCTAGAGAAAGTAATAGAACGCGTCCAATAATGGAAAAAGGTGAAACTAATCAGATTAAACAAGAAAAAGAGCCTGTTTTTAAAAAAACCATAGATGAGATTATAGTCGATAGCGGATAAAACCAACATGATGAAGACATGCTAACCTCAGAGATTTCCGTTTCTGATACCTGTTGTGTGGGTTTAAAGTAAACGAGTGATGCATTTGAATACGAAAAGTGTCGTCAAAAAATTCATACCTTCTGTGGCCACGCTTGTAATGATGATAAAATGATTATTTTAAGCACCATTTGTTTCAAAACTGAAAATGTGATTGAAGGTAAAATAAATCTTGAAATACAAGCCAAAAGAATTAAAATGAATTCGGAAAAAAAATTTCCGCTGTTTCTTTGGGAACTACTGTGCGAGTTCCCATTCCTGACGTCGACTAGGGGCAAGATGATTCGCGCAATATATTGGCAGTTGCAATGAGTGTGACCGACTTGTAACTTCTGAAGGAATTTTAAAACAAGTACATGCGAGATCAAAATTCACTTTATGCCCTAAGAACTTGCTTAGAATTGAAGATATTCCTGACCATGAAATTCCTCTCCGATCAGTTGCAATTGCTCAGTCAAGTGGAAGCGGCCAAGGATTCGTCAAATGTACGTAAAACAAATTGCCAAAAAATGATATGTCTTTGCGTGAAAAACGTAATGAAATGTAATTCAAAATGTCATTCAAGCCTACCATATTGCAACAAGTTGGTTAATTTTAATTTCTTATTTTTTATATGAAATATTGTGAAATTTGGAAAAAATATGTTATTACTTCCGTAATGATTAAACAAAAACCTACTGACTATGTATATTGTGGAGTAAAACAATTGACCTGACAGAATGTATTAAGAGCAATAACTAGAGTTTATTTTGTATCTACAAAACTGACTTAACAGACCAATTAGGATTAATCTGTCTAATACAAAGTTTTATTGAATTCTTGGTAATTAATAGTAAGTTATCCGGTCTGAAAAATATCAGCTCACCACTGAACGCCAAAAATATATAACTATAACTTTTATTTCGGCCAGTTATTACATAAAACACAATATTTGCAAAGTCATGTCATTTCATTACACAATTTACAAACTATCAATGTAAAAACAGATCGACAAAAGGATTTCTAATATTTAAAACGTGTTGTTGACGATAACTTAATTACAAAAGATCTTATTGTATAATCTCCATAAGTCTGGATCCTTCGATCTTCGTGTTTACAGATATGCAGTTAAATAAAATATATAAATATACTACAGTAGATATAAATGTTTCCTGAAGGTAATGTGTATGTACTTTTTGCTATGTCTTATGTCTTTGCCACGAGATGTTTAATTCGTGGTTGTGTACCAATAATTGCCAATAACACCAATTCCTGTTTCTGTAATATCTATATATTTCCGCAACCGATTTTCTCTGGATAAACTAAACGTAGTTCTTTTACTATCCATTACAATGTCTTCAATTTATTAATAATACAGCCTGTCCCTAAACCACAAGTTATATAACAGCTGTGTTCTTGTTATTCGGAGAAAACAAAATCGATATGGCTGTTGGTCCCTGAACGCTGCACATCACTCTTGTGTAGTTATTTAAAGCACTAGTCTAAACGCCTGTTAAAAAGTAATGGGTATCACCTACCATGGTAATAGGAATTTGTTCTGGAAAAAAGTCTAATGAAAACGAATAACGATTAATCAGAATATTTTTTTACTAATTACGGAAATTTTTAATGTTTTAAAAAAGTCTTAAAGTATAATTTAATAAACGAATAATTATTGTTTATTAGATGGTCTACGTTTCGTGTAGCCCTATACTTTCTGTGAGTTTTAATATAATTCACTGTTTCTTATTTTCTGTTAAAAAATTCTTAAGTTATGCTGTCATTTCTCGTTCCATAAATTTCTGTTTATAGTAGTCGTAAATAAACAAAAAGCAGCATATAAATTTAAAGGAACATTACATCATAATTTTGTATATCTCTGCTTCGCATTATAATTTATATCTGTGCTACACAACAGACAATTGCATTTTAGCACTCATCACAATTGTATTCACTTTCTTTTAACAATGTAAGTGCAAATAAAATAAAAATCGTTATTTATTTAAAATTACACTTCCTTTCAACAAAGTAAGCGCAAATAAAGTCAATGCAGTTTTTTGTTAGAAATTTCCTGACTAGCCAAACAGCGCTTGGTGGCAGTCAGGGTAACTAACTTTTCGGGCATTATCGACACTCGCCGAAGGTGGCCGAGCAATTGAGTTGAGTCCAGTCTTCAGGCCCAACGCATTTTATTAAAGCGGATAGCTTGTCAGCATAGTAGTTATAAATTAGCTAGCTGGGGGATCGGGAGGGTCCGTATCGAATCCCGCTCTCGGCTTTGATTTATTCATATAAAGTATGTTAGGAAGTTTGGTAGTTTGATACCATGTGTAACTGTATATTAGTCTACATCAAGGCACCACAGAGGCTCAATGTGTGACAAATCGAATTTCTGTCATATAAAATCGCTTCTAACCGAACCAACAATGAATTGTAAAGAGCAATCAATGAATAAAAACAGTGAACGTCTGTTCAGTAATTGCACTGCATCAGTAATGTGCAGTACATATAATATGGACTGCACATTCTGTTCATTTGTCAAACATCATTAAAAGGATTTCGATTTCCAACTGTATGTAAAGCAAGCCAATAACACCACATGCCTAAAGTAATAGCTGTATAAACTAAAAGAACCAAAGTTAATGGTTTTGAAAATGTTCGTGAAAATTCCAAATAATTTAGACGGGTACCTGAAGTTTGGTGACTGAAAACCACATCCACTAGGAATCTAACCCTCCTTACTGAAATTATTCATTTGTAAAAATATATAATGCACTTTTTTTTAATTGCTTAAAGTCTCTTTAACAGCAAGGTCTTTGGAGACGGGAAAGGATGGGGGGCAAGGAATGGGAAGGAATTCGGCCATGGCCTTTTGAAGGAAGCATCGCGGTATTTGCCTGGAGTGATTTGGGAAACCATGGAAAACCCAAATCTGGATGCGCGGACGGGGATTCGAATATAATACATTCCCACACGCTACTGCGAAATTATTAACAGTGTAAAAAAACAAAAAAGATGCGACAGGCAATTCAGAAACGACGCCATAAGCCTCTGACTACTGGAGTTTGTCTCTAATACGGCAATGCGCAGCCACTAACCGCCGTCCGCACATGTGTATTAATTGAAGAATTCGGTTGAGAAATTTTTGAACATCCACCATAAAGTTCGGACATAGCTTCCAGAGATTATTATTTGTTGCTTCATTTAAAGGGATTTTGAGGCAGGTGGAGTCTAGTGAGTGATTAACAGACAAAACCCCGTTGCACACGAATTGTTGAACAAGTTAGGGCACACAGCCAGCTCGATGTGATTCTTTAAATATATTAGTTTCTCCAGAGTACATTGTTGCTATTAAGCGTGATCACAAGGACACTGCAGCATGGGCACGACATTCACACACACACAACACACTTAAACACCCATGCCGTCGGCCGGACACGAACCGGCGACCTTCGGCACCTACTCTACCGAGGCCGCTGTTGAGCAAGTTAGTGACGAGTTTCTTTGGCAAGAGAGTACAAATACCAGTGTCACGATTCTACGAATGCCTCATTCAAACTGTTGACTATGTGTAAATGTTCAATAATAGTAATAACAATGCGTATGGCATTATGTCCGGAGTCTCTCGAAGGATTTGGCAGCCGATTAACAGAGTTTCAATTTGCCGTGCATGCTCCTATGTCGTGGCATTTTTAACCGAACCCAGTAATCTTACCATACAGAGTTTAGCGTAGGATATGAACCACTGAAGCATACTGGCGTACGTTATTACACAGCAAGCTGTACCAGAGGTGAAAGTCGCACTTCTTATTCTTCTAAAGTCATTTTCTCCTATTGGATGTTGTTGGTCCACATAGCTAACTCTGGGTGTGAAACTGCAATATGGAAAGCCTCTTCTGACGTGCAGTTGTACCATCTCCGAATGTCCTTCAGCCACGAATTCCTTCTCCTTCCAACAGATCTATTCCCCTGTATCTTCCCTTCAATGATGAGTTGCAGTAGCTGGTATCTCTCGCCTCTCATAATGTGTACTAGATATTGCGTTTTACTTTGCTTTATAGTGAGCAGCAGTTCTTTTTGTTTCTCCATCCGATTAAGTACTTCTTCGTTTGAGATTTTCAGCATCCAAGATAGGCGTAGGAGACGACGATACAAATACATTTCAAATGCTTCAATTTTTTTCTCTAGATTTTGGTGCAAGGTCCAGCTTTCACATCCATAAAGAAAAATGGAGAACACGTAGCAGCAAATCATTCGCATTCTCAATTTCAGACTGAGATTGAGAATGCACTAAAGGCCTTTAAAAACTACCGCCCAGACAGGGATACCAACCCGGGACATTTGATCTCCCGTTTGACTTCTTATCCACTGAGACAAAAAACCACTCTATAAATATTGTAAAATGTATGTAGTAACATTTAACAACAATTTTTTTATAAAAAAAATCATTTTTATTAAAATTTGTCTGCTAATACTTTCCGGGAGGGGGGGGAAGGATATGATGCCATACATTGTAATAAGGGATTCATATTTTAATTCATATCATGGTAATCTCCGGGGAGAGCATATCTGACTGAGGTTCATTTACAAGCCGCAGTTAGAGGCGGAATGTTCCTTCTTAAGTATTTAGTACGTTATGTCACGCAGAGTGTGAAAGTTTAGTGCAAGTGCGTTGTTACTATTCTAATTTACTTAAACGTCTTACTGAGATTATTAGGAAATTGGCTATACACAGCTAGATCACTTGGCAGCGTAGATTATGGTCGAGCAGCATTCAAGGGAAGTCGGTAACGGAAGGAATGATCACCTGGCATCATCTGGCATCATCTGGTATATACACCCTTTGTTTGAGCAAGAACCTCAACCCACAAAGCTGAAGTCAAGAAAGAGCTTCGTACAGTCAACTACAGCCATAACATCTTCCCCTGGAGCACGCCGTCTACAACTATGGCGAAATTCGTTACCTGAAGGGCACTGGAGGAATATTATAGAGGCACCGGCAGCAGGGTATAATCAGCCATGCGCTATATGGAAAGCCCTAAACAGATTAAGAACTGAAGTGTCCCGATGTTGATCTAATATAAAAAAATGGGGTTACACTACTGAAAACGAATTATGTGAATATGGTGACCTTCAGCATCCACAACATATTCTGGTATGCAGGAATCTCCCTCAAACATGTGCTATCGACGACCTTTTTAACGCAAATGAGAAGGCCACCAAGATTGCGGAATTCTGGTCATATTCCATTTAATTTTGTTCTATAGTTTGATATTAATTAATTGATGTTATTTGTTTTTTTCAACTTGTAATGTCCTGGACACGAGAGAGAGAGAAAAAAATCTGGCATTTATTGACGAAACTTGTAGCAGTCTAGAGGATCAAGCGTATTTACAGTTCAATTATTACTAACTTAAAGAATCAATTGTATTGCGAAGTTCAAAACATTTATCTGTCAGATAAGCAGGTTAATTAGCTAAGGAAACTTCAGGTGGCTTCCTTGTAATATTGTCTTCTAGTATTAGGAAACTGACACACTTGTATCTGTTTGAACTTCGTATCGTCAACATTTATTCGGATTTCGGCATTTTGAATTAGATGTAACCAAGAGCTTAACTTGGAAAAAAAATATTTGTTAAAATTGTTTTTGATCCATGCCTTAACTGTCATCGGTTACAATACCGTAAACATTAAATACAACCATTTGCTTTTGCACTTCAACTTCTGTAAAGATACACCGTAAGAAAGAACATATGACTGACAAGCAATTTAGATTAAATCAGTTTGTTAAATTTTTAACTTGTCCATCGAAAACGAATCGTGAAGTTACGTATGGACACACTTTTTCCTCTCCTGCCTGGTACGTGACTGGGGAAGTATGTTATTTTCAAGTATATTCCTTTTTGCCGTCACTGAGCTGTAACAACGGTTAACAATCTACTTCGCACTCCATGCCGTGCCATAAATTTGACGAGCAATACCACGCTTCACTACCTGCGGATATGTCTTCGACACGGGCAGTAATCATGTCGACGTCAGTACGGCGCCGAACATAAATCTAAGGCGAAAACCTAATGTATTTAAAATTAACTTAATAGACGTTATAACAATCCAGTTTGAAACAAGAAGTTAAAAAAATATTACGGAATAGTTTCTTTGAATAATTTAAGTATGATCTATATTTTCCTACAATTACAATAGACCTGATAAATATCGTTAATTTCAAATGCAAACGGACCAGCCAAGGTGTGTGTTTTGCTCTCCTTATAGTAACTCATACAATTAAACGGCATGCATATACATTATACAAGCAAACCAAAATGCTGGTGCTGTTAACTAACCTGTCTTTTTATTGAACGGACATTTGCATTCTTATAATATTTTTTTCCTCGTAAATAACAGAACATTATCAGTAACTGATATGATAGGCTCGAGTAATCGTAATGACCTAAGGCTATTGTTTTTTTTTTTTGTGGTGCGGGGGGGGGGGGGGGGGGGCTACTCATTCCAACCCTAACAAAGTTGCCTTAAACTAACCAGGCATCTGATCGGATATAGGGGACCTACAGTTTAAAGTGGAATCCGAACCATGGAAGCCTTCTAGCGTACTTCACATTACGCATCAAGCTGTGACAGTGGTGAAAGTCGGGTGAAGGACATTTGGAGATTTTTCCCGAGACAGGCATTCGAATCGGAGACCTTTTGATCTGGCCAGACGCCTTAACCACTGAGCCACCAGACCACTCATTTATATGATTAAGGAGCTGAAATGCGATTCTTTGGAAGATAGGAGAAAAGCGAAGAGAGTGCTGGGAAATGTACAAGGCGTATATATTGTATATACTTGTATATTGGTGGTAAAAAATTGGTGGAAGAATAATGAGAGGTGTATGTAAGGGAAAAGATGACCATGTCCACTAACTGACCGAATGGTAACGTAAAATTTTTGTTTTGTAGTCAAAGGGAGTCGTGGATTGGAATAAACTACCAAGGGAAGCGATGAATAAATTAAGAAAAACGCCGGAAGAATTTACAATTAACATCCGTAGAGGAGAAAACTAGACAGGTATAAGAAAGCGAAAAATGAATGTGTAGAGAAATTGCCACCGGAGGGTGCGATCCTTTGCTATTAAATTAAATTAAAAGTTCTCAAAACGGTGAAACCTTACGTTTATTAATTATGGCTGTTGAGGCTTGCTGTTTCATACACAGAAGTTTGAAGTTTTGCCGAAATTCATATTAAAGACAATTAGTTTCTCGTTACAGATATTTTTTTTACAGGAAATGATTTATTGAGTATCGTATTACCACACTACAAACGTTCAGAATTAGACGGGGCAGTATGGTTCTTATGGTATGCAAGCTTCACGCTGTTGCAAACAATGGTGGTTCTTTCCTTATCAATTAAACTTCTCTGTAAAACGTACATGTTATAGAACTTTTATACTGTATACACATATCAAGGTAGACCGAACGTGCTCCAAAACGTGAAGAACTATCTCTGCAATATTGATATCAATTTATTAGTGAAAGAAAAAAAAAAGAAGAAACCAGGTAAGATGGGGAGTAGCACTCTCCATATGCGAATACAACCTACTTTAACCACTCTCGCTTCTAAGCCATGCAGTGGTATCAAGTAGGTTAAACATTTCGGAAGAAGGGGTCTAATTGAAGGTACTAAGAAATATTTATGCGTATGTAAATTATTTGAAATCCTATGACCATGTTCCTGATTGTGACTTAAATGAGACATAAAAATTCAAATACGTGTTTGGAAAATATGTTGCAGACAAATCGACATCTATGGAACGCAGTAAAAAGTAATTTAAGAGGACACGGTAAAGATTCTTTAAAATATGAAAACGGAATTCTATAGTTTCACTGGGTTTGTTAAAAGCATATTACATTTAGAAAGCGATAAGACTAGAATTACAAGCCTTACAATCACATTCTGGCCCAGAATTTTTTTAAGTAAAATGATTGTAGTTCACACAACGGTGTGATGCGTTGTCTCAGTAACATTACTTTCAGAATTAACTTAGCTTTCTAGGTTCTGGAAAAAATATTTTTGCAACAGACAAGTCTCCAGAAAAATATACATTCTAAAATATAATCTAAAGGTGACCCGAAATTGACATAAATGATAAGAAAATTGTTAATTTTGGTTATCATGGGTCGCAGATGTAAAAATCCACTTGAAAAAAAAAAAAGACAACATGATGTAAAGCTAAATGGTGAAGACTTCTATAAGGTTATTTTGGGTCATTACCTAACATTCTTCACAATTATCTTATACGAAGAGCTGTGAATCAGAAATTATGAGGGTCACACACTTTTGTATTAGCTGCTTCAAATTTATAGGTGGTCATTAAAAGCCGCAGGCCGGACACTCAGAACTAATTACAATTGTCAGTGGCTGAAGGGGCCAGTCTGTGAAACAATTTAAGCCCTGGGCTAAACTCGGCGAGCTAGAAGTGGTATTGTTTCCGCACCACCAGAAAGAGGTTTCCCACTGGCCAGAAGGAGAATAACTCTGACAGAAATGGTAGCGTTTCGGAAATGATACTTTTTCACTGATCCATTCACTTAATTACTAAAAACTTTGTACGGCATTAATTAACGTACCGCGGCGTCCGAAGTTCAGAAAAGCATATTAATTACCTGAACTTGGAAACGTGCATTGTAGTCCTCCACAAAGGAATCGCCTCCAGCGCGTCAAAGTTACCGAAAGTAATGAAAGTGTTGCGAGGAACTCGAAATTAAAAATGTACAAATTGCAGTTTTTCGTGGATTGCTTTATGTAGCCTACAGACATTACTTTTGACAAAGTTTACGTCGAACAAAACGAGAATGTCAGATATGTTTAAAAATATAGAACGGCAGTGTTTGGGAAGACGAAAAACTATACACCCTTACTGTCGCCTATCAAAAATGATCAATAATATGCATAGTAAAATAACCGTATTAGGGAAGAGTGCGGTAGTATGAACCCTGGGTAATTGTGGATACTGCTGTATCTATTAGTTTAGCACTACATCGCTCAGCGACCCTACTGCCGTATGGTCGTGTTAAGTCATTTTCATTGCCGGGATAGGTAATAAGACGAGAGGAGCGTGCGTTTTAAAGGAAAGCTTCAAAAAATTGTTGTTGTGTGTTTTCTTGTAATTTTGAATGATTTACAGAATTGTGCTTAGCTGTGATATACTTATTAGCTGATAACTGATTTTTGTAACGAGCAAATGCGTCAAGTATCTAAAAACCAATAAACCATTTGAGAAGGCGAAAGTATTGAGGATTTAAGGATTCTGTAAACTTATCCGTCTATTGCAGCTAAATAAAAAACTTCGTTTTTTGGCAGACGCGTTTCGATTTATTTAATCATCTTCGGTGCCCGTTTTTGTTTCTTGTTTTTACATCGAAGTCAGGGGAAGTTCCATTTCAGTGCTCTTTGTGTGTTCCGCACATATACTGTGGTGTGTTTATATTCGACACAAACTGTCTTCATTTTTAGAAACGCACTATTGTTTACGCACTTCTTGTCTGTTTAGCTCGTACAGTGGCTATTTCGTTGCTTTCCCGTACATCCGAATTTGGAACGAACATACCACAGTAACACAAAAGAAGTGGACGAGAGAGGATGTGGTTTAAATGTCGAGAAATACCATCGGTTTGACGTCACGAGAGAAATAGGGCCACGATTGGATGTTGCCGTGGCAACGCTCCGGGTCCAGCGCTCGAATATTGAAAAGTCGATCACATTCTCGTTTACTTCACTGTCGCACACCTAGACTTCATTCCCCGAAAGAATGAAAATATTTGGCAGGAAAATGTGTGGCAGAGTTTATAATTTCCTTCAACATATTTTAAAACTCTCGTGTGCTTTTCCAGTGTTGTGATTATATTCAATCGTTAATTTCGGATAATTCAGCTGGTTGGCTGCTTTTTTTTTTTTTTTTTAACTGCTTAACGTCTCCTATAACAACTAGGTCTTTAGAGACGGGAAAGGATGGGGGGCAAGGAATGGGAAGGAATTCGGCCATGGCCTTTTGAAGGAAGCATCCCGGCATTCACCTGGAGTGATTTGGGGAAACCATGGAAAACCCAAATCTGGATGCCCGGACGGGGATTCGAACCGCCGTCCTCCCGAATGGTTGGCTGCTCTGTACCAAGTCTTGCATATAACTGCGCTTAGCGGTAATGTATGATGGATGATCATACTTCTTGTAATATCTTTTAATTGGCGGTAATGTTTAGCTCGAATAGTGTTTTAAATTTATTTACCACAATTTAGAGGGAATTTTTCATTTTCATCTTTTTTTTTTATTACGGCTTTAGAGGCGGGATGGGATTGAGGACAAGGAACGAGAAGGAATTCGGCCATGGCCTTTTTGAAGGAAGCATCACGGCATTCGCCTGGAGTGATATGAGGAAACTATGGATAACCCAAATCTGGATACCCGGAAGGGGATTCAAACCCGCATCCTTCCGAATGTTTTCATTTTACATGAAACAGGATTTGTTGATAATATTAAATTATTTATTTGATATTTCAGGGGTTCTTACCAAGACCGATGGATAATTCAAAGAAACAGCGATGCTATGGTAGAAGAATTTCGACTGGCGGACCAAGATTTGAAATAATTAAGTGTAAGGCCAAGAGTGTGCACATTATTCAGTCAATTAAAGTTCTAGGTAATACAGTTATCTTCCACAAATATTGGCATTAGAAGAAGGATTAAGGGACGTTTTGGAATATTCGTATGTTCTAATATTCGATATGGAAGTAGGGCTCTACGCTACAAGAACGACGCCTTGTCTCATGAAGATATGTAGAACGAGTTGCAAATTGGTGAGGGCAGCAATGTACAAAAGTGAACCGTAGCTTGCGCTTGACTTCGTCGTCCGTTGACAGTAAAATACCAGATACAATAGTCAAATAACATTAAAAGGGCATCTATTAAATCTGTATGGTTGTAACAAGTGCGGCGATTTGTTCTACGTATAGTTCTGCTGGCATTGATACCGTTATAACGTGGGTTTTGCTATGTAATCGGACGGTAGGCTGCATGAATGTTCTTCCACTCTTCGGTTTTTTCGGGTTACAAGGTCTGGTGACGGATATATTTTCGATTTTTGGTGGTGTTGTAGAATTTTCTGAAAAAACTTCATTAATTTCAAAGTGAATCCACAGTTTTATATTATTTCGTAAAAGAACATTTACCTCATTTCTTATTACCTACTTAGTTTAAATGCACCTTGACTTAAGAAGTCGCGGCCGTTTCTGAAGAACTAGCTTCTTCAAAAAGAACATTTTAATAACCTCGTAATATTAACATTTCTATTGATCTGCAATATAATTTACCTAAATCATTGCAAGGCAATAATGTAAGAAGCAAAAAACATATTTAAATGCGACAAACAGCACATCAGACACATTATGTAGGACACGTTTTGCTCAAATCTCGCTTCAAGCGCACCTGATTATGGTTTTCGGGCTGTTTTACGAAATCATCTGAATGAGTCACAATGAAAATAATATTGAAAATGTTGGAATATTATAAATTACACCTAAGTTCCTCTACAAAAGTCTGCAAAAGTCTTTACAAGAATGTATTCGACAATCAACTGAACCAAATTTCTATCACTAGTGTAATGATTTGCATTGATTATATATTTATTTAGATAATGGATATTTAAACGCATTGAGTATTCATAATTCAATTAAAAGCGCATAGGGGATTGGACACAGACTATTTTGTATGCTGCCTGTATTCTCCTACGAAGATAGGACGCGGTCAGTTATTGCTGGGATTGGACAATGAAGCAGATATTCAGTGTATGGTTTGGGAGATCTGTAGACTTTCTGCTATCGTGTAATCCCTGAATTGACATGAGCTAATGTTTGTTTCTAAAGGGAGTGATTTAACGCATTCAGATAAATCAAAGTTTGTGGCCGAGAATAGGTTCAAATGAAATTTTCACCTCAACAGAAGTCGGAATATCTCATGTGGCGATTCAAGGCAGCTGCGACATGTTTGACAGGTGGAGATGGATTCACAAATTTTATGTGGAGGGAGCTTTTGGCCAATGAATCGTATGCAGATATGTGCAGGGAATGCAGAAGCTTGTGTGTCTGATGTTCCGAATAGGAACATTGAAGTATGGTAAACTTTCTAAAATCACTGTAAATTTGTCTTATGTTGCCAGTGACACAGGACCAAATCTTCCGAAAGAAAAAAAAACATATGCTTGGGAGAGCTGGACGAATGCCGTGCGAGACGGGAATGTGTGGTTTGACTTCAAAGAGTGTTCATTTAGGTATCCTGGCTTCGGCAAACTCTAATAGGTGATTGATTTTTGTTGAGTGAAGGCTGAACAATCTTAAAGTAGAGACTTGTACCTGGTACCACGGCCAGACTGACAAGTTAACTCAGTATCCGATGAAAAAACACTATGAGGGAAATATTATCATAATATTGTCGTAACCTTCCCTTGGTGAATTTTTCTCGCATATTTAGCTAAAAAGAGTTGTCAGCAGTAACAATTACATAAAAAGTGGTTTTCTATCGTAATGAAATTTCTGTTTAACAGTTTTATCTTCACACCTTAAGTTTTTGTACTTCTGTCGAAATAAATGTGAGCAACTACTTTCCAGAAAGAAATGCAGCTGTGGTTTTCGTTGTTGACAGTGACATTTGCTATTAAGTTCGTTCCACGATTCGTCGTAATTATTATAACTTCCAGCTCCGTTTACGTGGGGTAGTAATATATTAATCAGTTTTGTGAACTATACACACGTAAACCCTTGCGTTTTTTAAAATTTCTTTTCATCCAAGATCGGCTGCATTTGCTGAGCCATAAGCAACACCGGCCATGGTATCTCAGATGATAGCTCACGTTACACATTAGGTTAATAGCACAAACGAAACTTCAATGCTGATGCAAACTGTTTGAAATGAATCAAACTGATTCACACTCAATATTTTTAACTAGATATGTTTTGCACTAAGTTTTTATTCGAACTATTACAGTGTTAGCTTTTCGGTAAACCAGTACATATCTCAATATTTTCATATCACAATAACAAAAAATATCTAACACCTTTTTAACAATCGCCTCTCAGGGACGCTATACGCCAACATAATAATATCCTGCTGCCATCTCACTTACACACACTCTTGCCGCCTTGGTGCGTCTGCCTCGGAGGCTAACATTAAAATTGTATGCTACCAGCTTAAACTATTTAGTCTCTAATTTACAAAATACTCACCGTGGAACCTCGTTTCCAAAACATTAGATACATACAATACAAAGATATAGCGATATATCGTTATAACGTGATTTAAACTAACAGGATTGTATAAACACAAATCAGAGTTTCGGGTAGCTATACTTACAACGTGCAGTTATTGATAGCGAACTCTCAGGGAAGGATTGCGCCTTTAAGGGTGTGTGGCGATTTCCTGCGATGTGTGTCTGTGGGCTTATCACATCCGACGGGATGTTTTCGCTGTGGCTCCCAGAGGAGGCGTAACGTCGGCGGAAGAGAGAGCACTTTGACCGGGCGCCCCTTCCTGACACCTGTTACTGTTTGAGATGTGGTCTCACCCTCTATCCTCTACTGACATTCGCATCGTTAATTAACATTAATTCAAAAGTTTGTTTTACAGTTAGCTGAGACATTAAACGAAGAGTGAATTGTGTGTTTCCGAGAAAGCAAGAATTCCAGCAGTAAAATGAAAACTTCTTCCGACGTAACAAAATGTGAAACAAAACTCTGCAAATCTCTCAACACACACACAAACACACATATATATATATAAAACAAAAAAATTGATTTGTGCTTGGAGAAAAAAGTGAAACTTTTGAAATATTTTACAGGCAAAGAAATCAGGAACAGAAAAGTATTCACAGTTATACACTATGGCTTTTTTAGATTGTTTTTCCGAATAGTTCGGTTGGAGGGATACGATTGTCACCAGCAACAGGCTCAGAAAAAATAAAAACCACGAAACAATCAAAAACCAAATTTTCTTATAGTTGTGAAAGTATTTAAAATAAGCTGAATAGTGTTCTGATATTTTAATTCACATATTTACCTCCTCTTATAATGAAAGCTTTGTGAAGATATATTTGCAGATAGACTAAAATCAGCAGCTGTAAAATCATTATTTTTTTTTTTATATATAAAAAAAGAAATGACACGTGCAGATAACTTTGTTCAATTTCTTTAATTTCTGAAAAAGTAATTTATCACGCAGTAATAAAACTATAACACGTTTACGATTTTGATATATGATATAACTAAGGAACGGAATAATAAAATATTAAATAATTAAATATTTTTTTTAAAAAATAATTGTAAATTTTTGTTCCTGCTGGAGAAAGACTCTTGCGATTTACCTGCGATTCTATGTATTCGATCGTATTCCAGCTTCTTCAGTAATAATTCATGACTAACGCAAGATTACAAATGTCTGAGAGATCACGCATTTCACCGATTGCTTGTTATAACCGTCACAGAACACATAATCTACAAGACCTGCCACGTCAACTATGGCGTCTCAGTATTCACACGGAAGTAGTGGTGCCAACATGTAACAACCTGTACACTATCGCATGGTGTTCATATTATTGTGTCCAACCTCTGTATAGTGGTTCCTCCTATCTTTGTATAGGAAAGTATAATTGCTTCATTCTTATATGTATAATGCCAGTACTCTACCTCAAAGCTGATCACTTCTTTAGACGTCCAATGCAAGTCGGCGTTAAATTGTTCAGCACTAAGGTTATGTAATTCAATACAACTTAAGCCATGAAAGGGTTAATAAGACGTAATAGATTAAAATGGTAGTAGAGACATATGTATAAATATGTATAAAACATACACATACAACCTAAATACAAAATGAAAAGAAGAAAACCTAGAAAAGAGTGTTGCTTCTTTGCTTTTTCGTGGTATATTACCAACTTAGCCAACATGGTAGCTAATCAATGAATTAACAGCAGTTAAATGTAATGAGTCGAGCATAGGTTTCCTGCTCTCCTATTAAAGCAACTCATATTTGATCCAGTCCGTAATAAAAAGAGAAAAAAATATGCTTAAAGCCATTTCATTCATTTGTTTTACGGTTACAAGCGACAAAAAAAAAATTGAAGAAAGGAGTATTTTATTACAGTTGGAACTAAATTCGAACGTTCACAAAAAGTGAAATTTCGACTTGTGGCAGTGTCTTTCTCAGTGCAGTCGCAGTTTCAAATTCTACATGCTCGCACGAGGTGTGTAACAACAAATCACAATTAATGCTGTCTTTATGTTAAATTTCTTCTATATTTTGCATCAGACCCGTACATGTTTCCTGTACACTGCTATAGTACCCAAAGTGTTATTTGAGGAAAGTTTTACATTAAACTTCCTTTATATGTACTCAATATCAAAACAAAAAATGATCCGTGCTTTTACACTTCCCTTTCTGATCTTCTAAGTGCCGGTTCCAACTCTTTATCGTTGTTATTATATAGTTCTTGAACTTACTTTAAGAAGAACTAAGCCACTTACGATTTGTAGTACTGCCTTTTGCTCACTGATCACGTGCAATATTTTGCGCCTGTGTCGTTTGTCTTGAGATGCCATGTGTCGTTTGTCTTGAGATGCCATTATTTCATGCCAGATTCAAATGAAAGCAAGGTATTGGTAAAGATACTGATCATTTCTTATACTTTTGATTACCAAGTCATATTGGAATTATATTTTTGTTTCGACTGTGTTCGGATTAATTTTGTAACAGTCAGTTCCCTTTTTGAAAACCGACAGTATCAACGATAATGACAGCGTACACAAAACACGGTAAAATATCGTCGGCGAAGAGGAATAATGCACGAAAACCAAAGTCAACCGACAGAGACCGACGAACATTAAAAAGGATTGTGGCCAGACAACACAAAACTATCGCTGCAAAAGTGACAGCAGAACTCAACACACACCTGAGTAAAACTGTTTCGACAAAAACAGTACGGCAGGAGCTCCATAAAGCTCACTTTCATGGAAGGGCTGCGATTGCAAAGCTCCTTATAATGGCAACCAACACTAAGCTACGAAAAACGTGGTGCCACTATCATAAGAACTGGACACTTGATGATTGGTATGGTCCGATGAATCATCGTTCACATCATTTCCTCCTAACGGCCGGGTTCATGTATGGAGAACACCAAAAGAAACCTACGACCCAGACTGCCTGTGTCCTACAGTCGAGCATGGGGGAGATTCAGTTATGATTTGGGTGGATATATCGTGGTATTCAGCTGGTCCTCTTATTCACATCACTGGCCAGATGACTGCGAATGAATAATTCGACACCCGATGAAGTTCTTACTGCTGCCAAACACTGCCATCTTCCAAGATATTAACGCTCCCATACACACAACCAAAAAGGTTCTGTTCTGGTTTGAGGAGTATCAGAATATCATCAAACACCTTCCCTGGCCAGCACAATCGCCAGACCTCAACATAATTGAACCGTTGTGGGGAGTTTTAGAATAGAGAATAAGGAACAGATTTCCACCTCCAACAACATTGAAGCAATTGGCGGATTCTTTGGTACAAGAATGGGACAATATTCTGTTTGAAACTATTCATTCACTCTACAAATCTATTCCGCGAGGAATTGTAGCTGTTCTACAAGTAAAAGGTGGCCGAGCACCATATTAATAAATCAATAGTATGTAAATGTCAGGTGTTCATATTATTTTGTCCAACCCCTGTGTATCCTTTATGCTTCTGACGCGGTAAAAATTAATCAACCTAAATAACCGAAAAATTTGACACTGTATTAATATCCTCTTTCTAAAATATGTTACTTTATTACAGTAAATATAACTCCAAAAAGTGTACACAATATAATTATGATAGGTCATGTGACTTTGTACTAACTTCAGGAGTAGATTAATCCTTGTCGACGTGAATCAGGAGAAGCCTTCAGTATGTTCTTTGTACAACGAGAGGGATGGAACAATGTTGTAGCACGTAGACTGATTAATTAAGACCTCCGTGGCTCGAAGCAAAGCATTAGAACTGTAAATGTTCAAACAGAGCTTTTTGTTTGTTTGTTTCTTTCTTAATTCCTGTTGATGTCAGAGTAGTTACGGACGATCTAGCCTAAGAAACTATAGTGGGTACTTCTATCTGGCTACAATTACTTAAGTTTTGGGCAGTCTTATTCCGTATTTCTTGGGGTGGACAGCATGGATCACACCAGAATTTTATTACGAAATCAGGAAAACAACTGCCTAAATGGTGAATGATGGCAAGCGAGACCTCAATTTGACCTTGATCCATTGTCGAAAAGATCGGGTAAACCAAATAAAACGAGCAACAGTATGAAAAAACAAGCAACGCAAATCACATTCTTGCTTTTGGCGCCTTTCTCTGAATGAGTGAGGAGACCTATGCCGTCATATTATTACCATATTGATATGCTGTCAGTCGCTAGTTATGAGAGTCTTCTTATATCACTTATGACAGACAGAACAACGCCTCCGCCTCGAAATGTATCATTTTCTCTTCTTTTCTCGGTAAGTGGGAAGGTATAGAATCCCTCACTGGTTAAAAGAATGCCACATTAATTCTAATACTGCGATTGGCTCACAAGGGGATGGCACGACCTTGGGATTTTACTTTGGGATGAGACATTGCGTAATAATTGTACCCCTTTAGGATGTTTACCTCCTGCAATCGTAAGACGCAACGCTCAATAGATTCGGTGAAAACGGCCTTTAAAAATTCAAGCCCAGCTTATATACTAGTGAAATTTCGGTCAGGCTTGCAGCGCAACAGCCCAGTCAGTAACGAGCCTGCGTTATGCTAGGGCGCTCTGGGTTCGAATCTCGATTCCGTCTTTTTTTCATTTTTATTTTTCTGTCTTTACAATTAAATAAGTTTTTTCAATGTTATTGATTATTTAATTTGAATTTCAAATTTTAAATCATAATATGAGTATATTACCTACCCTATAACTTGCTTAAAATACTTTCAACTGTAATAGTAACAATATTCTTTAAACAAAATTAAATTTTAAGTTATTTTATTAACATTTTTATTTCGGATATTACCGTTGTTCTAGTAAAAATTCCGCTTTAACTAATAGTGTTTGATGCTAAAAAATTTATTGTTTTAAATGTTTTTATGATGATTATCATCCCAGCTGACATTTGTAATAAAAAATTAAATAAAATCAATAATAAAAAAAACACAATGAAAGTTTTTTTACTTATGAATAAATATTATTATTATAACCATTCGTAATAGTGTATTTTAGACAGTAATATATTGTAACTATTATAGTTTTATAGTATTTTAAGTTAAAGGGTAGTTGATATAAAATTAAAAAAAAAAATTGAAAAAAAAATAATAGACCTAATTGAGATTCGAACCCAGAGCGACCAAGTGTGACGCAGGGTCGTTACCTACTGGGCTGTTGCGCTGCTAGCCTGACCGGAATTTCACTAGTATATAAGGTGGGCTTGAATTTTTAAAGACCGTTTTCTCCGAGTCTATTGAGCGTTGAGTCTTACGACTGCAGGAGGTAAACGTCCTAAAGGGGTACAATTATTACGCAGTCTCATCACAAAATAAAATCCCAAGGTCGTGCCCTCCCCTTGTCAGCTTACAAACCAATATTGCCGGGTTTGTCAGGCGAAATGTTCACTCCAGCTCCCACCGAATCTCGATATTGGCTGAATGATATGAAGATAATCTCTATCTATGTCGGCCTCAAACGGCCTCTAAGCCTCTAATCCAATACGTCTGAGACAGATATCCTTCGATATGAAAAGGTGCTGGAAACCATGTGGACAGCTTGGTACAGTGGTGCCGAGAAGACTATTCTTTTGTGTCTGCACGTCGTTCAATTTAACCCACACTAAATGGTAAGATCAGGTGGAGCGGTTACAGAATTAAAAACTGCGGTTTTGATAAGAATGAAAATTTAAGAGGGATAATCAAAAGGTAAGTGGTATATAGTCGCAAAGTTTTGCAACCACTAGATTTTTTTGATAATATTTCGTGGCAATTTTGTTTGGCGTTCAGTTTTAATATATCAGTACTGTAATTGGCTGAGGTTATCAGTAATTAGTAATTATGGAAACTGATGCACCTGAGACTTCCAAACTAGTTATCGGTGTTGTACCTGGTTCTTTTGACTGTAAAACTGTCCAGACACGGAAATTCACAAACAAGTGTCCTAGGTTTGTGTTGAAAATCTCATTTCGAGACAAACTACTAGGAAGTGAGTGGTATGTTCAAAAATATGACAGTGGTACTCCACATTCAGATAATGTCAACAAGGACCTCCTCATATATTCAAGTGGTATATACTTGATCTGTCTCCCTGTTATTTTCATGTATTAAGGGTTATGAAAAAGGCAGCTGCTCCCAAGATTAACAGAATTTTTTCCAGGCAGGCATCTCTAAACTTGTACAGATTTCAGAAAAGAGTAAAATTTTGTTGCGAGACTACGTCGACAAATAGATTTTTTGTGCAGTTTTTAATAAAAGTTATTCTTTTCTGCAAATGGATTAAATTTGTGGCTCTATTATCCCATTCTACTTACTTTTTAATTGTGCCATGGATAACAGCGGTAAAGAACCGTGCTATTAAAATTATTTCTCAATTACTTATATGATTTTTATGAGCTTATACCCGGTTTCTGTCGTATAAATTCGCGCACGTTACCTTGAATTGCGTGCGGTGTTGCAGAAGGGTAGTGGGCTATTTGTTGCGCCTCATACTGCCTTTTCACCTGACTAGGTAGCGCGTAACCACAGCCTTCAGTGCCAGTGAAAATTATTTCACACGATTAATCTCAAAAATCACAAGACAAACTTTAATAACTGAACACTTGTGCGAAAGACACAACATACGTGGAATTTAACGTCCGTTCAAAGCACAAACGCACTGTTCTGTTACCAGACAGAATAAATTTTTTGTTTAAGTTCATAAATAGTTGCTTTGATGATATAATTCACTGACATTAGTATTCCATGGCGGTCGCGTAGCTCAGGCGGTAGAGCACCTGACTGCGACCCGGACGACCGGGGTTCGATCCACGACGAAGCCCTTCCTGAGAGCAGCTGAACGTCCAGAACGGCTGCCCAGGCCCCCTCAGCCTGCTATCCAATGAGTACCGGGGAGGAAACTCTGTGGGGAGGTAAAGAATGGCCAAAGTGTAGCACTGAACCCGTCACATCTATTCTAGTGCCAACGGTTGTAATGGGAATGCGCAGCTCTACATCCGTGAATTCTACGTAAAGCGGCAGGAGCCGTAAAACCCCGTGACTTTTACCTTTACATTAGTATTCTGTGCGGGAAATATGTTGGAATTAGTTGTGTGTAATGAACGAATCACTAAATGTGTAAATTTTTTTTGTAGTAAAATTTTCTAATGTACGAACGATAAACTCATTTTTCACAAAAAATTTCGATATTACTTTCCTTTAATTCCATAGTTTTATAGAACTGCTATATTGTTGTAGTTTTTTTTTTTTTTTAATTTCAACTTTCTCGTCTCTTTAGTGTTAATTTAGTTATGTGCGACAGATAGCGAAAACAGAGCAGTCTATTAATATAGCGCTCATATAGAACTGCATTCGAAAGAGAGATATCTTATAGAATTTTTCACAGCCGAACAAATTGCAAAATGGAATCTTCTGGGACATTACAGCGTTATAGCCTCGACTTACCTCCTTCACACTTCTATCTCTTCGCATCTATGTAACGTGGGCTACGTGCGCAACATTTTCATATAGCAATGAAGTCGTAACAGTTCCAAGAAAATGGCTATTCTCTGCTGATTAGACTTTAACAAGTGTGGCAAGTAGCCTTTTGTTCACTCTTGGCAACAGTGAATAACGAATTGCGATGATTATGTGATAAAGTAGCTGTAAGCATTAGGGAGCTTGCTTTGTTTAAATATGTTAATACGCTCTTTGTATCAGTTCTAGTTTATATGAAAAACTAATCACAAAGCCCGTCAAAAATGACGGTTTTAACCAAGTCTTCTGGCGATTAAATTATTTTAGGTTGTTTACCTAAATAGAATTGTTGTAAAATAAAGCTCAATACAATTTCTCGTCCCTTGTATATAGCAAAAAGTTTGTTGTCAACTTGGTCCGGGTTGCGTTTCAGCCTAACCACAATCTCCGCCATTATCGCCGGCAGAAAATCAAAGCTCCAATCAAACGCGAATTTATACATTCCCTGTATCGCATGTCAATGTCATCATGCATCTCGATACAAACTTGATCCAAACTCTTCACAGTTTCTTACTTCTTGTTGTCTATGATGAAGATCGATGTTTTTACGCCTGACACAGCTTACATACGGCTGAAATAATGACCCCAGTGAAAACAAATTATTAACAATTTACGTTATGCCACGTAATATTAGTTTTAATTGTGGTTTAGGCCGTATAGATCGCGATCAGTTTGCAACTTCTTTCATTCAAACTAAGCAATGATTACAGAAAGAACTGATAATTAATATGCCGTTCTAGGATTACATTTCTTAGCAATTACTTAAACAAATAGAATTGTTATAAAATAAATCTCAACGCAATTCCTATTTCCTTGCCCTGCAACTAATGGTTTTCGTTGCTATCCTGGTCCAGGTTTCATTTCAACCTAATCACGTACTAAACTTGCCGCCAGAGAAACAATACTTCAATCACAGGCATTTTAGTGGTAATAATGCATCGCGATATAAAGTAAACCAATAATCTTTATAGGTTCTTCCAACTTTTTTTTTATATTCGTGATTCAGATAATACTAACACCTTTGAATAGCTGACACAGTTTCATGCGGCTGAGATATTGAATCAATAAAAGCAAAGGATATTAAAAACAAATCTTAACAACTTAAGTCATTTCACGTAATATTAGTTTTAATTGTAGTCTATGCTGTATAGATCGCGATCAGTGTGGAACTACTTTTGTTAAAACGAAGTAAAGAACACTCAAGAAAACAAATTAAATTAATTAAAAATAATTAAATCACTCATGCCCTCTGCTGCAACGTCAAGTGCTAGTTTTAATAACAATCTATCAAAACTGCCACTAACATTGCGAAAATTAAAGCAGGCCAAAGATTTTAACGATTTCTTTTACATAAAACGAATATTAAATAAATTTAAACAACTAATAATCATTACGTCGATTTAAACGCAATACATACTTTTATTTCAGTGTTCTGTCAGTTAATTTATTCGCAGATGCTTAGAAATGTTATTAAATAGCGTGCATAACCAAGAACTAAGAAGCGTGACGTTATAGTGTGACGTCATGGCGTGCCAGGTGACGTCATAGATGGCAAACCGTTGCTTATTATAATATTAGATAGTAGCCTTTGTATATGTAGCAACCCTTCTACGTGTGTGTAATGTTTATGTTAATGGATATTGTGATATTCTTTTTCTAGAATGTTAATTTCTGATACCGGGATGGGTAACATACCAGTAATTTCTTAGACGATTAGAGAAATGCAAAAGCGTAACAGGTGGTCGGTACGCTGTGGCATATGAATCAGCCACTCACGTAGAGTAAGGCACAGTCTTTATACACTCAGCCAACTACTGGTTGGCAGTGGTACTGTGGCTGAAGTTGCGCATAGCCCGGGAGGCCGCCGGCAAAGTTTACCTTCTGCGGGAGACAGTAAACCGCGCAAGGTTTACAACATCTCAATCTGAGGTGACACTTTGCCAGATTTAAAACTGGGTAAAAGTTTGAAGTGGCTCCGTCCCCTCGGCGCCAGTAAAGAGCCGCTCTATACGCGGCGCGCCGGCAGGTATATTGCCTGCAGTATACATCAGACACCGAGGCGAGACTTCAGGTATCACCGTGTCTAAAGTCACGGCTACGTTCAGATCCCATTTCTCAACTTCTAGTCACTATAAATGTCGTGCTAACGTTCACTTGAGTGAAATTATCGAAAGTATCAAACAGATGATATGAAATATCATTACCAATAACGCAATACACCTCATAGCGAGATGTTTCATCTCGCGTGTTGACTAAGATACTGTTCAAATTATACAAGACTAACAGAACCATTTGGGCCGCATGAGAAATAATAACTTAAAACCCAGGTAAAATTTTTTGACAACGGCATAGGTTTCTTCCGTAAAATACTGTGAGACTATGAGATTTGCGATTTTAATATTTGTGAAACGGAATTGTTTCTTACAGATTACACTTAGTACATAACCTAACATATAGTACTGGTAGACAAGCAAGACGACATCACTGCGATATTTTGGAAAGAATTAGACTTAAATATGCAAAATATATACTGCTGTGAATATCTTAACAGGAAGATTTAATCACAGTGAAGCTCCAGGAATATTCTATTTTAACAAATACCAATACGACTAAAATCTTTACGCTATTGAAGTTTGGATATAATTTTATTTACTGTGCTCCACAGACAGATTCAGACGTTGGAAATTATACATAGGATCGAAGTTTTGAATTTGAGAATTAATATAGTTTTCTCGGATGACTATATTAATTGGTAATTATGTTTCAATGCCTTTTATATTTTAAAAATACTCACACTTCCTTGAAATATTTGATTATTTGACTCATAAAGAACAGCAAATATTCATTAAGGATCCGTGGATATTATTAATGGAGAATTTGTTGGACAGTGATCTAGGCTCACGTTTTTTTTATGAAGGCTTTGTTAAACGTTAAGAAAACATCTAATGTTTAAAGGATGCGCAAATCACTCCAGGCGAGTGCCGGAATGCTTCCATCAAAAAGGCCATGGCTGAATTCCTTCCCGTTCCTTGTCCTCAGTCCCATCCCGCCTCTAATGACCTTAGCCGTCGACGAGGCGTAAAAAAAATATATATATAAAAATAAAGGCTGACAGAAAGAATTTTTTAATTCTTATATATACGTGTATATATGAGGAAAACATTTTTCGCAAGGAAGAAAAAAAGATCACGAAAATAACGAAATTGTTGTTTGTACAGTACTGACATGTGAGGTGTTTTTGTAAATTAATTTTTAATCACCTTCGTGTAAAAACAACTTATAAGAAACTTTTAAAACACTGCATAGAAAGATCTAAGATGCATGATTTTGTTCATCGGTATCTAATTTAAACAGGAGGTAAAAAAAGGTAACATGAGCAAGTTTAGATAGGGACCATGGAGTTGTAAACGTTTTGTAATGACGTAACACAGTCTTTAATTTGTAGGTGAAACAAGCAATAATTTCATTTTGTATATTTGTATCAATACGAAAATTATGATAAAATATAAAAAGGAATTGTGTGAACAGTCTTTCAATGGATTCGTTGAAAGAATGTCAACAGAATAAAAAAAAGTTTTCCGCTCTTTCTCAAATTTACATGAGTTCCATCGGACCTCCATACAAACTATCAGGAGCCTGATTGTTACTTTTTTTTATATCTTTACTTTGGGTGTTATACATAAAATAGTCAAGAGAGCTGAGGACTGAGTGTGCAATGAAACCTCACCTGTAATCCAAAACTCAGTTAAAGTCACTGTAAATGGAGACGTCTACATCCTAGTTTACACTCCAAGTATTTATGGTTTTACTTCCTAATGAATTCAACAACGGTGTACGTTTTCTAAAAGGTCAGAGGTACTCATTAGAAACCCCAGTATTTCAAGGGAAGCAATAATGGAGGATCGTTTCAGCTGTTCGTGGAATACCTTCTCCCTGTTACTGGAAATGAAGCAGGTTGAGGATTCTCCTCTGTACGTGTTTGTAGGACAGCGATATCGCCACAAGTTAAGTAGCCTCATTACTGTACAGCAGATAAGTTGTGAATGGATTCAAATATTTCTAATTATTTTCGGAGCAAGTAGTAAATAGAATGTAGTGCAAAATTGACGAATAATTTAAGTCTTATCTTCAAATTTTGGACAAATTCAGTTTATACAGTTCAAACTGTCTTTTAGATGTTAATGTAGTTCGTATTTTGTTTACTGGTTTTACTTTCTAATTTCACAAAAAATCATTTATCGTACATCATATTTCTCATTGGCTTTCTCGCATTTGCCGTTTTATTTGTTTATTCTTTTACCATTATTTCTATTAGCTTTTGTCTCAAGTACATCAAATAAAACATAGTTTCCAGATTGCTTCTTTCCTCGTGCCATATGTTCTTTTACTGCCTCCTGATTGTGTTCCAATTTGCTTTAGTTAAAATACACGTAAATGTTTTTCGTTAACACAGAATTCACAGTTTCATTTCGTATAAGATCCTTTCAGCATGTTTATTTCCTTGCTTTTGACTATAGATGGCTTGTTTAGACCCAAAGCCAGTCTGTTCTACACGTCATTAAACTGTTGCCAGCTTCACAAATCACTGAAAAAGTATAGTCTTAAATTTGTGATTGAATCTGTGTTTAAAACTAAGTTAATGTTGTTGAAGTACTTATGTGTTCATATAAGCGTTTCGATTCCTTCTTGAGTGGTTCTTAAATAATGGTTTTACTGTATTTAGTGTGTTTCAAAGAATTCTGACAGCGTCTATCCTTTATAATTTATATTTCATACATGTAGTTTTCCTCTAATGCCAACTGTTTTTTTTTTTCATGTGGCACCATACCATTGGCCACAATAATTTCCTTACCCATTGCACAACTGATGAGTTTAATTTAATTTAATTGCAATGGAACACAAGCTCCGGTGGCAATTTCCCTACACATCCAACGTCCCCCTATCCTGCACCCACCTACATTTGCCCTCTACAAATTTTTACTTTAAATTATTTTAATGTTTTCTGTAAGTTATTCATCATTTCCTTTGGTAACTCATTTCAATCCCTGATACCCTTACCTAAAAAAGAAAATCTTCCCACACCCTTGTGCCTGAAATTGAGGGCCAGCTTGTGGTCATGGTCATCTTTTCCCTTCCATGCACTACTTTTCATACCTACTCCAATATCTTTCCATGCCTCATCGCCAGTATACGTCCTGTACACTCCCATGACCCTCCTCCTGTATTGCAATGAATCCCATTCCAGTTCCTTTATCATATCTATCACTGATTGCATTCTGCGATAATCTTCAGAAACAAATCCAGCAGCCCTTTTTTGCCCCCTCTCCAATTCCTATATTTGATACTCAAAATGTGGGTACGTTACTATACAACCATATTCGAGCAATGGTCTGACCAAAGTTTTGTAACCCAATTCCTTTACTTCTCTCGTGCATCCCCTCATCACTCTGTCCAGATTTCTTTATTTTGTTAAGGTCATCTTTGAAGACTTGGCAATAGCTATGCTTGCTCTAATTCGATTTCTACTACATAACTTCCTAAGCTCATTCTCTCACTCACTCAACTCGATGCCTATTGGCTGGGCAACGGTGACGTCACGTGCCAATCTTCATTTGTATATTAACAGTTACCATAGTTATTAGTGATTAGAGCTTAGCTAAATAGTTTGATAACGAAGCCACTGCTATGAAATTAATTGTCTGAATAAATTAATTAAATTTGATTAAAAAAAAATGAAAAAACTTTGCGGCTGAAAAAAATGTAACTACGAGTACTTTTCAGTAAATGTAGCTTATGAAAGTAGAATAAAAAACTTTTAAAAAAATCTTTATTTACTCATGGTCTCTCCTGTAACCACAAATCCCAATTGCCATTCTGTTCTAGGTTAAATTTCAATTTAATTAAAAGCTTCGCTATTGTTGCTGCTTGACCAAAGTTTATACAATACGGTTTATTTGATTTTTAGGTATTTTACTGACCACTTTATTTAATGGTCTTTGTTGATATTCGCTGTAAATGACTTATTAGGTTATTTAAAGTGGACAGGACAAATATGTTACCGATTCGAGTATTCTGGCAATTAATTTCTTCAACTTTCCTCAACTGTTTAATAATCTAGAATTTGTATTATGTTCTCTGGCCATTGAAAATACTATGACAAAAGATTACATTATGAATATTTAGCTAGCCTCAATAATAAAAATAACGTGGTGCTTTCGAAGCGAACAGGAATTCGTCAAATTTTGAAGTATGTTTTTAAGTAAGTTCGAGTCTACTACATTTGAAACAATTATACGATAACGCGATCGTCCCAGTCCTTGTTTAATACGTCTATTAATACCTCTGAGTTCTTCAAGCTCAAGAGATTTGACTCACCCTAATGGTAAAACACAGGTCAAGTTCGCATTTGGCCAAATCAGGTCAATCTGTCCTGTTCTCCTTTGATTCTAAAAACTGGAACTGTTCTAGTCCAATTACGATACGCAAAATACTGTCACGGGCTTACACTAGTATTAGTATAATTATGTCAAATTATCGTTCGTGGTAACATTTAAGTGTTTTTATTATTTTATAATTCTTTATAAACCCCACTCTCCTTACTTTGGCAGCTTGTGTGATAATAATTCTGCAATTCTGCAACTAGAAGTCTTGTACATTCTTCCGATCAATAACACTAAGCTCCAAAATACGTATAAAACTACCTCCTACTTTATTAAAACTTTTAATATTAAGCGCTACGGGGAATATTTTACGCAGTGAAAGAATTCAGCCAATTTTAAATTGTAGTATCTTATTAATTTAAGTTTCTCTTGAAAAAATAATTTAATTGTCGATTATTACTTTACTTTCCGTACAAAAGCAGCAACATTTACGCCCCTCTTTCTCAAATAATTCAGTGTATTGAATTGCCTTGTCTGTAGCTAAAAATTATGACTTCAGAGTGATATAAGGCGAGTGTCATTTTGGTTTCCAGCGCAACCGTTTCAATTTCTGTTAAATATCAAAACGTAGGTGCAATAAGTGGTTGATTATCTATTAATCATTATTCAAAGTATCAATTTTGACACATCTGATTGCATTAATTTTAATAAGCGTTTTGTAAATTAATAAGGTTAATTTTATTGATCTTGTGCATGTGACTATGTAAATTTTAAATTATTAAGAATTGTTTACAAGATAATAAAAATAAATTACCTGTGTAACATGTGAACGAAATTATCTTTAATCAGTTGATTAGAGGTAGGGGCTGCTTGTGATGTTTGTGAGAGATTAGTGTCTGTCCGTACTTAACAAAGCATGACAAAAAAAGGTTTCCTGTTATAATTGTTCTCCTCAATCCTCGATATGTTGTAGTGGTCCTGGGCTGCGTGACTTTGTCTCCGCTTTGACGAAAATTTATAATAAGCGACCCTTACACACGGACATAAGAATGATAAGACTGGTGCTCATGAAATACATACTCGGTGGAACGTATTTTAGAGGTTTTCGACCCTACAGATGATTCAGTCTACCTGAAGTAATTAATTTCGCCAAATGTGCATGGCAAGTCTCCATATATCTTACCAGATACTCATTTGCCGGGAGATTAAACTCTAGCGTACATGTCTGCCTGTCAAAATGAGTGAACAACTATTGGTGTTAAGTGTATTAATATATATATATATATATATATATATATATATATATATATATATATATATATATGTGTGTGTGTGTGTGTGTGTCCTAGCAATTTCGAAATTAGCACTTGGGTTCTTTAATTTATTGTGGCACATTACTATGCTGTCCAGGCTTTCTCACAAATTGTTAAATTACAAAACGATAAACAATTACTATACTCTATCATTATCTCTGTGATCACTCGTATCTTTGCTCGTAGAGAAAAAAAATAGGAGATCAAATTCTACTAATGGTTATTTATTTAAAGCATTCCTAATCTAACGGTAACTCTACGACTTTCGTACGAAGATAAACTGTCTACTTCCCGCATACGTCTTGTTATTACTGGCTATTATTGATTAAGGAAGGTTTTGATAAACAAACGAAGAAATATATGTAAGCAATTACTATAATTCTTGCGGATTAATATGTCATGTATCGCAGTAGAAGGATGGTCTGAGAAACTGTAGATCTTATTATTTCTAGGTCATTATTTTTTTTTTAAAAAATGAATTTTCTTCAAAATTTGACGTTAAACGCTTCCTGTAGATAAAATAAATTCATTTATCGCTACAATACAAAATAATGTACCACTCCGAATACAAATTATAGAAGCTTTTGTTAGTAGGACTGTTCTCCTACGTTATTTCTAATTCGACTGGTGCTATTTCTACTAGACTTTGTAATGTATTATAGAGAATTGTAACTCATCTGTAGAATAATGTTAGTAACGCGAACTGTTATAAACTGCGTATCGTATTTCCAAATAAGTAATTCTGAGTAACGTTTATTTTAATGTAGGAGGGTTTATTTAACAACATCGCACCGGAGAAATCTGTTGAATAACACGTTAAATTTCAGAGAGAGTCAATTAATGTAAAAATGTGTTTCAGTAAATCATGAATACTGGGAATTAGGATTAAAATCAGATGTAATGGGGCCAAAATGCTGTTATTGCTCCTGATAATGCTTTTGTTGAGAGAAATCGATTTTAATGCGTTAATATGGACAAAGCTAAAAGTTACTTTCTGAATCATTCTGATTTTTTTTTACTTCATTACATGAAACAAGTACTCAAAGGTCTGAAGAAAAATTTGCATGGTATAAATTGGAGACAGGATGTGACATATGGAGTATGGTAAAAAGAAATTCCACGCAGCTTATTCTCGACGAATTGCATTCATACACGTTTCAGTGATGTAAATTATTCCAGTTGGATATGTTCTATCTTTTATTTATTGCTCTCTGACGGTAGCTGTATCATCGAATGCATGTTTTACGTGACCTACCAGTGCTACTTCATAAAAATTTTCCTCGGTGGAGACGTTATCTAATTTATCTTTATTTTAATAACCTGAAAGAAACCATCAACTACGGTAGAACAGATCATTTTGCCAAGAAATAAACTAACGAAAAAGAGATTAAAAGAAAAGCTATTAACTTACTCATTTAATTCAGGTACGTGTTGAATGTATTGGTTATCTCAGTTTTTTGCTACAGAGATTTATATAATCGTGTGGTAATAAGTGTAAACGCTATCTTCATGAATAGTTTAAACCGAAGGCAAAAGAAAAGAATTACAATGGCCCAATACAAATTGTTGGCTAGATTTAAAGAGAATATGCTAACGATAAAATGTTTTTCAGGATTTAGTTTCCTAATGATTTGAACTATGCCTAACTAAAGAAGTTTAGTGGTACACGTGAGGTTCTTATTACAACTGCATATTGCCCTTCTAATTTAGCTGCAGACTGGCCTCTTTCTGGGTAAACCCGACTACGATTTTAATAAGTTTTGCTGTTGTCGTCGAGGTGGCTATTATATCCACGCATCTCCTCAAAATGAAAATTGAATAAAAACACAACCACTGGTAGATCCTACTGTGATAACAATGAAGTCAAGTAGACATGAATTGCTTAAAATTAATAATAATAAGTAGTTTTTGCCGGCTAAAAGTCAAGGTTCTCATACAAAGTTTGCACCTATCATCGCCTCAAGAACAAATATTTCATTTCGAAAAAACTTTGGATTAGATCGGTTAAATAGACGATAAATATTCCTACATTTTGTGCTACCGGTGGCATTTGACTCTCTGAAACGATATAAAGCTTTCCGACTAGAATCCAAAATTTTGGTTGTTTTAGGAAATCATTAAAGTATAAAAATATGAAAAAAGGGTGAAATGATTTTTATATTAAATAAAAAATAGCTTTCGGTTTTTATAGAAATTCGACCATACACTGTAAACATATAACATTTTTCAACGATATATATTGCGATTCCTCCATTATTAATATTCACCACAGTACGGACAACAGAAGACGAACAAAACACATTGCTTAAACATTCCAGTATTCGATAAAAGATTCGAATCAGGAACTCCTTCGAGTGGAGACCACCACATTAACCCCAACGCTGCAAATAGCCGTAATGCAATGTCTTGTGAAATTCCTTAAATTTTCTGCTTACTAACTTTGAAATTAAAAAAAAAAAAATTGGTACGGGTTTCAAATATCGAAGGCATTTATACGCAGAAAATCTGATTCAATCCCGAGTAAAGCAGCATTAAGGCAGTGAGCCATAGTAAAAAAATTCTCTGATGAAATGGGGGTGTAGCGGGGGTAAAGAAATGTTTACAGTCCGCAGGTTTCTGGAGCTTTCGTTGGAGCTTTTCTCGTCCGACATTTTTATTGGCTACTTTACGTGAATATCGCGGGGCAGAGGACGCAGTCACGTTCCGCCTGCTCGCACAATACCGCGCCGCCGAGAAGGCACTGCTCCCCCTATCAGAGGGAACGGAACCAGGCAGACGGTCCCTAGTTCACTCGCAGGCACTATATTGACTGTCTATTCACGAGTGATTTGGTACTGCACAGAATTTCTCCAGATGTTACTGATATAAAATAAACTAACTATCATGAGTGATCCCCATCACCAAGAGCAAATTAACGTCAATTTTGGCAACGAATTAACGGCACTTACAGAGTCTTACTGTTTCCAGAAAATATATTTTTCAGAATTTAACAAATGAGTAATCATCTCAGCCCATTAGACCCACGCAAATCCATAAAATATTTTCGCAATAATAACTGACTATTCACATTTCCGACGGAAGTATCTTCAGTGTCCAGAAGAAAATTACGAAGTTAGTTAATCGGGCGAGTATTAGATGCCTCATGGTTTAATTAATATAATAAAATAACTAGTCCACGAACAAGTTTCAAAATTTTAACTTGTTTTATTGCTACTAAGCCATCGGACTTCAAAATACAGTTCGCATATAAACACAACACTCCAACGATTACAGTCGACACTTCTTCCAAAGACAATACTAGCAAAACTTTTCGTCCAACACTGTCCTTGGTCGACGTAAACTAATGCAAAGATACCAATACCCAGTATTTGCTGGTCGCTATATATAAGCTCTATCGAAAGTTCTAGAACACTACAAAGGCTTCCGACAGGTATTTCTCGAACATTAACAATAATTAAACAGCGTTGAATATTAATATATTTTTCTCGGGCTTCCAGCCGTGTAAGGATATCACATTTGCGGGACGTTTCGAAGGCGTCCATCTCTGCCTTCATTGTCAACCAATTAACTGTTTGTTTATTCAGCCGCTGCTACGGAAACGGTGGAAGACAAAAACCAACACAACGCGATTACGTCATCCGCTCTTCTGCTTGTTACCGACGCGAAACTGTTTCAGCATTTTAATGGCCGGGTTCCAGGCCGCACTGAGTTGATAACCAGTGTCCCTGTTGACTAATAAATCAGTTAATCTTATTTCTACAGCCTTCATTCTACATTCTACATGGGGCAGAAACAGTCTTGACCAATTCCTTGTGCATCTCAATTCTATCCATGAAAATATTCAGTTCACAATGGAATTGGAGGAGGACGGTTTCCTGCCGTTTCTTGATGTGCTTGTTATTAAACGTGATGATGGTTCGCTGGGACACACTGTATCGGAAGCCTACCCATACCGACTTATATTTAAATGCCAATAGCTGTCATCATCCGGCACAACGAAACTCTGTATTAACTACCTTGGTACACAGAGCACAAAGGATTTGTGACAAACATAGCCTGGCGGGTGAATTGGACTATCTCCGGAAAACGTTTTTAAATAATGGTTATAATCAGGGACAGATTACTCGTGCGTTTAAACAGAAGGAAAATCGACGGAGAGATCAGATTGATACCAAGGGCCTTGCCTTTCTGCCGTTTGTGGGTGCCCTAAGTTTCAAAATAGGTAGACTGCTATCACAACACGGAGTCAAGACAATTTACAGACCACCCACTAAAATCAGTAACTTGGTCGGCAGCGTTAAAGATGACCTAGGTTTACGAACCCCTGGTGTATATTATATACCATGTGAATGTGGCCGCGGCTACATTGGACAGACGCAGCGATGCATTGTGCAGCGATGTGTAGAGCACGCCAGAAATGTTCGTCTTGGCCAAGAAGAAAAATCTGCGGTGGCCGAACATAGTGTGCAAGAGGGTCACACTTTTGAATTTGAAAAAAACAACCATTTTAGCCCGGGTCAAAGATTTTTGGGCCAGCGTTATTACAGAGGCTGTAGCAATAAGATTAACTGATTTATTAGTCAACAGGGACACTGGTTATCAACTCAGTGCGGCCTGGAACCCGGCCATTAAAATGCTGAAACAGTTTCGCGTCGGTAACAAGCAGAAGAGCGGATGACGTAATCGCGTTGTGTTGGTTTTTGTCTTCCACCGTTTCCGTAGCAGCGGCTGAATAAACAAACAGTTAATTGGTTGACAATGAAGGCAGAGATGGACGCCTTCGAAACGTCCCGCAAATGTGATATCCTTACATGGCTGGAAGCCCGAGAAAAATATATTAATAATTAAACAATTGAAAACATATTAAAAACAATCAATATTAACAAATAATCATTTACAATCGTTACATGATGCTTAGAAATGAAAATTAAAGATACTTAAACACAAAATTATCCACATAAATCATTTTTAACTGTAGTAAATCGTCCTTTAAACATCGTAGCTTGCCTTAATACTTGGAATTACAAACATTTAAGCAATTCTCTGGCGTAGTTCTGTTCTTAAACATATTAAATGGTATTTACATAATTTCTTTTCACAAAACAAAATCCATTTACACTGATGTACAGTAAATTAGAAGACAATCATCAAAAAATTATATTCTGTCAAACTCTCGCTTGCTACAAGTGCTTCATAAAACACAATTCCAGTTAAATTTTAGGTTTGAGGGCTGTTACACCAGGGAGGATTGTATTAAATGGACGGGTAGGGGCGTTAATGAGAATTGGGATACTTGGAATTCCGTCAAAGAAAATAATAACAGTTTTTTTTCCGAAACTGCATTCAATGGTCCTATTTCTCGCAGCGAAAGATGCGTTTCAACTAAAGAACAGTTAAAATAATTTTAAAAAAGTTAATAAATGTTACTTGGAACGACCTTTTTTCGGCAACTGCGTTCCACAATAAGTTATGGTCATAACGATCATAGTTCAGAAACCATTAATCGTAGCCAGAAGAGGCATGTCGATTGAAGAGCAATTAATTCCAAGATCAATTTCACACAAATCTTAATTAAAGAATCATTGCACGATCTGTATTCGGAAAAAATTGATCTCCGGAAGTTGAGAGAATTCCTTCCGTTGAGATATATAGCCTGCTCTATTTTTGAGCAGCTGCTATGATAACAATCGTATTATCATGCGGAAGATTGCTGAGAGTTTGAAAAATCTCCGTTATTTAATACACGGCTCTTTGTTGTGGTTTTTATTTTTAGCGGTGTGCGACAATTCCTTCCTCCTGGACTGATATAGTTCTACAGTTATGACAAGTATAATGTATATATACCGAGATGAGCGTATCGGACACACAAATACGGAGTTCTTTAGCTTTCACGTTATGATTATTTGGGTCATCTTTACATTTATATACGGTGAATGTATTGATGCATCTTTGGATCTTAATGCAATAATGCAAGAGGAGGTTGTGGTTAGTTTCAAATACAGCTTGGACCATAATGACAACCGAAATGCGGCATCACAGCGCAAGGCTGAAGGAATTCAGTTTTTAATTACAGTTTCATTGCTTTTATGAGCGCCATGTTACTTCATGCGAATGTAAGTATTTCCACATGTATCACGATCTATACGGCCCTAGTAAGACTTATAACTACATTACATGGTACAACATAAGACGTTAGGATTTCTGTAATCATTTTTAGTCTTCTCTGGTCTCATTGGTGCCATATTGCTGTCATAAGTTTCAACTGTATCGCAATATAAAGTAGACCTACTATTGACTATGTTGATGTGTTCATCAAACTTTCCTATGAACGAAGAGAACAATTTAAATTCAAATTACTCTTACAATAGCTGTGCTCGAGAGTTCGTCCATGTTGAATTTGAGATTTGTGCTTTTAATTCAGAGATAAACAATGGAAGAAATGCTTGATGGCTAGGAAAAAGGAGAGAAATTCCCCTGATTTCTCCCCTCTTGGGATCTCCTCCTTTCACTCAAATTTAGATTGAACACAAATGTTTTAAACACTTTTTGCGCATTATTCGTTTCCACCACCTATTGAAACAACCACTAGTTATCAGTATTTTATGGGTGTTGATGACCTAGTGACCCACATTAGTAAGGTTCACATAGCTTCTTTGCAAATAAACATGTGAAGTGTTAATGCCTGGCGTAAATATGAACAGAGTACCTTATTTTTGTGAACATACAAGAAATATGACATAAAATCATAATTGTATGTTAAAATCGATCTGCTATACGATTTAAACACCCCGTCACTGCATAAATAGGGCTAACCTTCCGGTTACCAGAAGGCTGAATGCCAATAAGATTGTAGCGTCCGAGCTGTTGAATGCCACAAAACCTTGGGTTCGTCTCTGATCTGATAAATCAGAGAGCGGAGATATGTGGTCATGTGATCAGAGATATTACAGTCCTACTATTACTTACAGCTAGTAATGAGCAGGGATTCAGTGATAGCAATTGAAATAGTAGTGGACAGATTAAGCGACTTTAATAAATTCACTGACTTGAAGTAAATTGACAAAATATGAAGTTCATGGAAATAGCAATAATGAATTTCTATAACATCACTAATAAAAATCTATCCACTCAAAGAATCTTTCCTAAGCCAGCAGAGGATAAATAAATGCATTGTCTGTACCTGAGAATTGTACATGAAGTCCGCGCCGTCAAGGCGACGAAGAAGGACTCTCCTAGGGCGTCAATATGGAACTGTACTGCCGAGCTGTAGGCGTGGGGGAATCACGTGCCTGCCTATAATTAGTTCATTAGGCCTTAGTAAGTACTTTATGGCTGGTAGAGTGGGAGACTGGTTTCTCACGTTAGGTACTTCTGCTAGCCTTGAAATCCGCTGCGTCTAAAAGAATTAGGCTACCTGCCTCCAAGGCCACTCTGCCCGAACATACTATGCTTCTGAAGTTTAAAATCCTTCAAAGTCAGTCCCGGACATTTGAAAATACATGAATAAATAAGGCACTCCAAATACATTTCAACTGGCGAATTGCTTATAGAGTTTCAGATAGAAGTTTGTCAAGAATTCATGCCAGCTGCCGACTATAAATGACCTCTTGTATCGTTTCACTAGACAATAAACAGTTAATCCATTTGATCGCTTTAATTTGCTACCCTACACTGAAATCAGAGTATTCCAGTGTGAATACGTTATTATAAAATTATTTATATATTAATAAATTTCCATCAAACATATGCTTTAAAACGTTTACACTATTCGTTATGGACTGCAAATTTATTGCTCATAATTCTTTACTTATAAATGATAATATGAAAGTGGGAATTCAGGATAATGTGTCAATTTCAGATTTTTTTCTTATTCGCTTCTGACGTGATTTTATAAATAAAATGGTATTCTCAAGCTATTCAGGAAAAGATAAAACAATTTCAAACCTACTACCAGTATTTACTGAAATCGTTTGGCAATAGGGCTTTTAAATGTACGAGGGTTGTTTTTTTAAGTAAGGGCCGTTCGCACGTATAGTCCCGTAGTTCGCGCGGACGCCGCAACAATCCACCGCGCCACTTGCCGGCATCCTTCCCGTTCACACTGATGCCAGTTGCAGCTCTGTAGCTGACGTGTACGCATCGCTGTGCTACTTTATAATGTTTAGGATTATTGAATCGCCCTCCGCGTGTGAGATACGGTCAGTGATACGTTCAGTGATACGTTTTTTGACCGCAAGAAGCCTATCAGCTGCAGAAATTCATCGTCAGTTAACAGAAGTTTATGGCTTGAATGCAATGAGTGAAGGTAAAGTGCGTCAATGGGTTAGAGAGTTTAAAAATGTCCGTCAAAACGTCCATGACGAAGAACGCTCAGGACGGCCCTCTGTGATCACTGATGATTTGGTGGCTGCAGTCGAAACAAAGATTCGTGAGGACAGAAGATTCACAATTTCCACTCTTTCTTTGGAATTTCCACAAGTTTCAAGAACGGTTTTGTACAAAATTGTGTCTGAAAACCTAAAGTTTAAGAAACTGTGTTCTCGGTGGGTACCCACACTCCTCACAGAGGACCACAAAGGGAAGAGATTTGCCACTTCATTGGACTTTTTGATTCGTTACGAGGAAGAAGGGTATGACATATTGAGTCAAATTGTCACTGGAGATGAAACATGGGTATCCCATATCACTCCCGAAAGCAAGCGAAAATCGATGGAATGGCGACACACAACCTCACCCGTCAAGGTCAAAGCCAAACAGACGCTGTCAAAGCGCAAGATTATGGCAACTGTGTTCTGGGACCAGCGCGGTGTTTTGCTAGTGGACTTAATGCCACGAGGAACGACAATCAACTCAAATGCCTACTGTGCAACTCTAAAGAAGCTCCGCAGAGCAATTCAAAACAAAAGGCGCGGCATGCTGACAAAAGGAGTTTTGCTCCTGCACGATAACGCTAGGCCTCACGCCTCTCAAAAGACTCGGGATTTGATTGATTCTTTTGGCTGGGAAGTTTTGGACAATCCACCATACAGCCCCGACCTTGCTCCTAGCGATTTTCACCTTTTCCGGTACCTGAAACACCATCTTGGCGGGCAGCGCTTCAATGACGACGATGAAGTGAAAGCGGCCGTGAACTCTTGGCTGTCGGAGCAGGCGGCCGAATTTTTTGGAGAGGGAATTAAAAACTTAGTTGTACGGTATGACAAGTGCTTAAATAAACAAGGCAACTATGTAGAAAAATAGGTAAAAGTGTGTAGAATCAGAAAATAAAAGTGTTTTTACAAAAGTATTTGTATCTTTTAAAAAAAATAAAAACGGCCCTTACTTAAAAAACAACCCTCGTATTTGTGCTATTGGTTTTTTATACGTAGGTATGTACGCAATGCATGTCAGATGACAGAATTCTGACTTTTTAATTTTAATTTATTGTGGAAAATATAGCAATTGGATATTAATATTTAACATTAGCCAGGAAGAAAATTTTTCGACGGTTAAAAACGAAGTCGAATAACAGAAGTGAACCAGGAGCGAGGGAAAAAAGTTAAAATTGTTGGAATGGCGAAAATTCTCATCCAGCAGCAGTTGCCCTGCAGCCGACGAATGTGCGACGGTGAAAGTTCTCCGGCTATTAGTTGAGGAAAAATTTAAAACTTCAGCGAAATATGAGAAATATTAAAAATGGAGGAACGCGTGGCCACAGAGGGCCAGCTGTCAGTTTCTCAGCGAAACTGCTAAAATCGTTGTTTTTTTTAAAAATTTATACGTAACACTCGGGAGTTATACCGCAATGAATACACCCATGTTATTTCATATGATTTATTCTGAACGCATTTGTCTCCTCGTTCCCCTTTTTTGGTAACTGCATTTCATTCAGATATAGTTTTGTTGTTGTTGTTGTTGTTGTTGTTGTTGTTGTTGTTGTTTTTTGTTTGTTTTTTTTTTACTTAATGCTTTACGCCTCTTCGACGGGTAAGGCGGGATGGGAATGGATACAAGGAACAGGGAGGAATTCGGCCATGGCCTTTTTGAAGGAAGCATCCCGGCATTCGCCTGGAGTGATTTGGGGAAACCATGGAAAACCGAAATCTGAATGCCCGGACGGGGATTCGAACCCGCATCCTCCCGAATGCGAGGCCAGAACGTTAACCGTTCACCCTCCACGCTCGGTGAAATTTTGGTTTCGACATGCTCAAAACATGGTATGAAGGTAAATGCAAAGAAGAGTCAGCTTATTAAATACACAAATAAAAATAAAAAAAGTAAATTACGCCAAAGCAATTGACTTTGGCGTAATTTATTTATTAATATTATCAGCAATTGAGGAAAATGATCCACAACATCCAGATATAAAAAATAAGGTTGATTATGATTATGAGATGGGAAAAGAATTGCTTGTTGAAGACTTGAAATGTAAATATCTGGCCATTATATTTGATAACAAACTTAACTGGTCAGGACACATTGGACAGGTAGTGGAAAAAGGTTTCAAAATTCTGCACTTGTTGGAGGAAGTGATGATGGGATGCATGAGAGAAGTAAAGGAATTGGGTTACAAAATATTGGTCAGACATTTGCTTGAATATGGTAGTGTAATATGGGACCCACATTTTGAGTATCAAATACAGGAGTTGGTGAGGGTACAAAGAAGGGCTGCTAGATTTCTTTCTACAAATTATCGCAGAACGCAATCAGTAACAGACATGATAAAAGAGCTGGAATGGGTTTCTTGGGAAGACAGGAGGAGGGTGAAGAGGATCATGGGAGTGTACAAGGCGAATATTGGTGATGAGGCATGGAAATATATTGGTGTAAGAATTGAAAGTAATGCATGGAAGGGAAAATATGACCATGACCTCAAGATGGCACTCGATTTCAGGCACAAGGGTGTAGAAATATTATCCTTTTTAGATAATGGTGTCAGAGATTGGAATAAGTTGCTAAGAGAATTGAGGAATAATTTGCCAAAAACGTTGAAAGAATTTAAAGTTAAAATTTGTAGAGGGCAAATGTAGGTGGATGGAGAGAAAAGGGGGAAAATGAGTGTTTAGGGAAATTGCTACTAGAGCGTGGGCTCCATTGCAGTTTAATTAAATATTATTATTAACCTCGATGATGTAATTAAATAATGGATTCCATTTTTCTCTCTCGTTGTGATCAGGGAAACATTTGAAAGGAAGCTGGATTATTAGATAGATGATCTTTCTTGTAATACAATCTTCACCACAATATCATTAGTTACAGCAACGAAACTATTGGTGCATCCACGAGACCTAACCAAAACATTTAATTGGAAACCGCTCATTTATGGGCAGTAAAGGGTATTTCAGCGCGTTTAACAGAGTAGCCACTACAATAATAGGAAGCGACCACTGGTGGGGTCAATGCTATATAACAGCTCTGGATTGAAACAGCCACTGAGAAGAAACTTCCAGTTTATTGCAAACAACCGCATTCCGTAAGCGCAGTTTAGAGATTATGTTGGACTTCGACAGAGTATGCACTAAAAGTGAATCTAGACAAATAATTATATATATGATTTTGTTGTGGACAAAGACCTTCGGCGTGCTTGTTAAACCTGCGACCAAATAGAACTATATAATGGTATTAAAAAGTATTTCCTCTCATCTTATTGTGCTGGACATTGCTATAACATTTCGATACGAAGCTCTAATGACCTGAACGTTGTCGAGAGGGAAAGCCAAAAACAAATATATAAAATAAAAAGAAAGCTTTCAGTTTTGTTCGTGGCATCGAGACGCGTAAAAGAAGACTTAAGTGATTCCTTGGCAGCAACCGTCACTACAGATATCTCAGGGAGCTGCAGTATGGTAAGAGGAGTCGACAATCGAGCTGTCAGATGGACAGTGTCATCCACCTGGTAGAGAGAATCAACAGTGTGAAATATGATTGAAATGGGTGCGGTGATGTAATTTTTTAGGCAGTATACTACAGATGTTGCAGGAGAAGGGTGGTGAAGGATGTCGAGAATCACGCTCTCCGGTAGATAGCTTTACCTCCAGGTTGAGAAAATTAAGTGTACGAAACTTGTCCACAATTGTTATGCAGATTTGCATGCGGAATAAACAAACATGAGATTTATGTATATACACAGACGGAAAAAAAAATCCCAACACCAAGAAAAAATTATTGTAGAGTAATGAAATTTGGACAATGCATTTGTCAAGTTAACATGTTTAATTGATTAAATTTTCAAGATCACAGGTTAATTTAAGCTCAAGAAAATGCATTTCAAATGTGAAATACTGTTAAATTAATAGCCGGTGTAACCTCCAGAATTTTGAATGCAAGCCTGCAAACGTGAATGCATTGTGTCATACAGGTTTCGAATGTCACTTTGTGGTATGGAGTTCCATGCTTGTTGTACTTGTGCTGTCAATACTGGGACGGTCAGTGCTGGCTGTGGATGATGCTGGAGTTTTCGTCCAATGATATCCCATACGTGTTCAATTGGAGACAGATCTGGTGATCTCGCAGGCCAAGGTAACATGTCGACACTCTGTAGAGCACGTTGCGAGACAACAGCGGTATGAGGGCGAGCGTTATCCTGTTGAAAAACTCCCCCTTGAATGCTGTTCATGAATGGCAGCACTACAGGTTGAATTACCAGACTGACGTACAAATTTGCAGTCAGTGTGTTTGGTATAACCACAAGAGTGCTCCTGCTGTCATAGGAAATTGCTCCCCAGACCATGACTCCAGGTGTAGGTCCAGTGTGTCTAGGCCGCAGACAGTTTGGTTGCAGGCGTTCCCCTGGCCTCCTTCTGACCAACACTCGGCCATCACTGGCACCAAGGCAGAACCTGCTTTCATCAGAAAACACAACAGATCTCCACTCCGTCCTCCAATGAGCTCTGGCTTGACACCACTGGAGTCGCAAACGGCGATGGCTTGTAGTCAGTGGAATGCACGCTACAGGGCTGGAGTCATGGTCTGGGGAGCAATTTCCTATGACAGCAGGAGCACTCTTGTGGTTATACCAAACACACTGGCTGCAAATTTGTACGTCAGTCTGGTAATTCAACCTGTAGTGCTGCCATTCATGAACAGCATTCAAGGGGGAGTTTTTCAACAGGATAACGCTCGCCCTCATACCGCTGTTGTCTCGCAACGTGCTCTACAGAGTGTCGACATGTTACCTTGGCCTGCGAGATCACCAGATCTGTCTCCAATTGAACACGTATGGGATATCATTGGACGACAACTCCAGCATCATCCACAGCCAGCACTGACCGTCCCAGTATTGACAGCACAAGTACAACAAGCATGGAACTCCATACCACAAAGTGACATTCGAAACCTGTATGACACAATGCATTCACGTTTGCAGGCTTGCATTCAAAATTCTGGAGGTTACACCGGCTATTAATTTAACAGTATTTCAGATTTGAAATGCATTTTCTTGACCTTAAATTAACCTGTGATCTTGAAAATTTAATCAATTAAACATGTTAACTTGACAAATGCATTGTCCAAATTTCATTACTCTACAATAATTTTTTCTTGGTGTTGGGATTTTTTTTTCCGTCTGTGTAAATTGTGCAAGATTGCTATTCTCTTCTGAAAGTCTTTATGGAAACGTACAAGATGTGTTGGAGCAATAAAAACTTAACTTAACTTAGCCCACAACCCGAATGTGGCATACTAAGCCATTGTGTCAGAGGTAGGACGGCCAGTTCCTTTCCTTTGGGACTACAGTTTAACGAGGAATCCGAACCACGGAGCTGCCCTGGCATAGCTTGTTGGAGCAATATACGTTGAATATAATTGTAGATGCAAATTGTATGTCTTCGTTACAGGCAAGAAACAACGGCCAATAAATTTTTGTAATTAAAAGAAATAGACTACATATTTTAATATTTTTGTTTATACCGCTAAGTGATACTTACAACGGTTTAAAAGCGATCATGAGGGAACACTAAACATCTGGAAAGACTGATATTTATGTAAGAATACAAAGGAGTGAGTTGGAATTCTTAGTTTTCTTTCGTGCTTGTCAGAGATAGAAAATATCTGCGAAGATCAGGGAGCGTATTGAGATGGAATGTTGGAAGAGAATGTAATGGATAATCTTGACGGGGAGATGTAATGCTTTCGTAAGTTAGGAAAGAAAATACAAACACGATTGTCAGTCTCAATATTCTGAAGTTTTTTGGACCTATTTTCTGATGGGAAACTGATAATTAAAGGAAAAGGTAACGGAAAGCGGCAGACTTCCAATGAGATGGACTAATATGATCAAAAACCTTGTACACGGCGCCGCAATACACTTCAGAAAGCAGAAGCTGTTGAGAACCCAGTACAACACTGATAAAAAGAACAGATCATGACGTCATGATAGTCACCGTCAGACAAGAGGCATACGGTTGATAATAGTTGTAGTAGTAATAAATTAATGTATGAATTCTGAAGCCTAAGTATATGCTACGTAGGTATATACTACAACAGTGGAAGAAAGTGTCAATACATGCCTCGTTGTTATCTGTAAAATAGATACAGGCGATGCGCCTGCACTACAGGCTGCCAGCAGTGCACATTTCGAACGATAATAAGATGTGTGGCGGTAAAGGAAGAAACGTCCAGGTCTTTACTTATAATTTGTTTATTTTGCATCTCACGAATGTACACACTTTGACAATAAATTTGGCTGCCGCTGAAAAATTCTGTCACTCTTATTTTACACAATCTGACATTAATGTCATCCCAGGAAACAGTAATGCAATACTAGCAAACCAGTATTGCGTTACTGTTTCTTAGGATGACATTGATGTCAGATTGTGCAAAATAAGAGTGATAGAATTTTTCAACGGCGGCCAAATTTATTGTCAAAGTGTGTACATACATCCAGCTCTTAACTTAGATCTTAGAGCAACATAAGGAAGTGTTATCATCTTAATTCTCATCACATCGCTGAACTAGGTGCAACTAAGTAACATGTTTAGATATAATAAATAACAATTCTACACCCTATGCGAATGACGTAAAAGTACTGAAACTTTGATGTAGGAAGTGTGTTTTGTGAAAGGATATATCGTAAATAAATATACCATAACTTCTTTTTTAAATAAAGTGCACTACACCTTATCTGACTTCTAACGTATCGGATGACCCTAGTAACATAGAAAGTTTTCATTGGTAGGTAACTAGATTTTCGGGCTCTAATGTCTTTCACTTTAATGGAGCAACTTTAAAAACACGTACAGGTAAATGGTTGCTTTTCCTGTTTGGGATTCTGGGTATTGTAACTGCTAATGTTCGTTACTAAAGAAGGACGTTCAGTTGAAGTGCCAAGGAGGCACTGTTATTTTTCGTAAAATGCGTTTCTATTGAAAACTATATACATTTATAACACAATAAAATCTGTCAACAAAAATAAGAAGTTGGCTTGTAACTTCAAATTACATTAGGAAAGTAGACTTCAGAATCTTATGAAATTTCAGATTTATGACAGTATGTAAATGGAGTTGCATGAAATCATAACAACTGTCAAATTTGTCGAAGGTTCTCCACAGTTAATCTTCATATACGTCATTCACCACATAACATGAATGAACTTAACAACTTACGAATATCGATTAAGTGAGAAAATAAGCGCAGTTACTCGTTACTATGAGGAATAGAATATTCACACTAATGTTGACAATGCAACAGATGTAAAAATCAAAGCGGGTTTTAGGGAAGAATCTCAGAATAAGTAGAAAGTCTATTTCGATAGTTTCTGCTCTACATACAACTGGATGGCAGTCTGGTTGAATGAAGACTTTAGCCATCGGCGAAAAATTCAGCAATTGAGAGCACACGAGTCTGAGTTGGAACATCTAGCAAAAATTCTAAAATTGATTGAGACATTCAGCAAAATGGTTGGTCGCGTCTGCGGAAATTTCGCGTCTAAGAAAATTTCCGGGTGAGAGCGCCTGCTCCTGTCGTCTGCTTTTATTACCTTCGGATAATGGCGCCTACAAATTTGGCCAATAAAGCCGCCACGACGACAGATGAATATTGCCTTCGCAAACCTGAGTCTTTAAAATATCCCATCTCATTCCTAAGATTCCATTTTCCGGCGCATCAGCAAGGTATATTGACCATTGCAGATGTCGTATAATTCTCTCCTTGAACGGTCATCCCCCCCCCCCCACTCCCTCTTTGGCCACATGACTCCTACAATCGAATTGGAATGCAGGTCTTTTGAGATGTTAACTGACACACGTAATTGGCCAGTCCTGGGTCTCGAATTTTTCAATGATTGGATCAGATTTCCTACTCTCTCTAAATTACCAGGTTTCGCATTTAAGAACATTACGAAATCTAGCCTACTTTAACATAATTTTCGAGATGTATATGCGGATTTAAATGAAATTACCCTGAAATAACCCTCGAATATACTGTATCATTGTAGAATACGCTTAATCTCCCACCGCGATGCATATAACCGAAAGGTCAGAAAAATATATACGGGTATGTACGAAGTGAGGCAAATCGATGTCATAGTTACCGTACATTCTTTTATCAGGCAATAACTCGGAAAAAAACTGGAGAACAAACAGGTGACGTTCTTGGAATGTAGAAGATGGATGTGTCGTTACAAGTAAGCAACAGTGAGCAGGGCAAAAAAGAAAAGTCTGCATGAGCGCACAGAATTCCCTCGCGGTGAAATATTACGATGGTGAAATATGAGCTTTTCTCAGAGAATTCTTCAGAGTAATTCGTGTATTTGTGGAAGCTGATTACTGATTAGTGTATTTTTTCATGGGATTTGATATTATGGTTTCCCAAATCACTCCCGGCAAAAGCCGGGATGCTTCCTTCAAAAGGCCGTGGCCGAATTCCTTCCCATTCCTTGTCTCTAAAGACCTCGTTGTTAAGAGACATTAAACAGTAAAAAAAAATAATAAAATAATATAATTGATATTGAAAATTTCCGCTTGTTAAAGTCAAATATCGTGGCACATGTTTTCACTACAAGGAATTAGAATAATCTGTATAAGATTAAAACGTGATTACCAAAATATAATAAGCTTCTACATATTATGCGACACATCTGTTATATTAACTTCCGGAAAATATAAAAAAGATTACAAAATATAAATAAATATTTAAATAAACACTAAAAGCATGTCTTGTAGGCAAATACATCTACCGTTTTCAAAAATTTATGTGTGATATGGTATATATGGTATTAATTGAGGAATTAAAAACAAAAACACATCTGCAAATTTGTTTAAAATCTCTTTGCATCAAATATTATTTTTTACTATGCGTCTGTCGCATATCGCCTCAAGACTATTCCGTGTACGAAGCGTTTCAGCTCCTCTTCAACCATCTATTCAGTACAAACAAGAAACAAGTAAAATAAATAAATATAACAGTTAACTGCTTCAAATAGTGGAGAATTTAACATCTTATGAGATAACTAGCCTCGTACCCGCGACTTCGTACGCGTGGATTAAGAATTTTTTTGCCAGAATTAAATATAAAAAGTTGGTGGTACCGAAGGATTGTTCCCAAACAATATCGAGTTGGCATAATATGACAGGAAAGCTATCACTATATCATTCTATCGTCGAACCTGCCTCTTGAAGAGAATCAATTTCCAACATATTTCTGTCACTATTTGATAAGATTTCAAAATTTCGTGACTACAACTGTTAATCATACTGGAAAAAATATCCTGTGCCCTTCATACAGCTTTCCTTAAAAAAATCCATCACAACGATATAGCCATATAGTCGTCAAAACGTAACAAAAAGACAGAGACTTACTTCCGTATTTATATTAGTATTACTGTGGTTCGCACTCACACACTGACTGCGAACAACACCTGAGGGATCATTATAACGTAAAAAAAGTGTACACCTACAAAATTGCAAGACTACCTACGATTTGCCTCGCATTGCACCCCTAACTTTATAATATCTACAGTTTAACATTCAATCCAAATAACCTACGGTCCAGGCCTGACTCTTACGATGAAAAACAATTTTTAAAAATCTTAGCTTCCTCGGAGATTTGAACCGGAGACAACGACGTTCGTAAGCAAGCTCTTTAGCCATTGAGCTGCCAGTTCACTACACGGAAACACGGTCTGGAGACGTTCATATCCAACGTGTCTGCCTATCACCGTATTTCTAAGTTATGAGACAACATGTGTTATTTATACAGATAATTTTTCAACCAAATGTAGACAGTATTTTTCTCCTTGTTTCAAACGAAAAGTGTGCAAAGTTTCATCGAGATCAGATGAAAACTGAGGATTTGTATGAAGAACAAACAAACCAACAAACAAACATACATTCATCTTTATATATAAAGATATTTGTGTTGCTCATTGGAAAACTTACAAAAACAGAACCATTCCCGAGCACAGATAGAGGAAACGGAGAACAACATGAGAGAACACCTACACAATTCGCAAGAAAAAATAGCTTAATTCGAAAATTGAAAATGAGAGGGAAGTATATTTACACCGGGGTCTGAAATACTACCTAAATATTAGTTTCTTAGTTACAAATATGTTTGAAAATGCTTTAACAAAGCCTAACTTTTTCACCAACTAATAGAGGTGAGAAGCAGAGTGTTTATTTGGGTGTGGAGTGTATTTTGGACGAACACACGATATCCCGTATTTTGTGGCGTTTATGATACTGATGAGCCTCTACCACGGTGATTGAGATCGATCTCGTCGTGTCGGAGGACCTAAGTCTTCAAACGAGGTCGGGTGCAGTAACAGATTCATGTAGATCACCGACTCACTTTGTCTAGATTGTGAATCAGTGCATCGAAGTTAGGACACCACTTAACGTGTGCCGCACTGCTCTCGTTCAGAGCAGAGCAACCAACAGTCTACCAGGATCGGGAACAATAATCCTGTATTTCGGCCGTTTCACTATAAATCTTTTATTTAATGTTTCGGTTTTTCATATTGACATTTAACTGGACTTTGGCAGCAAAGCTCAGTACCACAACAAACCTGAACAATGGCGATAACTTTAAGAACAATTAAATAGACTGAAAATTATTTACTGTTGTTTAACAATAGTTAAGGTAATCCTCACATTGCTCAGTTGTTAGAACTGCGTACTGGACTTCAGGGTTTATTTCCCGACGAAGCTTGCGTGCGTCAACTGTGGGGTACGCTCGCCTCCCACCGACCACACGTTGGCAAACGACCGACCGGTGGAATCTTGAGAAAAGCGCCAAGGGCGTGACACCCGCATGCTCCCTTACCCTTTTCCCGAAATACTTAGTGCCCACGTCGTCAAAAGAAAGAAAATAGGAGTTTTACCTCCGTGTATCTCTCCTTCTCCCCCCTCCACCCGGTAAAGCGAAAATGCTTTATATAACATTTTTCTAGAACTTTGACTAAAATAACAATCATATGATATCAATGAAGTTTGTTAATCTGCAGTTTAACCTCGGTTATTCGATCGTATTTAGTTTTTGTGGATTTAGGAGATGGTGGAGATTTTATTCACCGGTGATTTATTAATGAATTACACTTAATAGCTCTTAAGTTACTTATATTGAATATTGTATTCGTGTGGAAAAGGCAATAACAATTAAGTTGAAAACAGCACCACTTATTTGCCCTGGCAAAATATGAGCAGCTTTTTATGTCAATGCACTGTAGATTACACGATTCTAAACGCAAAAGATTTGATTTAACGCACGCAATTCAATAATCATCTCTTTAAGAATAGGCATATATATGTATTAAGCTGACAGATTTCGGATTTCTCACTGTCCAGTTGATACTGAGTGAAAATTCGTTTCCACGAAAAGAGTACTATCATGTTTACATAGTTGATCACTAAGTTGTACGTCAGTAGAGACAATCCATGACTTAAGAATCAAGTGAGTTTGAGTAAAATCACGAAATGTAAATGTGTTCAAATACATTAGAATTGCAAAATAAATTTACATATGTATGATTTTTGTGAATCGACTGGCATGGTTCTACATACTGTATATTTTTACTGTATATAAATACTGTATACTCTCTTCAAGTCACGGTGAAAAATCATTATTCAAAAGAATTATTTCAACAAACAATGATGACTAGTGAAGCGTGTCTGCAGTAAGCAGGGTACTGTTCATTGTGATTGTGTTCAATGTACGACGCGGCTATGCAGGTGATCCGATTACAGTGACAATATGCCAAACTACTATGGTTCCGATGGCATGATTAACAACCAGATTATCTTCTTTGGGGGAAAAAATATCTGAAGTTTGAGGTATTCGAAAATAATACTGCGATATTATTACTGAAGTTTTAAGAAGTTTAGGGAAGTTAGTCGAGGTACCAAGCAGACACATTGTCAGTGGTCAAAGGCACGACGAATAACATAACAAAGGAAAATGAAACGGTAGGAGGAGATGTATTGCACCAGGCGAATGTTGGTAGTAAACTAGTGAAGCTGCCAGTTACTGAAAGGAATGGAAGACCTATTTAAAACATGACATTCCGAGACAGGATGTAAAGAAAATGATTAAGTAATGGAAAGTTCCTTTCAAACCTTGTATCGATGAGATGTGATCTGTGAATACCGGATGGAAGACATTCCTTGACTGGCTGCAAGTGGGAGTGGATGATTTTGTATTACAAATTTTCTGTGGTCGATTTTGATTGAGTATGTAGTGGTTAACGCTGGAGTTTGGCGTTTGGCATATTTCATTTTTCCATGTTTTTTTCCGAAATCATTCTTAACGAATGCTGGGACGGTTTCTCCAAAAGGCAATTGGCGAATTCTTTCCAGTTCCTTTTCCATAATCCTCTCCAGCTTCCAATGGTATCTGTCTCGACGAGCAATAAAACAATTAAAAAATAGTGCGGTTGTCACTTGGAGGCTGATATAGATGAATCAGACAGACGCTGAAAGGATAAACTTAATTACTGGTGGTACTGGTTACTGGAGTAAGTCCTTTTCACTCTTTGTGGAATGGATAACCAGTTGATTGCTGAAGATATATTTGTTGACTGACCACTGGACGTACGCCTGACGAGAAGAACACACAGAGTGTGATTCGGAGAACGTAAAACCACGGCGATTGCCGACAGTGAAGCATACTATTTGTAAATCGGAACCTCTTTGTCGCAAACATTACTGTGTGTAATGTCCACCGCCATTTGGTACTATTCTGTGCCAGTTGAATCAAGTAAGTTCGAATAAATCACGAAATGTAAATGTGTTCAAATACATTAGAATTGCAAAGTAAATTTCCATATGTATGATTTTTGTGAATTGACCTGCATTTGAATTTAAATTATTACGAATGACACGCATTTGTAATTTGTTGAATATGGGGTTATAAAAACTGCAGTGTAATGATTGAACCCACCCCGTTGGCTCAGTTGGCTGTTGCATCGTGATGGTGCCCGGAGCGGCGCCTGATACGGGATAATTGGGTTCGAGTCCAGGTGGCGGATGAATTTTCATCAGGACACGATTAGCAGAGTAGAGGAGGTGATGGTGCACAATTCCTGATCACTACATTTGCACCAAAGTCCTGCGGTGAATACTAAACTTCTCCACAGTGCGTAAAAAGTGAGTACATGCTGCACTGTTGCTGGTGATTCGGATGTGGATGAAAACCCTGGCAGATCCTTTTGCGTTCCTCGGTGGTTTGGACCTCTCATTGTTTCCATCTTAATTCATTCACAGCACAAATAACACAATATACTGAACATAAACACCTCACAGTCATCTCTACAAAACAAAAAACACGCAAATACACTTCAATCACTGGGGAAGGCAAGGAAAGCTATTCCCCGTTTAAAACCTCCCAACTAAAATGTACCTAGCGACCGAACAGTTGAATATAAAAAGAATTAATTGGAATCAGTTCCAAATTGCGAACCCGATGCTTTGCATATCTTGTTTGAATGTTTGTTCATCCACTTCACACTTTGATTTTGTTATTATTAACTTGTCCGTGGTTTGCTGAAAAGCTGCTACTATATATCAGCATCACTTTGCGGAGTTACAGAGAACCATTGCACTGCAGCATCCACAGTAATCATTTCCGTTTTAATGAACAGCAGAATGAATCAAGGAGACGGCTGTAGGATCTCTTTAGCCACTGGACTGTCGTATTATTTTAAGCCACGATGGAGTTTGAATATTCCTGGACAGAAACTCACAGCTAAAGATTAAATTGAACTCTACTACTTCATTCTTAATATGAAAGCTTTCCATTCTCAGTACTTTGGACAGTGTGAAACTGAGATAGCAGTTGTGATTCTTTTCACGTTTTCGCCACTATCTCTCCTAGTTAATGACATATTAAAGTTATTTTTAGTCTACACTCTTTTGTATATAGTGCTGTAGGCTTTCCTACATTTACTCAGTGCAGAATCTTTTGTTACAGGTTGACAATTCAGAGCCAGAAATTGAAAAACACATTAACACACCGTATTTCAAGAGAGATGAAAATTTAAGACAAAGATATTATGATTAAACATGTGGAACAAAGGTTACACGTGGGTATTATTGATGCTACAGTACTGCCTTCTCTATCTCGGAATCTGTACCACCTAACGACTGGAGAACTGCGACATACCAAATGCATGGTTCGTGATCTCAGGGAGATTTAGTTTGGTCCATAGTAGGAAACCAAAGTCTTTTTTTTAGGGATTTACGGATTATCGACGATAAATTAATTAAGGCCGGGAGAGAATTGTCGTCAAGTAAACTGAAAGGATCATTGCCATCGCCTAGATTGAGAAACCATCCCAGCATTAGCTCCAAGAGATTTGGGGAAATTTTTCGTGATCCATACCAGATTCTCCAGAATCTTTCCCCCATCATACTCGGTAGCAAGGCCAGCGTAGAAGGCATTTAATTCTGACCATATGACTCCACTAGTAAATTAAAATTACGTCAAAAGTGTTCGTTAGTGCGTCGTTTCAGGTGCCTCGTATCATTTCCTCTCCGCCACCGCACCCAAATGTCGAAATGGGTGTCGCAATTTAACATTTAATGTTAAAAGCACGGCCCCAGAGCTGTGGGTAAGGGCACGCGGGGTCGTCCCTACGGGCTAATAAAAAACTGCAAAATAACGAATGCGATTACCACGGGCCGGTCGGTGTAATGGTCTCCTCTGGGTCGATTATCGGGACACGCTTTTCAGCCAACTCATAAATGATTTGACATCTCCCGTGACGGGCGCACGCTGCTGATGACGTCTTTGTTTTTGGGCGCTGGCATTCATTACTGCTCTCGTCCTCATTGAGCGCAAACTGCGAGCGGGCCACAAAAATATCCCCCAGCTGTAAATCAGTGTTTTATGAGCTGATTCAATAAACTAATAATCTGCTGAAATTTTTAATGCTGTTTAAAATCCTACCGGTCCATATAAAACAGATGTCGATTGGTGGGCGGGAGAACTGATTCACATAATTCCGAACACAGGCAACATCCAATAAACACGGAATAAAATTTAATATCATCCAGCATTAAATTTTAGTTTGCCGTGAAGCATGTAATATTATGGTTTTCTTTATCTGTGCTGACGTTGGCCTGCTTTGTGAGCATCAAACCCAACTTCTGTTTATTCATAAGTAGAATGCAGTTCCTAGTTTTTTTTTGTTCGTGTAGTTTCCATTAAATGCAAGTTCCATGTGATTCCACATTAGTAACGTGTTTCAATGGCGATTTGAGTGATATAGGTCCCAGTTTAAAGTTACATCAACATTTTCTGTTTATGTTTCGGAACTACACAGAAAAAGTGTTAACGGCCATAAAATTTCAAAGAATTAGTCTTTCAGCCATTTCACACAGCACTAGTTAACATTTATGGCAAAAGGAGAGTGATTATTTTTCGGCTGTTTCTCGTCTTTTTAGGCACCCAAATGAAAAGTATCTAACGTTGCTTCTGAAGTGAAGTTAGTAAAAGTTTGAACGGATCCTGAGCTCCCGACCTTATTATTATAAATGAAGTTTTGATTTTACTATTGGTATTTCGATTCACCTTAGTTTCAAAAGGATATTTCAGTAGGATGTGTTACTGCAGAAATTTGGTTGGATGATGTAGAGATATCTGAGAACAAACATAAGTACATTATTGCTAAAAAGATGATAAAAATTAAGAGGATACAAAAAATTAAGAAAGAAGATCTGGAGTTAATTAAGGAACAAACATATATATTTCAGAATCTTACATAAAGATAAGTACAATGGACGAAATTTTTGATACTACAAGGAACGGGGAAGATAAAATCTGTAATGGGCTTCACTGACGATGATGTGCTAGATCAGACGGCAGTAATCAATGCCTTATCGTAAGGTTCAGGTTAGGTTTCCGTTCGTGCCAAAGGTATAATAATTCAGTCTTTATCAAATTTATGAAAAGTAGTAGCTAAACTGTAATAGTCATCTAACTTTATTTATTGAAATTCTTGTAATATTAATTTTTACTGTTCGGGATCCAGAAATGAAAGATCTCTAACTAGGTAACAAATTTCATTTAATCTATATATTATAAGGTGATATTTAAAACAAACAAAGAAATGATTATGCACATATATATCTCACTATCACTTCCAGAATTATTTACACTTAATATAAAATTACAAATTTTCATTCATACTGTGGTATAAAATCATTCTCCCCTCGAAATAGTATGAAATCAAATATAATTAAGCCGGCTAGCTAATCACGCAACACCAAAGCACTGATTGCGTTTGCATTGTTAAATAGAGCAATGAAATTATCTTTAAGGGCGTGTTACGGTTTCCGTATTCTTCTTGTTCGTGATAATTTGTTGAACATAACGATGTGATTTACCGTTTCCAGAACGCAGGAAGCGGCCACAGGTGCGTCAGGTAGTAGACTCGAGATCCTTATCTCATTCCCCTCGTGTCTCCTCGCCAAAACAGGTGGGCAGATGGATACAGGAACTGTATGTACCTTAATTAAGCACAGGTAGAACCAAGCTTAACCCATCAGCTGTTCGTTAGTCTGATTAATGCTGCATGCAAGCAACAGAAAAAACATTTAGCACTGCTACTGGGCAGTCAGTAGAAAATACGTCTAACACGTTTCGTGCGCCAGAGCAGAATGAATCTAAAAATGGCTGAAACTTAGTTTCCAAACCGCTTCGTTCTCGCCTTGGGTGCTTTTCATTGGCTCAGCGCGGCTTCGGTATAGGGGACTATTTTCTGAGCTTGTCTTAGTAAATTCTTACGCGCAGGTAAAAACCCTTCTCCCGCCAACAAAGCATTGCTGGTGCCGGTAAGTCCTGAATAATAGCATCGGCTCAACGGATATATTCAAACGAACTGCCCGTTCGACACTTAGAGAAAATCCTCCAGCACCCTTCCACACAGCTCCCGTTAATAACCAATACATAAACACAAAATGTAATTCGGACCATTACAATACCAACCATTAGGATGTATTACACATAGAATTAACGGCATTCCAAATAATGGAAAAGGGAAAAGTAACCATAAAATCAAAAAGTTTAACTTGTTTTGATTGAAATCTGTGAAATATATTAGATGGAAGTGATTTTAGTAATAGTTGGTTAAACAAGGGGTATTTTAGATATAGATATTGGAGATAATTTCAAATTTTTGAGGTAGACCTTGTAACAATAACAATCTAAAATTGACTGACATTCACTATTAATTTTCCAATCAATTTCTATTGGAAGGACCGAGCGTGGCGGTGTAACGGTTAGCGTTCTCGCCTCGCATTCGGGAGGACGGCGGTTCGAATCCCCGTCCGGGCATCCAGATTTGGGTTTTCCATGGTTTCCCAAATCACTCCAGGCAAATGCTGGGATGCTTCCTTCAAAAGGTCATGGCCGAATTCCTTCCCATTCCTTACCTCCATCCTTGCCCCTCATCCTTTCCCGTCTCTAAAGACCTCGCTGTTGAGAGACGTAAAGCAGTTAAAAAAAAAATCTATTGGAAGTATTTCAGTTTTGTTGCTGGCTTGGAGACGCCTGAGTAATTGCTTAATATGCAACCAGTGCTATAGATATCTGCGGGGGTTGAAAACTGTGTGTGTGTGTGTGGTGGGGGGGGGGGGGGGGGCTAGAGAACCAATCTGTCACGTGGAGGATATTAACTGGGCGCAGTAGGGTGTGGATATGAATTTTCTATTTATAGATTTGAATTGGATCTCCCAGAAGGGTGTATTGCATATGTTTCTACTCGTACACTATAACATATAGCACATATTTTTGGCTTGAGGAGAAAGGGTTTTGAATCTTACACTTCATGAGTGTTTGTTATAACAATAACGAGATGGTGCCAAACTGATGCCTATACTAATTGTTCTGTTGTACCATTAAGGTTTGGAATTCGCAAAATGGGGATTGGTTTTGGTACAAGGCAACCTCTGCTACCCACTGTGTTCTGTGAATTGCAGATTATATGCGTAGATGTAGGAACAAAACAATTTTTTTTGGAGATATATGCGTCACTTTCTGCTCACAAATACACAGACGGAAAAAAAATCCCAACACCAAGAAAAAATTATTGTAGAGTAATGAAATTTGGACAATGCATTTGTCAAGTTAACATGTTTAATTGATTAAATTTTCAAGATCACACGTTAATTTAAGCTCAAGAAAATGCATTTCAAATGTGAAATACTGTTAAATTAATAGCCGGTGTAACCTCCAGAATTTTGAATGCAAGCCTGCAAACGTGAATGCATTGTGTCATACAGGTTTCGAATGTCACTTTGTGGTATGGAGTTCCATGCTTGTTGTACTTGTGCTGTCAATACTGGGACGGTCAGTGCTGGCTGTGGATGATGCTGGAGTTGTCGTCCAATGATATCCCATACGTGTTCAATTGGAGACAGATCTGGTGATCTCGCAGGCCAAGGTAACATGTCGACACTCTGTAGAGCACGTTGCGAGACAACAGCGGTATGAGGGCGAGCGTTATCCTGTTGAAAAACTCCCCCTTGAATGCTGTTCATGAATGGCAGCACTACAGAAATTCGAGCTGCAGTTGGTACCACAGTGACACAACGAACTGTTAGAAATCGGTTACTTCAAGGACAGCTCCGAGCCAGGCGCCCTGTAGCGTGCATTCCACTGACTACAAGCCATCGCCGTTTGCGACTCCAGTGGTGTCAAGCCAGAGCTCATTGGAGGACGGAGTGGAGATCTGTTGTGTTTTCTGATGAAAGCAGGTTCTGCCTTGGTGCCAGTGATGGCCGAGTGTTGGTCAGAAGGAGGCCAGGGGAACGCCTGCAACCAAACTGTCTGCGGCCTAGACACACTGGACCTACACCTGGAGTCATGGTCTGGGGAGCAATTTCCTATGACAGCAGGAGCACTCTTGTGGTTATACCAAACACACTGACTGCAAATTTGTACGTCAGTCTGGTAATTCAACCTGTAGTGCTGCCATTCATGAACAGCATTCAAGGGGGGAGTTTTTCAACAGGATAACGCTCGCCCTCATACCGCTGTTGTCTCGCAACGTGCTCTACAGAGTGTCGACATGTTACCTTGGCCTGCGAGATCACCAGATCTGTCTCCAATTGAACACGTATGGGATATCATTGGACGACAACTCCAGCATCATCCACAGCCAGCACTGACCGTCCCAGTATTGACAGCACAAGTACAACAAGCATGGAACTCCATACCACAAAGTGACATTCGAAACCTGTATGACACAATGCATTCACGTTTGCAGGCTTGCATTCAAAATTCTGGAGGTTACACCGGCTATTAATTTAACAGTATTTCACATTTGAAATGCATTTTCTTGAGCTTAAATTAACCTGTGATCTTGAAAATTTAATCAATTAAACATGTTAACTTGACAAATGCATTGTCCAAATTTCATTACTCTACAATAATTTTTTCTTGGTGTTGGGATTTTTTTTTCCGTCTGTGTACAAATTCGCACATTTGATAAAAGCGTAAATCCAACCGGAACATTGTACTTCTTGAACAAGGAGGAATAAACGAGTAAAAAGTTCCCGCTGTCCACATAAATCGCAGCGCTGCAGTTATCAGAATCGCCAGCACACCCCGGCATTCACCGTCCTAACGTATTGTTCTTCCTCGAGCGGCTGCTGTATAACAAGAAAATCACTTTCACGGCCGAAACAGATTTATTTTCACGTTACACTCGCAATTTCGTTTCATGGGCGATGCTTTTTTCTTCCCCTCGGGCCGTATGAATCGGTGTGTGGCGGTGCTGCATTTTACAGGGGCTCTCGCTATATTGGAAGGCAGGGCCGGGCCGGATGAAGGAGCAAATCTCGGGGGATAATAAAAATGAGCCGACGCCGTGTGTCATCCTCATATTTTATTCGCGCCGCCATCGCGGATTGCCGGTTCTTTTCCACGGAACAACTGCTCAGTTGTGTATCATCCATGGACAGTAATGGAAACGGAGGGGGAATCTCTGCTGATTACCGAACACGATGCTTAAATAGGTTTGTTGCGATGAAGGCTAAAGCTCGTCGCGATTGCTAGGGAGGTAGAGAATGAAGGGGAACTACAGTACGCTGTTCCTTTAAAAAGGATGTCAGTAACCAAACGATCATATTTTTCGAACACGTTTTCTTTTGTTGTCAATTCGCTTAATAAATTCTTAAATAAATGAATGGGATGCTGGTTTTTGGTCACTTATTATCACAGCCATCAATCACTAAGTTTCTTATGAAAGTGGATATATACCTAGCGTGGTGGGCGAGCGGTTAGCGCTCTGGCCTCGCATTCGGGAGGACGGCGGTTCGAATCCCCGTCCGGGCATTCAGATTTGGGTTTTCCATGGTTTCCCCAAATCACTCCAGGCGAATGCCGGGATGCTTCCATCGAAAAAGGCCATGGCCGAATTCCTTCCCGTTCCTTGTCCCCAGTCCCATCCCACCGCTAATGACCTCGACGTCGACGAGGCGCAAAGCCATAAGTAAAAAAAAAAAAAAGTGGATATAAAGAATTTATGAAATACTGAATATACATATTACAAAAAGAACAGTACACTCTTTGGCAAAAAAATTGACTGTGGGCGCCTGAGACTAAGTCCCCTATTTCGCACAATGTGGCATCATTGCTGGTATTCAACTCAGCGCCATCTGTTATTCATTTCCTTAAGTCAATGCCTGGAACAAACTCTCCAGTGATGCCACATAGAGCAAAATAATAGACTTAGTCTCAGGCGCCCACAGTCAATTTTTTGCAAAAGAGTGTACATTTATTATTACGTAAAATGTAACTGAACGTAATACTTAGGTCCATATTGCTAGAGTTATTGTATTTTCTTACAGTCGTTAGTTGGGTGGTTTTTGTCCTTCGTCAATCACACACATATCGTTCCCTTTGTCTGATGGTCACTATCCACCGAATCGCTATTTTCTTTCTATGGACGTCAATGACGCGGCCGTCGTTACTAGTTGCTAACAGCTTGATGTGTAATTCATCGCACAGACTCATGTCAGGTTATCCGTATTGTCCCAGCAAGAGGTCGTTGTGTTTATGATGTCATGCATAGTCGGATGTCATCAGCTCAATAGATTACACAGCCATGATTTGTAGTATTCAACTCTAGAAACTGAGCCGAAGTCGTGTTGTCTCCAGCAAGACGATTTCGAAGCCTGAATTCATTCTACAGCCTGGATCGGAGTGTTACGTTCCCTCGAGAGGTCGCACTTCATTGAGTGCCGAAACACTAGTATTTTCCATCATCTGAGTGCTTGATGGCTGCGAATTGGCGTAACCAGTTTGTAATTGTGAACGGATATATTACGTGAAATTTGTGAAACAAGTGTCAATTCGAAGTTTACATTTCTTTCTTACACCCTGATAACTAACCAAGGAGAAAAATATATGTTTAAGGCTACTTTGTGGAAATTTATAAAAAAAAGTCTCTACCAATTTCAGAGTAAAAAAATACAACAGAATCAGGTGAACTGCAACGGAACCCTGCACTTGTAATGCTTTTCGGTTCGTCCAGGTCTTTTCTTCTTTAGCTATGAAGAATGGTCTTCTCCTTACTCACCACGACAGATTTCTAAATGAACCACTGAGATCATTTGTGTCTTTACTGTTTATACTGGAATGAAATCGTCAGTAAATGACGGAGAAATGAGAACTATTTCGTATCTGTTGCGGTCTTTTGATGTGTGTTAAACACAGTAAATACTTTATATCTACATTTATCAAGAACATTACAGTCACGTAGTACCATATCTTTCAGACAACATTTATATTAACAACGTTACCTCTCTACCTTCTTCCTGTCTTCACGCCTGCCCACTGCGTAAAAAATTATTCCTTATCGGATGTGTTTATCCTGACCTTACAATGTAGACACCCGCGTCAAGGCGCCACTACACTGGATCGGAGAGATAAAGTTAGGTTTTTTTTTGTTTTTTTTTTGCATCTGGCTTGACGCCTCCCGATGTCGAGGTAATTAGAGGCTGGAAAGGCCTGGAGGTAGGGAACGGGAAGAAAATCAGCCAAGGCTTTATGTCCGAACCATCCTGGTATTCGACTGGAGTGATGTGGGGTAAGCGCAGAAAATCCAGTTTTGAATGACAAGTCGGGGAATCGAACCTGCGTCTTCCAGAAAGAGAGCTGGGTAGGCTCAGAGAGACCAGTTTTGAGTCCTGCACCGAGCATACCGGCCCTACTGATTGCGGGAGTTTAGGTATTTTCCCGCAATCACCTAGGTCCTAGACGAATGCTACGACGGCCCCCAATCCGCGCCGCATAAATATTTCACAAATACAAATACACTTACCATACAGAAGTCAGGTAACACGTTTCACAGACTGATGGCGAAAGAAACATTCCACCCTATTATTACACTCTCTATTTCTAACAAACCTGTTTCTACCTATTGTCTTGCACCCCCCCCCCCCTCCTCATCTCGCTCCCATCTTAATGCTCACTGCATACCTGCTGGTGTTCACGTAGTTCACAGTGAATGTTTGCATACATACTTACCTCAACCATGAGGCCAATGGCCAAAGTCGCGCTCCATTGAGCACTATAACAAAGCAGAGTCTGGACCAACACACTAGCAGAGGCTGGGCCTTCACAAGAATGATCGTAAAGGTTGTTCGTGATTCCGTCTTTTCTCTGTCCGCGCGTCATTAGAGTCATCTCCTGCAGGCGAGATTGAGACTAAATGGTGAATCCGGGCTCGGCACGAGTTGCTCTCCCCACTCATGTTGGTCGCATCAATTTTCGTTTCAAAAAGTATTATTACATGTTTATTGTTCCATTCTACGACTCGTTATACTGAAACTGGAGACTTTAGACTTTGGGTTTACATATGCTTTGCAATGATCGAAAAACACATGTATTCGTAATGACAATTTAAATTAACGTACGGTTTGTTTCTCGAGTTCCCGAATGTTCCATATTGGGTTTCACGGTCGTCAGGTGAGAAGTTGGTGATGTGAAGATATCCTAAAATATGCTTACAGAAACCCTGCAGAAAATACTACGGTAGCAAGATCGTAGAATACAGTTCGGCATCGCTGTTCCGAATCTGTTTCCAAAATCCAGTTATACCTCTCATTAACGACATTTCGCGCATGTCGAAAAGGGACGCGCAGTCACTTTGGAATCATTTCACCATGTCTGGAAATTTCCACCTGGTATAAAGTCTGACTCAGTGAGTCAACGATACACGTGGCAGCGTCAGTCAGCAGCTACTCTCAAGATGTATCTATTTCGTGAACGAAACTTCAGTGTAGAGTACCAATGGTGAATCTAAATGAGACTGAACTAGAAAAGATCAAGACAATACGTTGTCGGCCTGTACATGTCAAAAGGCTAAGCTAAAATACAACAAAGATAAGCAATCCCGTGATCCGAATGAAAATCCCATGTCAGCGATTAAAATGGAGTCAGGAGCCCGAGAAAGCCACCGCTGCGGTGACATTTGGAGTCATAGAAAGCGCGAGTACGTCTACCGCGGCGGAGTTATTTAAAGAAACCATGGAAAACAGATCGAGCCAGCGTTATCCCGGATGGTAGCCACGAGTGTTAAAACTTAGAGATACGAAGTTTTAAATTATGATAAAACCATATGGCGTTGTTATAATTTGATCGGGTAAAGTGGTTCTGAAATCGAAAAACTCTGATTTTACGGTGCTAGATTAGTCCTGTGACAGTGGTTTGTATATGTCCACAGATTTTGAATAGTTTCCAGTTCACGACTTTAGTATTACCGGTATACAAGGAAAAAATAAATAGACACAATTCTTATGTCGAGTTAACTAATAAATTAGGAAAAAAAAGGAATATCTAGGATCACGCGTTACCTAATCTGGCTAAAATACAAACTTGGTCACATATGTTATTGCGTTTACTCTTCTCCTTCTCCCGGAAACCCTTGAAATTTTGGATCAGTCTTCTGAAAGTTTCTCTATCTTTTATTCCAATCTCTATAATATCTTTCTTTACTCCTTGGATCTACTCGTTGAATCCAATATATTTATGTCAATAATAATCCTTACAATTCATTCTGTTATATTAAGTTACTATAATATATTACGAACATAATCATGAAAAGTAAGAGTGTTCCACTCTGTAACAGTATTTTCCCCTGTTTAATTCAATGGATAGTTTTTCAAATTGTTAGCAACACACTCATGCTTGAACTAGTATTGTTTTCTGATCCACGTTACTTTTATCAGCTGGCGGTGAATACATATGATATCTTGTAATTGAGAATTTTCAGGCTTATGAATTCTAGACAAACTTGATTAATGTAACATCTATTGATCGACTGATAAGAGGGACCTGAGTGCTTTGTTATAATATATTGGACCTGAGAGCGAAAGATCCACAGTCTGAATCGCGAATTCAAAGGGTTTCTGACAATGCTTTCGTTAGGCGTGTGAAGCACGCAAGAACTCTTCTGGGTCGCGTCTTATATTTTAGGATCAGGGTGTTAGATTGGTAGCTACGACAGAAGCCGATTGCGCAGCTGCGAGAAATTATGTCAGTTCTAAGTCAAGAACTGAAGAAGAAAATATTATTGTTATTATGCGCAGAGTCGTGCATTATGCAGCAAGAAAATATCGCGTATGAGAGTGGACATCCAACATTACACATCAGTGCGGTATCGTGGCTTCCAACATCATCCAGCAAAATATTCAAGAGTGAAGCACTAGATTGTTTTATGTTGATTTTATCACTGAGCCATATTTCAACTGCCTGCTTGATGACAAGGTACTAAAGATTGAATTTTCGTAAAGTTGATGTCTTAGACTAACGTCGAGCCCCTATGAGATTGCAAACACTCTGAAGAAACTTTACACAAGCATCGAACACCTTGGTCGTGGAACGAGCGTGATATGTAGCCCCATAGATCCAGGAGCTGGCTGGCTGTCGTAAAGCAATTAGTGATGCGGGGTTGCTTTCACGCCGTCTTTCGCTGCGCCTGACTTCTCTGAATTGGTGTAAGAAGACACCAGTTCATTATGAAGACGGCAAAGCTCCGCCATGGTACCTTGATATTTGTTAACGTGGAAGCGTTCGTACCGTCTAAAGCCGGGTAAAGTCTTTGTTCGCTAAGTTTATTACCGAAATTTACTGAGAATTTGTACAGCAGTTTTTAACTTCACAGATTTCAGCAAGACTTCACTTTCGTCCGTCACAAGCTAGGAAATCACAATTGATACTCTGTCAATGTAAATCGCAATTCTGTTTTACTTCACTCCATAAAAAGGTCGTATTAATTTAATAACATATAACACTACACATACTAATACTACGTATACTCATACCCAACGTACAGCTTTATGATCCCCAACAGACGGCACTTCACGTTTTATGAATCATGCTGTGATCCTATGTTGTTCACGTTACAATGTTATCACATTTAGCCAAGAGGCGACAGCTATGACCGATGGAGTTGACGGATCTTAACATGTCTTTGTTACACCATCCGCTGTTTCAAGTTGGCACTAAGCAAATTAGAATCGGCGCCTAACGTTCTCATCGGGCTGCGTGCTCGATCCCTGGACGTTTTAATGTATCCTCTACCTGAATCGACAACTTCCAATAATGAGATTGTTTCGCAAAATTGCGTTGACACCACAGGGAATGGAAGCGCGTATTTGATCCCGAATGTTTGAAGCCCGCAGCGGCTCACAGACACTATTTTATACCGAACTTAGTGGATAAGCGTGCTTGGCATTCGGGAGAACGTTGTTCCACATTATTAACCCCTTTCATTTTACTGCTTCAAGCAGAAATCCGCTTAATATAACCTAATAATCAACTTAAGATCCAAATTACTGGTAACTTTTTACTATAGGTCTTTGGATTGTTTGACCCCTAATACAGTCTATCTACACGCGCATGCAGCACGGAGGCTACTTTCATTTATACTTTGATTAACCGTCAATTCTAGTACAAGGTCAGGTTGGTACTGTAAATCAATAATAAATGCACTAATTGAAATCCATTATGTTTGACTTTAATATCCAACTAACCAACTGAACACTTGTTACATCTCGTTTTACAATACATCTGCTATTCATTTACTTCAGTGTTAGTCGCGTTATAGACACAAAAACAAACAATTCATGCCGCAGCATGCAACGTATATCGCCCACTCCTTCTATGCGGACAGCGATTTACCTCCTACTTCTAACACAGCGTGACTTCAACTACCCTGTCTGTCCGCGCTAGAGGACCAAAGATCCTAGTATTACTTCTTACAGATCTAACCAAAGATACACAGTGACTTTAAAATTATAGTCTTTGTAACTCGAGAGCAGTAATACATTAATACACATTGTTAACATATATAAATTAATTAAACTAGCAGTATAGCTTTAATAAAATAATAATTACAAAACTATTAATTAAATAATTGGGGTGATATGCCACAACTTCCCCTCCTGGCCATCCAGAATCTGGTTTCCCATGGTTCCCACAATCACTTCAGGTGAATGCCGAGATGGTTCCTTCAAAAGGTCATAGCCGAATCCCTTCCCGTTTCTTGCCTCTAACTCTGCCCTGCCTCTGACGACGGTGACGAAGCGTGCGTATTTACCCTATGTCAAACAGCTCCCCATATTGTCATGCGTTGAAATGATGTTTTCGAGGAGCGGTTCAAGGACTAAATTAAAAATTATCTAACTATTTATAAAATTCCTCTTACTTTTTACAGGCTTAGCGCTGCTTCAGCAATGTTGTTACTGCCAACGTTTCGGCACCCAACCAAGGGAATTTCTCAGACTATTTCGAGCTGACTAATCTTCTGCTGACGGCTGGTTACACCGCCTCATTGTTCGACTGCATGCTAGGCGGATTGTACTGGTTTCCATCAGGCGAGACTGCTGGTTTTCCTGCAGCGAATGTTAGATGTTCCAGAGATTTTGTTGCCGTTGTAGATGTGGAACTGCGTTTTTTTGCGAGCGTACATTTCCACTCTTGACTTAAACCATAGCCGGCGTCTTCATTGAAATTCTTGGGGTGTTTAAAAATTTCTGCCGATTCCTTGATATTTCGTTCTAGGAAACAATTTGGTTATGCTATTACTTCAGTCTTTTCACACTCTATTTTAGACCCTTCTTTTACCTGATGCTCTGCCACAGTTGATTTGGTTGTTTCCCCGAGTCTTGCGCGACGACAATGTTGTTTTAGTCTTGCGGTGAGCGCTCGGGAAATATCACCAATATACTCATATCCACAATCGCATGTATACTCCTTTTTCTTGTAATGGGAATTTGCGATCATCCGCTGGTCTTAAACTACCTCTTGCATTGTTATTACTAGTGACCGGATTATATGCATTTGCATATGTTTGCATATGCATTTACATATTAAGCCCATTTTAACCCGTTATTGCATGTTTTACCTAAAACCGAGTGATGATGCATACTTACAATATTTTTTGGAAGTTTACGTAGTTAATAAATAAAATCTTACGTTGTGGCCGCCAAAACCTACCAGCAGCACACGTCTTAGTCTATGACGACTCGTTGAAGAACTACGACCCTCGTTTGGGAACATAAATAAACTGATTTCACTAACAAAGAAAGCGTTTCTTAAGGCACGTTCTAGTAATAATGCATATAAATTTTTTTTTCCAAATGAGCCTTTACCTCCGGAACCAGTGGTAACTCGATGGGCGAGGTGGGTTGAAGCTGTACTGTTTCACAATGAACATTTCGAGGCCATTAAAGGTGAAGCAAACGACTTTGATAGTGGAGAGGCTACGACAGTTTGTCAGAACAAGGAAGCATTTAGCGATTCTAGTATTAAAACCGTAGTTGTGACGAGATCTAATTTTTCCTACATACCTGCGAATATTAAAAAGCTTGAAACCCAAAGTTTGACGTTGACTGAGTCTATTCAGTTAGTGAAATTTAAATATATTTTGAACAATAAGCCAGGTTATGAACCTTTGTGTCAAATTGATAGTTTTAGTAATCGAACGGGTGAACATTTCCAGAAACCAGGACTGCTAACACAGTACCCAATTTCAAATACTACCTAGTTACATTTGTGACTATGGAACGGTCCACTTACGAAAATATTTTGATAGACAAAAGAAACGATCTTACTATGAATATTTGAAACAGTACCCGATTATTTATGTTTACAAAAGTAAAAAAAGTTAAATAATTATTAATTATCAAATTTATAAATATGTTATTCAATTATTTACTAATTTAATGCTGATTTTGAAATAAAAAATCTAAAAATTAATATTTTTATATTATATAATGTTGTATATTTTAACACTTTTCAAGCATATTTTAAGCATTTTTCATGCATATTTCCAGATTTTTGTGTTTCATATAATCTGGTCTCTAGTTATTACAGTAATTCCGACACCTACAACGGCAAAAACATCTCTGGAAGCCTCTACTCTTATATCTCTGGAACAACTGACACTATCTGCCGAAAATGTAACACGTCGCTGTCTGGAAATTAACACAATCCGCCTAGCGCGCAGTCGAACGATGAGGCAGTGTAACTAGCCGTCATCAGGACATAAGTAACCTCTAAATAGCCATGATGATGGCCATAGGTTGGATGCCGAAACGTTGGCAGTAACAATATCATTAAAGCAGCACTAAACACGCAAAAGTAACTGGAATATTACAAACATGACGTCTGCTAAAAGAATAAAATTTTATGAGATTAACTATTGCCGATAATGTGGAAACCTTTAGTGACGCCTGTGATCCTGTTGATTGCAAAGCCCGCTCTGTAAAGTACTAATACTGTTCTAATAGTGGAATTTGATTGTGGATGTGATAATTTTGGTAGGAGTAAGAAACTTAGGATCCCGTTATAACACGACATGCGTGTTTTCGAATGCTGTCGGAAAATATCGAATCTTTTCCATCCTGCAGCTTATAAAGCAACACTAATAATTAATGTAGTAATTGACTATTCGGATGGGTATGACGCTTATCAGGCAATTGGAATTTCTGCACACGTTTAATGCCGCTAGTTTTGTAGAAGCATTTTTATTATTACAGGAAATATTATTACTTTTATGCTCTTTGGTGGAGGACTTTGTATAGTAGAAATAATATTTGGCACTGATTTAGATTTTGGTCCGTAGCAAAGAATTTTTTAGTGATACAGAAAAGAAGAAGATAGAAGCGTCTGTTTTTCGTAGTTCACCTTATTCTAATGGGAGAAGTTAAGTGCTGCCATGTGTCTACGAAGAGTGTGAATTGTGTTCTTTCGTTCTTTAAATTTGTTGTTTCGAAGCGGGACTTAGAAATAACGTCAATTGGATAGGTGATTGCGAGAAACTGCATAAGAACCGTAGTCAGAACAACCGTTAGGCCAGTACTAGGATTTTACTTTGGCGGCCCTTTTTACCTCCTGGGTGATTTAACGTGAGTAATTTTACAACAGCAGGTAACTAATGTGATATTCCTAAGTGAACATTAAATGCTCGGGGCTATCCGAGAATGTAGAAAAAACTTGGAATCTTAAAAGAAATTTTTTTCTGCTTGGAAGAAAAAAATACGAAAAATGAGTACTTTGCTAATAAAACTAAATAACTGTCATTAAAATTTGACTATGGTAACAGTGACATGCGTTTTGCCTACCACTGGTTTTTTTTTTTTTTTTTTTTTTTTTTTTTTTTTTTTTTTTTTTTTTTTACGCCTCGTCTACGGCTAAGGTAATCAGAGGTAGGATGGGACTTGGGACAAGGAACGAGAAGGAATTCGGCCATTGAATTTTTGAAGGAAGCATCTCGGCATTAGCCTGGAGTGATTTGGGGAAACAATGGAAAACTCAAATCTGGACGGGGATTCGAATCCGCGTCCTTCCGAATGCGAGGCCAGAACGTTAACCGTTCACCCACCATCCTCAGTCGTACCACTGCATCGTTACTCAGATCATAGTTGTAGGACAGTAAACAAACTGATATCCTTAACTCAGATCTTGTATTCTTACAAAAACTGCGTTACTTACTATATTACTATACTGCATTAATTACATACGGTTGTTCGAGAAAAAAAAGTTAAACTGAACTGCGTAAATGTGTACTGAATAAAAAAGAAATGTGCTTTCAACAATAAGACTACCTTAAATAATTTTAGTTCTAAATTTTTGACTGCAATTGAACCAATAGAGTGACTTTCTTGGATTAAAGAATTTCAAAGAAAATTGAATAATTCTCTGAAAATTGGAGTAACAAATTTTGTTTAAGACAACTAATAAACGCTAAGATCTTTGGTGGAGAGAGCTATGCAAGTGGAAGTTTTCATACTAAATTTTCAGCCCCTGAGTTTATATTTTGCTAGCGAAGCTTGATCTTCATTTTATTTTTGGAGCTTAAAACTGACGAAAGAGTCTCCTTGCCAGGGCCATGATAGTGGTTTATTAAAACCTGCGTAAATGTTGACCGAGATTCGTTTGACAGCGGCGACGTGAAACTAAATTAAGTTTCTGCTCTATCGGTGTTAGTGTTAAGCCGCCCACATGGCCCTTTTATTAAAGATTTGGTATTAAAGTTCTGGAAACTCTATTACCGTCTCGTTCACCGAGGCAAGGTCTTTAAAAATCTGGCGAAGTACGTAAGATGATATTCATGTTATACGATACTGAATAAGAACTTGAAGGTAAACAATGGAGTTTAGTCGTGAAGGCTCCCTGCGAAGTTACTATCAAGTTTCAGTGATGTTTATTCACAGTGAAGAAAGCTGTCTCTAATAGGAATGGCTGAATACTGCAGATGTTTTCAACGGGATATAAAACAATAAAAAAGAAAAAGATCAGCGGCAGAAAATGTACTTAACAACACATTCGCAAATGTTCTTTCTTTAATCTCTATCGTGTTATCTTTATTTGAAGTATCACTACATTTCTTGCTTGTAGTATCAATAACGTACGTATTAAGTTATTTAGGGCTTAATGCCTTGTCGAATTCGAAATCATTAGAATCTGAAAAGAACTGAGAACAAGGAACGGAAAGGAATCCGCCAATGCACTTCTAACAGAACCTTCCGGCATTCAATTGGAGTGATTTCGGGGAATAAGGTTACTGACCTAGGTAGGCGCTAAGTCATCACTTTTATTTTATACACTATGTATCAAAATAGCAAATGCGAGATGAAATATTTACATTTATGTTGCCTAATAATACGGTACGTGTTTCATAGAAACTATTAAAATTCAATGACGCGGATTTTAATCCCGTGTAGGACCGGAATCTTATAGACACTTAATATGAACTTCACATCTTATTCGTTATTTGAACTACTTTGCGACGAAGGCTCTGTATTTCGTATTCCACTGATAAACTAAGACCAGACGCGACAAATCGGAACTACCTTTCGAAGACTCCAGGCTAATGATGACGTTTTTGTTTTGTTTTGTTTTTAAGGATATAAGCATTACCTGCATTCAATAGAAGCAGTATAGAAATTTCACTACAGATTTAATTTTTCTGTGTTAAATCCTTATTTCATGTTTTACGAACCAATTCTCCAGAGTTGACATGAAGGAGACAACTCTTGATGGGTTCTATATCTGGGCTGCAGTAATAAATTATTGGCCGTGAAAAAGAATTAAGCAGAAAAATAAGGATGAAAGCAATATGACAACAGTAATAGTGGTACTATACAAAGACCAAACATGATTTCGAGCCAAACAATAGTAAGGAAATATAACTTAAAAAATCAAATTGAAGATAATAACCATATATTTAATTGCCTCTCAATTTTTTGCCTTGTGGCTTTTTTCAAAAGTAGGCAAATAGCTGTAGGTTCTTTGATTTAGAAATAACATTGGCAATATTTGATAATCACAACAATTAAAAACTTCTATGCCCATGTCCAATATGGAACCACAGTCCTCATAACACGATGCTAACCCATTAGTCCACATACTGTAGCGGTCGGCAGCTTCTGCCTTTCGGTTCATGGCAACATAATTGGCCACACAGAAATTATCCCTTGACGTACCATTTATCCAGTAGAGCTGTGTCATTCTAATAATTAGAGTGTATCATTCGTTTTATCCAAGATTTCTAAGCCATAGTAATTCAAGGTTAGAGACAAGATGTTCTGCACCTTTTTACTGACTTCGACTTTGAGTAAAATGGATCTGATTTAAAGCAGTGGTTTTTGCATCACACATATTAAACTGTTTTTTTAAAAAAAGCTGCTTAACAGGATTATTATATGTTTCAGGAGTTCTCTTAGTTAATAGTTCCCATACACAAAGCTGCCTTACAAAGCTGCTTTACAATGCTGGCAAAAGCCGAATGTACCTGTCGCTATTTTTCTACGAATTATTTCTAGTCGCAAGTAGTAACGAGAGGTTTATTATTTTTTCCTTACGGCTTTAAGCCTCGTAGACATGGATATCATTAGGAGCGTTTAAGATGGGGCAAGGAACGGGAACAAATTCAGTCATGGCCTTTGAAGGGACCATCCCGGAATTCGCCTGGAGCGATTTGGGGAAAGCGTGGAAAATCAACATATCGATGACCGGACGGGAATTGGAATCCGCGTCCTCCCGAATGCGAGGCCAGAGCTTACCGCTCACTCACTATGTTCGGCAGTAACAAGAGTGCGAAATATGAACGTGGTTTCGGGGCCTGGAACTAATTTCTCGGTTAATATTACAACTTGAAATGCAACCAGATATTAATCCTACGCACCGCTATTCGAGAATGAAATCTGTTATGCATTCATAAACACAGGCTACAACTCGACTAGGCAGTGTTAATTTTAACTCTTGCCCACAATATATAAAGTAATGTAGTTTGCTATTTCATGTTTAAAGTCACCTTCATGGTGGTTTTTTGATATAGCGATAATAATAGTACAATGATTATTTAACTAATTTATTCTTTGTGTCATCATTTAGTTTTAAATTTGGTAATTCAGGTCAGTATGACTTCCTATTCTCATGGGTCAAATGAGTTCTTGGCTGGAAGCACCCGATCTGTCTGTCGACAGCGGTGTCGCAATGCAATTCCCAGAGAGAACGCTCTAAACCGCTCTCTCGACGCATTGTGTGGCCTCTGAATGGCGGCATGTTTAGTTTAGTGCCCCTGCAGGGCCGCCACCAGCGCCACATTCTTCGGCGGGCTGTGTGAATGCGCCTGCTCGCCATTATGTGGCCACGCATTGTTACCAACTTGCGCGGATGCCGATGAGTTCATTAGCACGGGCCTAATTGTGGCCGTGGTGTTGTCCCTTCTGTACTAACGTTTACCCACGGCAGATTTTCTTATGTGTCTGTATTATCTACCACAGCAAATATACCAACAGGTTTTAATTCGGCAGCCAGCGACAGAAATTTCTAAGGCAGAGGATAATTTATTGAATTTAAATCTGAATAAAGAACGTAAAGTATCGAAGAATTTAAAATCACCTTTTCTCAGAGCAGTAAAATATTTTTCTATAAACCGCGTATTTCTGTCGCCCGATGGAAGATTTTTTCGTCGTTATGCGCCAGTACCTAAACTTACATATTTAAAGGATTACTGTATTTTTAGTAACGTGTTTGTTTGAAGTGGTCATCAGATGAACATCAGTAACATAAAACGGACGCTATTTTAATCATGAACGTTACTACCAAATCTTAAATGAACATGTTGCAGATTTCCAAGGCAAAAATTGCAAGCTATTGAAATGATTTTGTATTGCAAGTCTCAGAGTACAAGAACACTAAAATCGACACATACGCGTATAACGAAAATTTCACACATGTTCACATACATACACATATTATTTTCTTTTTCCTGAACGATAAACAATATCCATGGACGTATTAATAGTACCTTTCACGTTCTGAATTAATATCAGTCAGAGTCTTTGATAGATGATATTTAAGTTTTATTACCAAATATTCATGCAGCAAATCTTTTTTCTTTTCATAAGGATACTCAGAAGTCAGATCAGCATGTCAAAATATATTGAAATTGATCATTATCTTCACATTTTTTTTTAAACAAGGTGATTGTGATGTTTTGGGGAGACGTGTGTAAAATCCCCATACGGCCATCCAGATTTGTACTACGAATACGGGGATAGTTCTTTCACAGATCAGGCCCAATATCCCTTCTCGTTCCTTGACCCCCAACCTCTCCCGGCTATAATGACCTCGACGTCGACGAATCAAGAAACAAAAGGGGATATTTAGAAAATTATTGATTGAAGAAGTAAGTACGATTGTGTATCATCCGGTGGATTAACCATTTCTCAATAAACTTATTACTTAATCTCCTCATTTATTAGAATATTGTAGCAAACTGCTCCAGGTATTGCCACATTTTGTGGTGAAGTTCCCTTTGTTCCTTACTAACTACTTAGAGTACCCAGGAAGGCTTGATCTGTAATAATTTCATCTCACCATTTATCACTGTAATTTATCAACCCATGGTAAGGCAAAATTTCCTATATAACTCTTATTCGTGTAAAGCGATGATTCCTGCTTTATCGTCACGTCAGCTGCCGGACGCCTTCATGATGGTCAACCACCTGTTTGCTGTTTTTTTTTTGCTTATTGCTTTACGCCTCGTCGACGGCTAAGGTCATTAGAGGCGGGATGGAATTGGGGACAAGGAACGGGAAGGAATTCGGCCATGGCCTTTTTGAAGGAAGCATCCCGGCATTTGCCTGGAGTGATCTGGGGAAACCATGGAAAACCCAAATCGTCAACCACCTAAGCTAAACGAGTGGATTGTAGCCGCACTAACAAATACGTACTTGTGTCAAATCTCTCTATCAAACTGCCACACGATTTGACGACTGTTTGTAAGTTATAAGGTATGGACTCAATGTACTTATAATTTCTTTCGTTCCTATAACTGATGAATTTTACTATAATTACTTGGTTATTAGGACCAGATTATTATTAATATATGGGCCTAAAGACAAGTAATAGTTGATACAAGTATTAGAAGTTGAATGTGTTTTGCTATCTTAAGATTGTTTAAATGTAATTAGTAATATAATTATTAGCATCATTGCGAAAAGAGGCGAATGTAGAAATCAAGCTATTCGAGATCGTTTTTATTTGATTTGTTTCGGCGGTTGAACTACAAGCTTTATCTTAGCCTAGTAAACATTTAATGAATGTGAAACAGAACATTAATAAGTGAATTAATAAGCGAATTTTTATTTATTTATGTTTCTGAGTGTATTCGCATTTCCCCATCGATTCAATGAAATGTTAATGAATGAAAATAAATTGAGTTAAGAAGAAGTTTTCCTTTTGCTGTTGCAGAAAAAAGTTATTGTTTTATTTGTGTGCTAAGTAAGGAACATCTTTTATCTTTCCGCCCTGAAATTAATAAAAAAAAAAAAGCTAACTGATGCGATTTTTTGCAGTCGCACCAGAACGTCACTAATGGCAGAAGAAAGTAGCTTATCGTTGGGAGAACGGGTAAATAATTAATTACAGTGTTACAAAAAGGCTAATGCTGAATGGAACTAAGCGGTGACAGTAGCATTACGATTTTTTTCGTGGACAGGACAACTATAAGCTAGCTTTACACAGTCTTATCCAGTAAAATCCTAGGAGTTTCACTGCTCGCTGACGCCTGCAACTGCGGATACCAGGTTTACAACCCGAACGGTTGAAGAGAGTCTCGCAGTAGCAGGCGCTTTACGACAGCAGCAATACGTACAGATTTGCGACTTCATTCCTGTCAGCACTATTTCCAAACACAGGTCAAACACGATCACACTAAACTGTCTACAGGGTTGATGAAACTGACCGACAGTAGTGTCAAGGATGCTCTTGTGTCCATCTAGCAACTGGCTTAAGTATGATTCTAGCCGTACTACTGGTCGGTTGGCACAACGGCTAATCTTGCCGCATTCTAGAAGACACTTACGTAAGCAGCAAAACGCCACGGTGAGTTTTAATGGCCAAGAACTAGCCGTCTTAGGACTGAGGAAAAACTGTAAATGCAGGTTCCTTTGAAACCAAAGATTGTTAATGATAGATGGAGTCTTAACATCAACCTGTATTCTTGTTGCTGGCACTTGAGTTTCCAATAGTACTAGAATTTGGAAGCGAATGAATCCAAAGCAGTTTTAGGAATATGTGAGTTGTGCTGTTTGATGATCAAGACAGTCGAACAATCTACAGCATCACAGAACGTGTATCAGCCTCCCAAAGCAAAATATTCGCTGAAAATGTCTTCAACAACCTGTTGAACACGATTGAAAAATGAAATGGAATTATAAGGTCTTTAACTTCAGGCGCGGAAGTAGAAAATTTATAGATATCCGATCCCTGCGACCTCAAAAATGGCGCAAAGCAATGGGCTCAGCCGGACCGAAATGGAAGAGCATCACCTGTTGCCGCCAGGGAACTATAGTGATTTAGTAAACTGATTATTGTGAGAACATTAAACTGTGCCTAACAGTGTGGATTGTGTTTTTTTGGTGGCTAATAAGCAATTTCTTGGACTGAGAAGACAAAAATGTTCTGTCTTTGTACGCCCCTCGTCTTAGCAAGTGCTAATGCTGGCTTTCATTTAAGATCTTGCAATTTTCGATTGTGTATTTGGTTGCGGCTTTTTGGTTTAGTTTTATAAGAAACAAACTTATTTGTGACAGTATTGCTGGTTACTGTTCGTTTAGTTGTATAAGAAATAAACTTATTTGTGACAGTATTGTTGGTTACTGTTCGATTAGTTGTATAAGAAATAAACTTATTTGTGACAGGTTACTGTTCGTTTAGTTGTATAAGAAATAAACTTATTTGTGACAGTATTGTTGGTTACTGACGTGAGTGACATTTGATTTATTAATGTAGGCTCAAAACCTATTGAAACAGATGGGGTGTTTTGATAATTGATTTATATGCATCTGTCTAGTTAAATAGAAATGTTGTTACATAATGCTCATAACTTTGATTTTGTAATGCTGTGTACAGATTTGATAAAACTGAACCAAAAAAATGGTAGTGCCTGCATTTCAACCTAACCAGAACCTCTACTAATATTGCCGTTCGAAACCGTTTCTATAGTTAGCGTAAGAACACATTCACTGTATCGTGATCTAATTTTGACTGGAACTATTTATATGCGTCTGAGATAGTGAAATCAATAATAAAAATCAACTAGTAACATGTTAGTTTAAACTGAATACATGCTTATAATCGCTGTTTTGGCAATTCATTTCTTCGAGTTCACATTAACGGTTACACAGAATATAGCGGAAACATCTACATTGAATATAAATAGTTCGAATCCCCGTCTAAAAATGGGTTGAACGCAGTGTTCTGGCAGTTAATTTCCTGGAAGTTGGTGTTTAAATAAACTCTTATTAAATGAAGTTCATGATTTCTACTATATAGTAATTTCTCTTGCCACTGTAAATCCAGCAACAAAAGTTGGGTGAGTGGGCGTAACAGATATGGATACACAGTGATCAAGCTTAGAATTTTATTAGTATAGATAACAGTGAGTGAAATCACCTTCTACTCAATATTCTGAACCTATGAACTAATCCTACATCGCAACCATACACTAAAAAAAATTAAGAACCCTTAATGAACGCCGAATCAACCAAATAAGTCAATTTTAATTCATTATCATATCAATTAAAAAGATCGTTTACGCCAGGAAAACTGATTTTTAATGTGGTAGTACAAAAAAAGTAATTGAAGGTAGTTTGATAAACATCTCGGTGCCCGGCAGTGCACCCACCAAGTCGAGTCAACGGCGGCACTGCCTACCCTTTTCTCTAAGCGATTCAAGCCATTATTGTACCTCATTATCTTATATGTGTCAAATCTGTTATGTATAGATGTCATACTAAATTTTATTTCGTTACTGTTCTTAGTTAGGATGTTATTAATATACAAATTTCAGCTATTTTGTCACTCATTCACTCACTCACTCACTCACTGATGATCATCAAAACTTTAAGGTACTTCCCGTAGTAGTATATAGCTGAAATTTGTTACACAGACAACACTTTACCCACATATTATATGAAAAGTCTGAATCACTAAATTTCTCATATATCTACCACTTACCTATCCCTTACGTGAAATCGCTTTCTACCCTAATAACATTATGTACCTTAGTTTTTTTTGTAGAGTGAGCTTACTGAGTTTAACTAATGTGTTAAATTTTACTTCTTTCCATTCTTAACTTTGGAAGTTAGTGAAACTCACAATTTTATTTCGACCATGACAACTCGTCATCAGAAATCCACTGAACTTACAGTAATCCTGGGAACAAGTAATTTGGTACACATATATGATTTCAGCCGTAAATCACAAGAAAAGTTTAATATTGGTGGTTTTCCCGTATTTATTTAATTACAATCCCATACATAAAAAATTCTGACACGTAATTGTGGGTTAATTACTTTGCTTCGGGTGAAGCTATACGCCTGAGATTTCTTTAATACATAGATATCAGCAGTTTTAACTAACATTTTAAATTTTACTTTGTTCCTATGCTTAGTTTTGGAAATTATTCGCTATTTACTTATGGTGGTAGCTAAAACAGTCGCAATCTGCATTCTTCGGCTATGGCACACACCCATTGTTTCATTTCTGAAATGTTCTTATTCACCGATTTTTAATAGAAACATTACATTTGAGCAACTATTCAGAATAAGCGACCAACTTACAAAAAAAATGAGATCCCAGAAAAACAATTCTTGTAAAAAGATGCCAAGTCTCGTGCTGGTGTAGTGATAAATAGTTATGAGATCTTCTGGGCCAAGTCTACGCTTTACTGTGTGTATTCACTTCACCGTTTGTGAAACTTGTTTCTCTGGTGTTATAGATTTTATTTAGAATAAAAAAAAATTATGTGACTTGGCTATTATGCATGTCAATTTTTACTGAAATGGAAGGCGAAGGCGTAATATTCTGTATTTGTCAAATTAGAAAAAGTGCGAGGGAAATCTCGGCTTTTATGTATTTGTAAGTTTAATAGAGCAATGAAATTAAGGTATTTATTTAGGTTTACTAAAACATGGCATGCACAATGGACAAGTCACCGGATTTTTTTAAAAAAAAATTCTAAATAAAATCAGTAACACCGAGAGAAACCATTGTGATTCACAAAGTAAAGTGTATACACACTGTAAAGTGTAGACTTGGCTCGGAAGAAGATCTCATAACTATTTGTCACTACAGCAGCACGAGACTTTGCCTGTTTTTACAAGAATTGTTTTCTGGTTTCTTCTCCATACCGCTATCTTTGGAGGTTCCATATAAACTAGCGTAAGTTTAAAAATAAAAATAAGGCTGTACAAATATAAAAATGTGCCATTGTGGTATACACAAACACTTTTTTTGGGTTGATATTAAAAGCAACTGATATCCACTAATCCATCATTGATAAAATATTATTACTTATTTTATCTTTCGAATAAATAAATTCAGTACATCTGTTTACCAGGCGTCGGCAGTAATTACTATATTATAAATGTATACGAAGAAGCAATATCAGATGTCTCCTCTCTAGCTATCTCCTACCGTTTGTTTATATTGTCACAGCTGTACCATCAGAACTTAGGTGCGATTTGTTGTCTTCAGAGAGGAGTGGCTGAGAGTTAACTAAGTGTTATCATACGACGTGTAGAGATATAGAAGCAACACTGAAATAACTAATATAAGTGTTTAGTTATTGCAGTGAAGGTGCTAACATGAACTTTTTAATAATATTAATGAATAGTAAAATATCAAATAACAAGTAGCCTGCTAAACTAAGTAAAATGTGATCCGTTGACAACATACATTGGCATAGAGTAGGAAAATTTAGAATCACGTTACGGCGACAGTAAAGTAATAAATAGACTACATTTAGTCTAACTGGTGATAATAATAATTCAATCTCAGAACTAGTATCCTCAACAGATGAGGTCGAAAATGACAGACTCAAAAAAACAGCCAATTTTATTTTGGTCGGCAAATATTTTAGACCCAATTTTCAAATCACTAGACTTTTGATACTTTCGTGCAGGTTTTTGTCGTTGTACTAGAGTTCAACTTGTGTAAACACTACTGAGACCACTCACTTCGACAGACGTTAAGCAGTGGTTTATTCAACACAGCATGCTAGTAGTCTCGTAACGAAGTTGGCTACGCTGCAAGCCAATTCGTCTCCTAAAGCGAGTCCAGAAGTAAGCTTCACTAATCGAATGAGCTAGTGAATCTGCGGAAACTGGAGAACTGCTCCGAGTGCACCGCAGGTGGAGCTAATTACGCTGTGCGTTAATTTTGGCAGAGCAAACAGGCTTATAATTAAAAGTTTTACGCTTCATGAATGTTAATTATCGTATCATGAGGACCCAATTTAATTCTGCGCGGTGGATTTTTAGAGAAATGCAGCCACAGACAGTGTAAAACGATGTAACTTCACTTGAGTTCGAACTCAGGAAAGAAATATTAACTCAGGTACACCGCTAATGGACACAAAATCCACTATAAAAAAATGAAATTACTGGAATACGCAAATTTTAATATTTGGCGCAACAAGATGGCCTCAGTGGTCTCCAGAGTGAATAATGGAACTTATTAATAACGGAACTTGCTTTTATAAGTGGGGATGTAACATTAATGTTATTATAATTATCATGTTTTTTTACATGTATCATGGTAGATTGATTTATAACTCAAATAGTTATACCAATAAAAGAAATTTTTTCATGTACTGGTATACTTATTAAAATATCGTCCAAGTGCATACTTGGCAGGTAGAAAATAAGTTTTTGCAGTTTATTTTGATATCTCGCCCATACAAACAAACAGGACTATATTAAAATTACCAAGAACTGTACATTACCAATGAAATGATAATACTCGGATGATACAGGAAACATGTAAAGGGCTCGTACAAAAATAAAATGATTAATAAACATTATGTCATCCATCAACCGTGATTAATGGCAATGTTGTGTTGAAGACTAAATATTTCATAAAAAAAATCCAGTTCCATGTGTACCCTACCTGCCTATTTATTACTTACTTCAGGTATTTACACAAAACCAAGAAGACTGGTAAATCAAGTTTTTAGATGACAGAATAACTTTATTCTAAAAAACTTGCTAACCTGTACAATAAAATTGTCGTAAAAAGTCCTGATAAAGCATCATCTTCTTGAATTTATTCACATTTTTAAGTCATATTGTGACAAAATTAGAGATCGGAGAAACTTATTAATACCAAATTTACAGCTCATACGTGATTAAATCTACAATTGAATAAAAATGTCCCAAAAAACTCTTAGTATTTTTGAACATCTGTCACACTCCATGGAGTAGCAAAATATGTTTCCTCCCTCTATTACATGTATTCCGAACTTTCTTAAAACTGTTTTTTGAGTATTTGTGTACGGATCTGTTTTGCGGCCAATAAAACAAATCTTCCCGTAGAATTTTATCAGGAATGAAGCAGATGTGGCGGAATGCAAGGTTGCGACATATGGACGGGGGTTCGTACCGATCGTGGTGGGTGAGCAGTAACTCTCTGGCCTTGTATTGGGGAAGACGAAGGTTCAAATCCTAGTCCGACCATCCAGATTGGGGTTTTTCATGGTTTCGCTCCAGGCAAATGCCGGGATGGTTCGTTCAAAACGCCATGGCCAAATTCCTTGCCCCAAGTCCTTTCCACCTCTTATGACGTCAACGAGGCTTACACCTTCCGTCATAAACAAAAAAAAAGAACAATAAAAAAGGTTTCACTGTTGCTATTTTGGTTACGGAACCCTAACAACCAATAAAATCCTAGGAATAAATTTAATTTTCAAATACTAGAAACATCACAATCGAGTAGGCTATAACCAGGAAATGAAATTTGGCTGCTATATGTGAATTTATCTGTAGTACTCAAATTATTTCCTAATTAACCAAATTATTTCTACTGTTCAAATATTTTTTCAAGATATTTTTAAAAAACGGTACACTGTAGAAGAATGATTTAAGTAAAGATGCATGAGGATAACAGCAAACTTCAGAGCAATAAGTACAACTGAGTAAACAGATTGAAGCTTAATCGATATGAAACTGGGAAAGTGGATAGACAAATTTCATTCACTCAGTCGTAAAGCTGTCATATACAAGAAAACTAACAACCTGCAAACAAAGATCAAAGTGGATTATAGAATCCAGGAATGTGCAATCAACGCGAAATCTATATTTTGAGGAATTACAACCGTAAGTGGACAAACAAAATATCTGAAATTATTTTTTTCTAAAAATCATTTGCAGGTGTGTGATAACGAAACACTTCGATATGTTGTCTCCTCGTGTCCCGGAGATAGCATCATACTAGTTGCTGCCCCTGGGACATACGCTGAATAGTATGCAGATGTGCGTGGCTGGTAGCAAACTCGCGGGCGGCTGTCTGCTCTGTCTCGGGCGCCATTAAATTTTACGCAGAAGCGAGAGCGAGCGCCGCGCAAGATAAACATCAACAGTTTAGCGCCGCGTACAACACGGGCACGCACGGCACGCGCGGGACAAAGCCGAAACAATGGCGCGCTATCGCTGCCGCCATCAGCTGTGCCGCTAATGGTACAATTTGTTTTCCATCCTCTCTTCCGGCAGCACTCAAGCCTTATTACCTGTGCCACAGACTGTCATACGAACCAGATTAATTCCTGACCTTCTGATTACTACCAGCTAGTTAATTGTTCTGATCCTGCATAACTGTTTACAGTTTCCTGCCAATGAGTTGACGTCTAACGTTTACAAATATTGTACCTGTGGCCTTAAAAAGTCACAACAATCACACCATCAGTTTCTTTGTTTAAATCAGTGCATCGATCTTATAATGCGGACCAAGCGTGGTGGGGGAGCGGTAACGCTCTGGCCTCGCATTCGGGAGGCCGCTGGTTCGAATCCTCCCCCGCGCATCCAGTTTTTGGTTTCCCCAAATGACTCCAGGCGAATGCCAGGATGTTTCCTTCGAAAGATCAAGTCGGAATTCCTTCCCGTTCCTTACCCCCAGTCTTCTCCCCCTCCAATAAGCTCTACATCTACATCCATACTCTGTAAATCACAAACATTGTGGATGGCAGAGGGTGCTAAGCACCAATCCTAAACCCGCGCATTCCAACCTCGAATAGCACGAAGAAAGAAGTAATATATAAAATCATCAGTACGGCATCTTATTTCTCGAATCTTATCCCTCCGGTCATTGCGACCTAAATAGGTAGGCGTAAGAAGTATTTCATTGCACTAGTAATTTAAAGATTTTCGCATATTTTCCAATAAATTCAAACGCACACTACGTAGTCTGTCTTCCAAACTATCCCAGCCCAATCTATGTATCAATTCTGTGACGCTTTCATAAGGGCTATAGCAACCAGTCACGAATCGAGCGGCTCTCCTCTGCACCCTCACCACTGAGTCAATCAGGCCCAAACTCCACAACAGTAATCCAGATGTATATCTCCTTTGTATGAGCATTACTATTCTTCAAAATATGACCTATGAATCGTAACTTATAATTAGCTTTGCCTGCAACGGAAGATATGTGCAAATCCCATTTCATGTTGCTTTGTACTATCACCTCCAGATACGGAATCAACCACGTCAACAGCTGAATTGTTTATTTTGTACTCGTGCGCAAACTAATTCTTTTTGTTACTTATTCGCATTTCCTTTCACTTTTTGCAATTAAGTGCAAGCTGCCATTTAGGGCACCAATCTAAAATAGCATCCAAATCGCGCTGAATTTCTAAGCAATTGTCAAAGCACCTAATTTCCTTATATATAACTGCATCGTCGGCAAACAATCGCAACCTCCGAAGTAACTTCTATCTTAGAAGAGGCTTCCCCGTCAACAACGACATACTGTGATGGACCAGTTAGAAAATCACGTATCCATTCGTAAATCTGATCCGATATACCGTATGCTCGAATCTTCGCTAAAAGTCGGTTTTGTGGTACAGAATCAAAAGCTTTCTGAAAATCCAAGAAAATTGCATCAACGTGTGAACCTGCATCGACAGCTTTCATTACGTCATGGGAAAATAGGGCCTATTGTGTTTCACACGATCTCTTCTTCAGAAATCCGTTTTGACACAGTGTAACTAACTCGTTCTCATCTAGAAACTTCATAATGTTAGAGAATATGACATGCTCCAGAATTCTATAGCAAACAGATGTTCGTCGACGAGGCGTAAATCCATAAGCAAAAATGTTATAATGTGGTAAATTATTGATTTACGAACATGGTATTAGCGAATTCAAATTAATGCTATCAAATGTAAAATATATATCGGGTGGAAAACAGTGGGGAAATGTTACAAGTCCTGTATTTCCGGGGGAGGGTAATTAGTGACTGTGGCGGGGAAGTAAAGCAAAAAGTGCTATAAAACACTAGCCATCTCCTTGTTGTAGTAATGTGGGATGTAATTCGACAGACAGATTGCGTGCCAGGTGAAGATGGAAGTTGCACTAAGAAAGCTTGATTTGTCTGTGTAAATTACGCAGAACACACTCAGCGAACCAAATCATAAGCATAGTAATTTCGCATGGTCTTAATCACTTGGTGACAGAGTTTATTTACCAGTTGTGGGATCTGCCTTTGTTGTAGCCGCCTGACTTAAACCGGGACCGACAGCTTAACGTGGAATCAAATCGCGGAGCGTCCTAGCATGCGTAGGCATAGTTTTGGCAAAGGTGAAGGCCAGTCTTAAGGTTCATTAGGGTAATTCAAACGGAATACTTTTGATTCGCAGTCATGAAACACGGTGGGTGCTCGTGTCGTCAGATCAAAACAACGAAATTGCTAAAAATACTTGGCTACACCAGGATTTAAACGTCCAAATTTAAGTGTCATATACCAGGTCAACATTACTTTATCATTCTTAAGACTGGGGTTTTATAATGTGAGGTTCATTGTCAATCACATCATTATTATACGAAGTATCGTGATAAAAATCGGTTATTATTTGTTGGCATTACATTTACTAATATACCACTGTTCCCATTTCCCTGTTATCAAAGGTTGCTCTGTTAGTCACGTTTAGAGTGCATATACTACTAAACAGTTTTGAGTTTGTTTTTCGAGGTACTGATCAGTTATCTTACATAATAAAAGAACCTAAATGAAAATATTTCAGTTTAAGACGAAATAAAAAATTCCTGAATGTCTCATATCTCTGATAATCTGTTGTTTGAAATTAGGTTCTACTTGATTTTCACCTCAGTTATGATGTTCATGTACAAAATAGGCACAAAAAAGTATAGTCCCAAAGTGAAATATGGAAATTAAGTATTAAAATAATCATTGTATAACATCGTATACGTAAAAATCAATGTGCATTAAAGTAACAATCACGTTCTTTGTCCGTATTTCGCTTCCTACACGAATTTTAGACAGTGACGTAATTGAAATACTTTTTTTTTTGTGACCTGGTGACGTTTGAAAATTTTATCGCAATATGGATAAATCGTTCAACAACTGAAAAAAATTGATACTAACTTTTGAGTAACGAGAAGACATGCTTTTGCACCACCCAATTGTAATATTTAACTTAACTGCATATCGAATAGGATTACTGTAAATTAATTGAAGTAAGAACTTGGGAGATATTAAAATATATGAGAATCCATCTAAAGCAAATGATTTTTCTCCGGATGTTGGCTTGATAAAGTGTTACTGTTCGTATTTGTGAGAAAATATTACTGCAATTTTAATGTAATTTTATTATGTTTTAGCACATGTAATAAAAAAAGAGGAATTGGAACAAATGGATCCAAATGAAGTAATTTAAAGCAATGTAATCAAAACGTATATTCATACTTAGACGCCACTGCGGAGCAGCTGAATACTACATTCCGTGTCACTCTGATTATAATTACTCTAACCAACGTGATAATATTAAATGAGCTAGCTTCTGACTTGACACCCCACACGCAGACATCACAGAGACCACTACGGTACATTAAGTATTAAAGGTACTGTACGTTGGAATCTATGAATCGGAATTACATTCGAAAATAATACCTTAATATATCACATATGGAAACATCAAATAGTTTTCTCCTGTATGTCCGACCGCACGGATCGATTAATAGTTTTACACAAACGCAAGGTACAACCAAAACTGAAGGGTGATCTAGATATTTTATATAACATCTGTGATTTAAAACACTAGTCCATGAGTTAATACCATGCTTGTCGGATTGCCCTCTTGAACTGTATTTTGCTATCCCAGCAGTCGTTCATATAAGATACACCATTAAACCTCCGCTCCCTTTAATTTTTAATCGGCTCGGCAGGAACTCAGTTAACTTTCTGTTCAGCGGCAGTTATCTCGGAGCAAACGAAAATATATAACAGTACTCTCAACTCCTACCTGCTATTATTCTTGCTTAGTGATACTCGTACTTCGAGAAAGAGAGTTGATGCCTGGACTCATTGAAGCGATGAGTCTTCTATGGTTTCATGAGGTTCAATAAAAAGTAAATCGGAGAGTGAAACTGGATGGTGTAAAAATTCCCCCTGTTATTTCGTGTCACGTATTCCACACACAATTGTCAGGTGATAGATTGGTGGTCTACTGGCTTCGGAGCAGGTTTGAAATTGTCTTTGCAAACAGGCACAGGTGCAAGATTTTGAATCTTTACTGTACCAACTTAAAAATGATTTTTATTTACTTAAGCGTTTAATTTATTTAGGCTTATAAATTTCTCTTGGAATGTAAATTTATCTACCTACCTTCCAGGCAGCTCTGCGGATCAAGAAAGTATCTATATTTGAACTTTGGTTTACCGATATAATGAAAGAAGTACACGACTGTGGGATATAAATGAGTAATCGATCTTACTATACTTGCTGTCCAGTAGGCAACTAACCTCTAGTAAAAAATCAAATTTATGTAAATTAAATAGCTGATACCACATAAATTGTAACTGCTTTAGGGTAAGATAACATGAAGGAAGGTGGGTTAAGGATGCATATATGTACACACTTTGACAATAAATTTGGCCGCCACTGAAAAATTCTATCACTCTTATCTTGCACAATCTGACATCAATGTCACCCCAGAAAACAGTAATACAATACTGGCAAGCCAGTATTGCGTTACTGTTTCTTAGGATGACATTGATGTCAGATTGTGCAAGATAATAGTGATAGAATTTTTCAGCGGCGGCCAAATTTATTGTCAAAGTGTGTACGTCTTCTGTTGAACTTTCATTTTTAAGAATTATCGAGCTTCTATTTGCATACATTCTGTGAAAACTGAAATCGTTAAAACAGTATGCGATAAATACTAAGTACCTCACACGGCTAAATACCTGCTACATTCCTTTACTTACAACGATCGGCAGCTGATCTTTCTATACATAGCAGAGCATATTACAGATGACAGAGGTATGAAAAACTCGAAAATTGAATTTCCCTATTAATTGTAGCAAAGTCAGAAAAGACTATCCCCGGTTGCGTAGCTTCAGTGAGCGATTTAACAAAACTTCAGCCCAAAGGAATTATCAGAGGGTGTCCATGGGGTGCAGCTTCGTGGAACTTTCCCACTTTGGCGAACTCTATCAACAGAGGAATTTTCCCCTCAACAGCGGTTCGGCGCGTCAAGGTAAAGATCAATTTCTGAGGGACGGCGAAGTTAAGGAGCTGGTATACTTGTCCCGGAGTCTTGGCCGTTCTTGAAGTATCAGACATTACCCAACCAGTTCATTAGTGTGAAATATCTGTATGCAGTGTGAACTTGTCCAATTTTGTAGTAGAGTCGGCTAATAATCACAAAGAAATTCCCGTGATGATTCAGTAAAAGGTGAGAGATAATGTTCATGACAACCATGTAGCCGATAGTGGTACACCAAAAATCCTCTCAAATTTCAAACTATGAGATGCAGCATCATGTGTCACGCTAATTAATGGGCTAAACATTGCCCGGTGGTGGAACAATTTTTCTCAATTCGGCAGAGAGGAAGAGGTGATGGTGCACTATTCCAAATACCCATATTGTGTGTGAGCGGATACTTTCCGACGTACTGATGAAATCCTCTCCGCCGTCCAGCAGGATGGTGTTGTATAAACATGACGTTTCGGCAGCTAGCTCTGCCGTCTTCATCAGGTCTCTTTTAGCTCGCAACCACATTGTGAGTCCATAAAGTAGGTGCGACAAATTGGATTGAAATTTATACGCCCATCAGTTTTAAATCTGTGGTAGATAAATAGATAAAGAAATTGATATGCAACCTTATCAGAAATGTCTGTGAGGAACGAAAGTGATTTTCAAATCGACAAAATGGCTTTATGAAAGGATATTAATCGGAATCTCAGTTATTGGGCTACATGCAAGATATTTCAGATGAAATTGACAAGGAAAGTCAAAATGATAGTGCAGCATTAGACCTTTCAAAGGCTTTTGACAGTGTGAGCATAAACTGGTGCTAAATACGATGGAATTGTTGGAAAAGTGACTTGCTGAGTTGAGACTTGTTAAGGGGGTAGGTACACTTATAAGGTTTCAAAAAAAATGATTTTTTTTATTATTCACAAAAACAGTTTATAGTTTTGGCTTCATTTTAGTGAAAAAATTATTTCAATATCTTTAACAGTGTGGGAATTATGTGTGATTAAGCAATGCCCTGCACGATTGACAGCCATTTAAATCTTACTGCACTTAAAGGTGATCCAAATCTTTAACCTTAAATATCTCAAAACAGCAATTCATCAAATGGTTTTAAAGATAACTTTTTTCCATATGTATAGATCTTTTTCAAATTTGCAGGACATGTTCTACATACTAAGTACTACAGTCTGAACCATTATTGTTTATGCAGCTTTTCACAAATGGAAAATATGCCTTTATATTTAAACAAAAAAAAAAACAAAAATTTTAATTTCTTGACAAAAAAATTTATAAAAATATAGAGTTAAATATGTTATATTATAGGTTCAACTTGTTTCCTCTATATTAGTTTACAATATTAAAAGAACATTTCTGAAAAATTTCAAATACTATGCCTTTTATCTTTAAAACCCTTTACAACAATATATTTTTCACTGTCAAATTGGATGGTACATTATCCTATTGTTAAACAATATTTTTATTTTAAAAATCAATTTTTATATCTAGCTATAACAGTTCTATGGAGCTATGAAATTTGAACCCTCAAATTTAAATAGATTTGGAGAAAATGACATCTGAACTTTATCAAATATTTGTATGTGTTAGGTGTACCTACCCCCTTAAAAAGCATAAATCAAAGACTTGTGGTAGGAAATGAAGTATCGAAAGAGGTGGAAGTGAAAGTGGGAATGCTATAAGGCAAAGTGTTGGGACCGTTACTATTTACTATTTTAATGAATGATTGTGTTAATAATTCAGAACTTAACTTGTTTGAAGATGACTGAATGCTAAATAATAAGATTAAAACTGTAGATTATTGGTACAGTTCCACGGTGATCTGGAAAGGAAATTTAGTTGGCCAACAAGGTATGAAAATAAGTGCCAAGAAGAGTCATCTTATTAGGTAAACATAAAAACTGAATATGGGATCGTAATTTTTCACGGCGTTGAATATTGGTATATTTTTCTCGGGCTTTCAGCAAATGTGACATCTTAACACGACTGGAAGCCCGAGAAAAATATATCAATAAAAACTGAATGTTTAGTGCGTCATAGGGGAAGAAATTGCTTAAGTTTAAATGTCTTGCCATTTCATTTCATAGTAAACTCAATTGGGCAGGTGGTGGGGAAGAAATTTCAAAATATTTCATTTACTGCTAAGGTAAAGTGAAGTAACTTGCTTGAATGCGGTGGCATGGTACCCACTTTTTGGATGTTAAATACAGGAGTTGGAGAGGTTCGAGAGGAGAGCAACTACAATTATTTGTGAAAATTATCACAGAACGGAATCAGTAGCTGTCATGATAGAGCAGTAGGATTGGAAGTCGTTGCGAGATAGGTGAAGAGAGCGCTGGGAGTATATATAGGGTAATGGGGCTTGAACGGATATTCGTTGATGAACTAGGAAGGGAAAAGATAAATCCTGATCGCAAACTGGCATTCGATTTCTGGCACAAGCGAGCATAGATAAGGGACTGGAATAAATTACCAGCGGAAGTGAATAATTAACCAAAATCACGGAAAGAATGTAACATTAAAATTAGTTAAGTGCGAATGTAGGTAGGTTGGGAAACTGCATTGAAAGAATTTAACATAAAACAATAAGTTGGAAAATAGGTGTTTAGAGAAACAGCCACCTGGGTATTTGCTCAATCGTAATTGAATTAAATTAAATCTTAAATATTTCCGCAGATAGTAAGAAGTGAAGGCATCCGACACTTTAAATTGTGGCGTTATATAATGTGGTCTTATTTGCGATTTAGGAAGAGTACGTCGGAATGGGCCGACATGTATTTCACTCGATTCACACCGAACTAGAGATGGGTCGTTCGCGAGTGAATCAGTTCTTTAGAGCAATTCATTTAAAAGAGCGAGTGAGCAGTCGCTCACTAAAAAGTGAACGGTAGTTCTTCTAGGTGAATCAGTTGATTCCGAAGATCATGAAGGGCTAGCTGACGTGGGTTTTGTTGGAGAGCTAAAAAAAAAGGTCTACTATTTCTATTGAAGTTGACATAAGGGGTTATTTCCAACTGAAAGTGTTGGTATAACCGGATTGTAAGGGGTTAGACCTAAAAAAAGGTCTCAAATAAAACTGAGCTACTGAGCATGTGAACGATTCAAAAGAACTAGTTCTTTTCATTGAGTGATCAAATGAACAAACGCTCTTTTTAGTGAATCACTTTGCCCACAGTGGCGTAGCTAGGTCAACAAGGGCCCCGGTGCAAAAAAATTATTTTGGGCCCTCAGGCCAGACGGGCGACCTTTTTTTTTGCTTTGTGTGCTGGTAGGGGCCCCCTGAACTGAGGATGTGGGCCCTTGAATTGTTCTTTAGGGGCCCCTGAGCAGTGGTTGGGGCCCCCCATGAGCAGCGAGGGCCCTTAGTGAGGGGCTCCTGTGTTCTCAGGGGCCCCTTATAGACGACGGCAGAGCTAAGTTTGCCTTGAAGGCTCTTGGGCCCTCTAAACTGCGCTTGAGGGCCCCTAGAGGTGCGCTTAGGGGCCCCTTGAGGTATGCTTGGGGGCCCCCTGAGCGTGAGGGCCCCGGTGCACTGCACCGCCTAGCCCCATAGTAGCTACGCCCCTGTTTGCCCACCTCTACACCGAATAGTAGTTCCTGCCACCCCTTCAACACAGAGGAAGGCAACAGGAAACCACTGTAGACAATAGTTACCGAGTGTCTCTATGCAGGTCACAAGCGAAGTTCATACACTGCTAGAACGAAAACATGAAATTTCTGTGGTCTTCTTCTAGCATCGAGAGAAATTAATATTGAAAAATATATATATATTTGGAAGAGAATATCTACAAGTGCATGACTTAATGACTAACGTAACATGTTATATAAAAACTTGGTATGTCTAAGTATAATTTCAGACTAGTAAAAGCGAAAATACAGTTCCTGCAGCAATGAAGTGAACTGTGTGACTAAGTCTGGTATAAACCCGCACACTGAAGCCACTCAATTAGACTAGGTGCGCTGGCTCAGCCATAAAGCCGCCCCGGCCTGGCTCTCGTTTAAGGTGAGGAAGAAATGATTTGAGAGATAACACTCGGACACAAAAACCGGGAACCGGGCCAAATTGCGGCTGCCGCATAAACTGCAGAACGAGAGGGCCCGGCGCGGGAATTTAAGGACTGCGCAGGCGCGGCCCTCATACCGCGTAATTTCGGTGAATGGCTCATAAACAGGAGTCGGGAAGGCTTCCAGCGAGTTATACAGTCTGCATTCGAGCGAAGGGCGCGAAGCCAGACGGCAGGGGAGCGAAGGACGCCACCAAACAAAGTGGATTACATCGCAAACGCTACTTTTAATTTTGTCGTCGAAGTAGTAATTTATAGAATTTTACCAACTGCCTGTCTCCATGTTTAAATATTTGCATTTATCAGTCATATTCCATTGAAAACATCTGAGAATACGTATGATCGGGAGCCGAAATGATTTAAGCTAAGAATTACATTAATACTTAAACTTACAAACAAATCGGACATTAACAATTAGAATTTCCCTCTGCAGATCTTAATAGCTGTAATAACTATTATCATTATTATTTGTTTATGGCTTCACGCCTCGTCGCCCTCATTAGAGGTTTGAAATGACAGTGGGTAAGCAACGGGAAGATTTTGGCGATGGCAATTTAAAAGAATCATCCCGGCATTCGCCTCGAATTATTTGAGAAAACCATGGAAAACCCAAATCTCGATGGCTAGACGGGGATTCGAACCCGCGTACTCCCGAATGTGAGGCCAAATCTTTACCGTTCACACTTCACGCTTGGTGCCGTAGTACACATTTGCTTTTAAATTCCACAGACATAAATTTTTCAGATATCCCAACATTCTCGAACTTATTTTCCCTACCAGCAACCATTGTTTGCTCCACGGCAAGGAGATTATTAGTCAATAATAAGTTTTATAAAGAAAAGTGATAAAAAGATTTAGATAAACAAGTTCTTTATATTTTAAGAATATTTTACTTTCTGTATATGATGAGCTCTGTATATCCGATCTGTTGTAAAATTTGCTTGTTTCGATGGATGTACATTTCCTGTACAATTTCTTGATTAATTATCTGTACAAATGGCATATATATATATATATATATATATAAGAAACTTTAAATGGTGGCCTTAAATGTATATATCCTATATATCTCCCGCCTTGCAGCATATTTCGATGATTTCCGGCAGATAATTGAAAAATATGCGCATTTTAGAATTTAAAGAGGACCCTAAACGATCAATAGTATTGTCAATATCAGTATTGACAATACAGCCGTCAATACTCGCAACCAGCCAGTCTCAGTACGGCACCACATTGCACAATCAATAATATTGGCAGTAGTATTGTTAATAACGTTGCTCAGTGTCTCTCTTCCTGCCGAACCAGCAGAGTGAATCTGTGTCGTTTTTTTCTGTTCTGGATTCTGTCCTTCCAAAACATACATAGTAATCGTACAAATGGTTGTATATCTATTATTGTGTTCCTTGTAATTAATTAGCGAAGCTGTAGTAGAAACGCTTATGCATATAAGGCCGTGTGAATTAAAGTTTTCATGGTTTTGAATTTATTCGTTAATTTTATTAATTTCGTTTTATATAAAGGTACTTTGGATTCTTATCCTCCTACTCATGTGCAGTACCTGCTAACTCTCACTACAACATCGAAGTGCATGTAAACAGCTAAAAATCAAAGTTTATGTAATTTGTGTTTCTAATACATTCTTTATATTGTTCCCACAAAGCTTAAATACACGGAGATTCATTTCCACACTATTGTTATAAGGTCTCTACTGCCAAAATTAATCTGAATTATGTTTAAATTTGTCAGCGACATAATATTTCAGCCTTAAATCACTTCATTAGGCAACTGAAGTCTTAATTCCAAACTAAATAAAAATGCTTATAGTACAACGCTTCCTAAATACAATTTTCAGCGCAATTTCTACAATGTTGTTTTAATGAAAATTATTTGATAGGCCTACTGCTGTACGACTCTCATCTTTGACATAAACGTAAAAAAAGGTTTTATGAATGTAAAAGAAATTTAGTAATTTTTATCCAAAATTTTTATGTGTAGAGAAAATTTAAACAGTCAAAATTTAAAAACGAAATAAATTTAAAGTTACGGAAGCAGATAAATTTTGATCAAACATTATGATCTCTCCACGTTTAAATTAGATGGAATGTGTGATTAGACTGGCTTCTGAGTTTTGTTTTTTACAAGTGCCGCGGCGGGTAAGGTTGATGAATCAGGAGAGGGGTTTGGTAGAATTCGCGACCGTTGGATGCCGGTGTACGGGGCTCTACGTTTCCAGCCTGAACGCATGATCCGATAGCATGGAGAGGAAGTTCAGGGACTCGAGAGTAATTGTATTGTCATTCGTCCCTTTGCTGCTCCCGTCTCTTGAAAAGAAATTGAGTTTGAGACGGTTGGTATGTCACAAGAGGTAGAAATCAATATCAGTTGGCCAGTCCTAAATATAGAAAGCACTACAGGATAGACGCCTTCCTTATTTGCGTTTGTGATGATCCAAACGCTGCTGCAAACTCTCTTGACATCCTCTTATATTAAATGCGTTATCTGGAGAATGCGCACGTCGTGTATAGCTGTTGGCTAGAGAACGGTCACGTGCCAGCCGTCACTCGCGAATCAACAGCCACCATAAAGTTACAATAGTTCCTTCATGTTACTTTTTGTTTATTTCCGACAACTAGATGCCGAAATTCATCTAAGAAGATGGGTATTCAATGTTTACGCTGTTTTATCTGTATCAGTTATAATAACTATGTAGATTAAACCATAACTTAAGAATTATTTTTGCAGATGATAAGAAACAATGGAGTTTATTAAAAACTCTGTGAAATGTATCAGTCAAATAAATAACAGTTATCCGTTTTAGAAATATAGTCTCCGTCATTTAATGTAAAATGCATTTATTAAAAAAAAAAATCCTAGGCAAATACACTGATAATCTTACCAGAGTAAGGTAGTCATACCACGAAAAATATCCTTAAAATGATTCTTATTCGTTTTTTCTTACAAAAATTTCCAGAATAAATTCCTACTACCATCATAGATGATACCCTGAGTTTTTGATACACATGTTAGCTATTAAATGAGATTTAAGTTAACCTTTTTGTGTACATTTAAACCATCAAGGATATGACTATGTATATGCGATATGAAACTCAATTCACTAATCGCAATACAACAACGATATTCTTGCCGAAAAATAGTGACCAGAGACATTAGATTAATTGCCATAATACAGTCATAAAGTTAGCTTTTCATAGCAATTTATTCTTAAAAAATGTGGAAAAACATTTCGGCTGAAAAAACGTGGAACTACGATTACATTTCGGTAACATGTCTCTAATGAAAGTAACATTAAGAAACTTTAATTTTCCATGGTCTCTGCTATTACGTAACTGCGTTGCCAGATAAAATGTAAGTGTTGTGGAAGTAACTGCATAAACATACGAAGAACAGCGATAAAAAAATTAATGCGAGGCAATCAATATTTACAAAGCTACAGTTAGTACATTCGTTTAAATTTACATGTTGCTTTGTTTATTTACAACAACTAGATGGAGAAATTGAAGTAAGGCGAAGGGTAATAGTTGTTTACATTGTATTATCTGTATCAGTAATAAGCACTAGGTTAAAATATAGCCTAAATTCTTTTATGGCAGGAGATAAGAAACAATGAAATTTTGTAAAAACCGAGAGAAAGTTTACACGAAATGTACGAATCGCGAAACGTATCACTCAAATAAATGACATATTCCGTTTCTGATATTATAATTTCCATCATTTAAAGTAAAATGCATTTATTTAATTAAATCATAGTAAAAAACTCGGATAATCTAACCACAGCATAGTAGTTATATCACGAAAATATCATTAAAAATGATCGTTATTCGTGTTTCCTTACAAGCTTTTCCAGAATAAATCACCACCATAGATGATGCCCGTCGTTATTCAGATGAGGGTAATAGAAGCTATGATTTTCGAATGCAAAATTAGGGGAGGTTGTGTTTAAGTTTACCAGAATCGCAACTAACACATTTTGTTACAGCAGAATTCACTCTGAAATCAGTTTTACAAACAATTTAAACTACTTTCATAAGCGCAATGTTACTAAAGGTATTAATTAATGCGGGTGGAAGTAGTTCCATAATCATCGTGCTGAATTGTGCCTGGATCAGGAATAAAACTGATATTTCATGGATAGCAAAAGTTTTTGGGATTCCTAATTTGTTTTTAATTTAATTGGTTCTATACTTATGTTGTAATTAATTCAGTAGAAGTTACTGCTTTATTGCCATGTGAACTTCAAATTAAATATGTAGAAATTACAAAATCAAGGCCATTAGCATTATATAATAACAATTCCGTATAATTAACCAACCGCAAAAAAATAAAAATAAAAAAGAATGAACTGCCAGAATATGCGTTCAAGCCGCCAATTTTGACGGGCTCGAAGCTAGTAGGAGATAAATACCTTTTGGCAGAACTTATCTTTTGTCAAATTACTGCTAATTAAATTTGGAGAAGCAAATATATCGCTACGTGTCGCAAGTGTCATTACAAAGGATTCAATGCAGTTGATATATAGTTAGTAAAATATTATTGCCAACTCCCCATAAATCATAAAATAAGGATACTAACCATCGCTTTGTGATTATTCTCTTTAATACCTATTCAGATTAAAATATTTTCTTACTACCGATGGTATTCAGAGACAGTACAAGTCTAAGTGTGAACTGACCTTTATTTAAGATAAATTGGATAAACGTTAATCGTCGGTTGCTAGTCAGGCTCTGTTAACGTTTTCAATTTTGTTTACAGAAATGCTGTGAAATATTTAGCTTATTTTAATGTTTATTTCCGGCTTCAGCTCATAAATGACATTATTTTATCATAGTTTTATTGTTTACTCTGTTTCACATTACGTTAACTTGGTATTCTATTTGCTCTAGAGTCGCGTATATCGTGGTTGACCTTCAAGGTGCGAATCAAGAGGTGTATTTTTGTTGATGGACGTAAAAATGATCTTACCAGAGGGCTGCTAATTTTGGTAAACGTTGAACTACAAAACGGTAAAGTCACAATACCTCAATTTTTACTTTTCGCTTTGATGGCTTGGTCGCAAATGATTTTGGTCTTGTGCAGGTAATTTCATGTAGCCAGAAAAGTCATTCTTCTAAGTTAGCAGTCAGCGGGAGAGATTGAAAATGCTTCCACTGTGCAGGCTGTTACCTATATTTCTACAGATAATTACCGCTGATGAATTCCTACAAGATACAGTGCTGTCAACTGAACAGCATAACCACAAAAAATTTATACGATTGTTCATAATGTTTACGTTTTCCACAAATTCGTCTTTATAACAATAACAGGAATGGGTGTATTCGGATCTGAAATATAAAGAGAGAAATATCAGAATGTATGAAATAAGAATACTTGAAAGCTGTGCCTAATGAAAAACTGTTCTCTCCTTTGATTATATCACAACAGAAATCGAAGGCTGCAGAAGAGGAAGAAGCCAGTACTCTACCTAAGACAGACCTGGGTTAGGACCTGGAATTGTTAGCGATAGGTTCTACAAATGGATTTTTCGCGTTTTTAGTTACCCTTTCGAGGTAGGATTTTGAAAAAGGACAGAGATAAGGACGCAACATGCATTCCATCCTGTGAATGTTGTAAGGGTGTCAGCACATGTATTTTTGAATGCGCTTTGAAAAAAATTCTGAAATGTAACTGTTTAGATCTCTTAAGTTACAATTACAGAATTATTCTGTTTTTGGTCTGAATTTTTTCTAAACAACATACTTTCTGTTCCTTTCATCTTTGTAAACTAGCAGGTACAAGTGGAACTTAATGTAATTCTACTACTAGATACAGTAAAAAATTACATCTCTCGATTCTAGCTTTACCTTCCTCTTATTTTGTAACTTTTGAGATAATTCATTGACTTAATTTAAAGTGAGAACAAATATGCAGATACTGAATGGAGTTTCTTGGGGTTGCTTTAGTCACATTACCAGTTCTCCGTCATATAAAATCGCATTAAATACAAACGATTTTATCGAGTGAATAAAAAGAGAGTGTAGCTTTTACAGTTATAATTTACTACAAATTCTCGCCATTTGAGGCTTAAAAGGGGATTTGGACCTAATCAGTACTTTAAAATGAGGAAACTTTGAACCAAGTAAACAAGTTAATCGCATTAACAGATGAGTTTTTGGCATCCGCTGAGAACATGAAATACACTTCTTCCTTTTCAAAACTTATTTTGTATTTCTGTATGATAACTACTAAGCGACTTTGATGGGTACTTAAGGAAACGTTGGAATCTGTAAAAGCAAGATTGCATTGCTAGAAGTAGTTGGAATTGATAACAGCGTATGAAATAACAGAAAGAATATGGTGTTCCCGAAAACATGAAACATTATCAAGCATTTAATCTATTCTAAGACGAATTTCTTAAATTTGTGGGTAACTTTTTATAGACTTAATGTTATGTATTTTATGTTTTAAGTAATGAACAGCTAGTACAATGTATGCTATAGAAAGATAAAGATGCGTAATAGCTTCGCTTAAGTAGCACTTACTTCACACTTAATCTTACTGTGTTCTGTTATCTCACTTTTAAAATTAGACAGATGTTCACTCGGTCCTTGGAATTTGTTAGATTAGGTTAATAAGGAACAATTTTAACGTGTGCGATTATAGAAGATGTAGTATTATATCTCACACATCGAAATACAATGAATAAAAGAAGAGAAGGTTTTAAATATATATATTTACTTATTATATATCTTTTCAAAAAACTGGATGAAACATAATTATCGCCAAATTAGTAACAAAGGAATATTAGCAGGAAAAGTTTTAAATCAATCGATTTAATTTCTGTTGTGTAAATGTAAACATACTTTTGTCAAGTCTTGATCAGGTTAACTCTTCTGGTGACATAATCATCAGGTTTAAGGTTTCCTTCTTGCTGAAATGTATTAAACTGTCGCTGTACGAATTTCAAGCTAAAATTTGCAAGGGGCAAATGTAGGTTGGTGCAGGAAAGGGGGAACGTGGGTGTGTAGGAAAATTGCGCTCCATTGCAATTTAATTAAATGTTATATTATTAAATTGAATGTAGTAAAGGATTTTTTGCTCGAAACATAACATTCTTATGCTTACACACGTAGTTCAAATACAGTTTCCTACGATGGAAAATGTCTCAAGAGTACAAATTAATAATTGTTGAATGTACACTGAGGATGCTGGGTGAGCGGTAAGTTTCAGGCGTCTTATTCGGGAGGACGTGGGTTCAAACTATCTTCCGGCCATCCAGATTTCACTTTCCAGTGGTTTCACGGAATCACCCCAGGAAAATATCGGGATGGTTCCTGCGAAAGACCATGGCCGAACCCTCTCTCACCTTTAATGATCTCGATGTCGACGAGACGTAAAGTAATAAACAATAATAAGGTAATTATGGACAGAATACTTTCAGTGCTTTCTTTAAGAAACTATTTCTCTGGCGGATACAATCTGACTTTCAGTCTGCAAGTGGACTTCATACACTTAGCCCTGTATATGGTCTGCCCACTAAATATAACGAGCGTTCCAGACCCGGCTGGAAAGAATGTTTTGTGAAAGACCTCAGAGCATCGTCTGGGGAAATCAACCCCTGACCTATATGAGAACTGGGGGTAGAGTGTAGGAGAGCGCCATTACTTTTAAGACAACAGGCCCTCAGCGTTGGAATACCTTCCCAGGATTACAAAAAGCTGCAAGGTTTAGTTACACCAAAGACTCTCAACTCTGATTCTCACACATACGTAACGTACATATTTTTGAAATAAAATATCTCTCAACACTGCTTGAAAATCCTGGGATAAAGCCTTCTTACAGCCAAAATTAAACAAAGTGCATACAGATTCCTCTTCAGTTGGAGAAGTGTAACCGATTGAAAAACACTGTTTCAATGGAATTAAATTCACGTTGATAGCGTTTGGAAGAACATATTGTCTCTGAAACATTAGAGTCGTAGCTTCTACATAGGCTAACAGGATAAAGATCTTTATTTAGATTCTGTGAGGAATTATCGACGTACCAAAACAATAATGTTTACAGAATATTTATGTTAGGCTAAGAGAACGAAAACGTTCATTGAGCGAAAAAAAAAAAAAAAACGAACACAACACTTTCTGGTTTTTTGAAAGCGGCAACACATTATTCGCGTTATGGCGCCTACAAAAAAACAGCCAGAACGCGTTTTGGCTACCTCAAAAGGATTGAAATTCGCGTTTGGTCCAGGTCGCATTCTTCACACATGACGACTCACATTATTATTTTTTTCAGAGACTTGTAACGCGACGAGAGTAAAAAGAAATATATGTAAAGCAGTTTTTCCCGACGAATCTGATGGTTGAAGATCTCTCGGACATGCGGCCGGATCAATTGATCGTAGTTCAACGAATTTTCGATGGCGTAACGTGCCATCATCTTCAGGCGTGAGGAGCGCAGTCAAAGAAGCGACTGCCGGGCCGGACCTGCTGGGGCGTATTTATACCCTTCGACCCATCCCTTCCACTCCCGCCGCGGCGCTCCGATAGCGGTGGTGGGGGTGGTACGCTCCGATGCGTCGCGCAGTGATCTTCAATTTGCATACCACCTTCGTCGCGAACTGTGCCTTGGCTGTGGTGTTTGCGGAGCCGCTTCACTGCGTGTTGTGGTCGTTTCTTTCCCTCAATGAGCGTTTTCGGTCTTTGACCCCTAAAATTTATAATGTATTATAGAAAGCTACGATATTTATGGTGTTTTGGTGAAACATCATTTTGTTATACTTACTATTTACCGCGTACCATTTGTTGACTTGGAGAAGGATGAACTAGTATGACTGAACTTCAATGTGCACTTGTGAGCACTTGTAGCGTAGTTGCTGGCGCCTTTGACTCACTGAAAGTGCCAATTCAAGACCGGTCTAAGAAAATTGCAAGCTGCTTTTGTCTTGTGTTGTCCTTGTAGCGACAGGGTAGAGTTAATCAAGTTATGCGAAAAAAAGGCGTTCTAACAAAATACTTCGGAACAATAGAGTTGGTTGTTTGAATTCATTCGTCAAATAAAGTCTATTTGTTTTTTTACTTAAGAAAATGAAAAAACGTATTCACTGAATTTTTGACACGTTCACACGAATGTATACGAAATTAGGACTCTCAATCACGGTTTATTCTATGTTAACAACGATTTCTTCTTCGTTAGCTGATAAAAATCATGTCGATGAAGTGTTAAACGATATATAAACCAAATTCCAGATGACAGGTGTCAATCATTTATAGACATAATAAATGTGATACCAAGAAATAATGATTCGAAAGAAACGGAAGTTTGTAAGTAGCACTATCATGGACCATATTACAACTGTTTTCGCTTTGGCTGCAATATACAAACAGAACTAACATCAGAGTGCACTAGAGTATCGTAGCGTTAACGGCCGAAGACGAATCTGTATGCAGTAAATTCAAACCTGCTTTAAGGGTAAGCATCGGTGAATAGGTAGAATTCTTCGGCGATACATACAATCCAGATATACATATTTACAGAGTCTAAGAGACACCGGATAGTTGGACTACGGGAAACGGGATGGTCTTTCTGTCAAGGACCATCTGGTCGATTCTAGCTATACACTGCGACAGTGTTTACATCAATGAGACTTGAGGCAATACATAGTCGGTGAGAAGGCTCTGGGAAATCAATTAAGACCATCAGAAGGGATCGTTTCAAGCGCGCAACCAGCCAACTGTGTCCTCAAACGAGCAAAGGTCCCTATATCCCCAGATACTATTGCAAGAACACTTGTAAAAGAAGACATGTAATTTCAACGCCCCTTAAGTCGTCTTCCATTGATACCTCAACATCGGCGAATTCGTTTTGTCGTAAGCGGGTGACATAAACGGCAGTATAATGGCGATATACTTTCTTTTTTGAAAAATTCCGGTTTTGTTTGGAGTCGGAATAGTTCTGTATACAGTTATGGAGGTGATTTGTAAAACAACAATTTTGGCTTCATTTTAGAGCGACAGAACTGGTGAATCTTGGAGTGGAAACCAATATTCTCGCTTGGCAGTTATCAAAGGACCATTGAAAGTACAGCGATACTGCTAAATGATTATACAGCCTCACGCGCTTTCCTTCATAGCGCGAAAACAACGGGTCATTTTTCAATATGATAATGCTGGTCCACTTATAGTACGTGGTTTTATGGGCTACTTTCATTCCGTCTACAAATATAAAAACTTGTTGCATCAAGTTTGAGACAATTTTTCACAGGATTATGTTAGACATCTCTCTGACTGTATGACCACAGGCTACACTTCCTACCTCATGCATCCACGTTAGTGGTGGTAGAACAGGATATTAAAGTGTACTTACGAAAATCCCGAAAATAAAACTCATTTGTTATTGATATTGTAATAACTTATTTTGTATAACTGTTCTTATTATCTAAGTCAAGTTTCATAGCGTTTCGGTATCTCCTGATGAGTCGCTTCTTATGACACTGAATGCAATTAGAAGAATAATACATAAAAGCAGGAGTAATTCGAAAACAGGGAGCTTCTAGTTTCTATATACTTCAGAATCGAAATGGTGTGTTGCTATTTCTGTTTTCGATGCAGGCAAAGAAACATATTGTTAATATCGACTATAACCGCCTTTTCCTCCTGCTCCAGTAGACGGATATGGCCCACTGCAAATCAAAACGATTTCAGCAAATTGTACATTCAACACGTTCAGTCTTTCGTTTTGGTACTAAAGATGTTTTATTTCCCAGCTTTTAATCTCTTGATATTTGCACGCAATAAAGAGCTAGCCAGTTTAAATTAAGCTGTCAGAAAGAATACGAGGATCGTAAATTAAAAGTTATGAGGTGGATGTTTCCATTGGGACGACTTAAGCCCCTGGGCTGGTTGCTCTTAATCTCTCTCTGACGTTAGTAACACTGTCGAGGCTGCTTCGGCTGACTTTTGGCCTAAATCGGTCATGGCCTATGGCCAATTAGCAATGGAGTTTAGAAGTGTCGTCCAACACATATAGTGTTCAACGATTCAAACAGAAACAGGAACATAAGTTTGTTTTTCAAACATCTTCTCAAATGAACACCGGTAATCAAATGTGTAAGTAACTTCACTGGAGAAGATTTTTGTGTTCTGTGATTTCAAAATGTTTCCGAAAAATATTCTGCAGTAATGTTTTAAAAAAAGGATAAAACTATCTTAACACCCATCACACTTTTAATATATGATATGATACTAAAATTTTTCAAATATCTTATTTTATAAGTATATGTCCTGCTGCTATTAATAAGGTACCTCACTGTAGGGATGACACAAGATTGATATAACATTCAGCTAAAATAATTCATGCCCTCAAAAGTACTCGACCTGTGACCATTGCTTTGCCTCGGGCGCTGCTGATACTATTGTTCAGTGCTAAGCACTCTGAATATATAATATTTTTAACAAAATTATATTGATATAAGGCAAAGTAACCGCAAAATTAAAAAATTTATATTTCCATCACAACTTACAAAGTATATTGGATTTTTAAATAATATTGTCGTTTAAACATAGAGTATAGTCAATGTAAGGAGTGCTTTAGTCAACCGTATCATGCCTTGTTTACGCTAATGCAACTTGATGGATGATTTGAACTAAATCTTGAATTTTTTTTTGGAAGTAATCAGTGTAAGATACATTAAAATTCCAGTTCGGGTCACGTAGAGGTATACCTAACCACGTACAGAATCGTTGGATGAAGGCAATTAATGCGAAACTGGAATTCAACATTTATTCTACAGTCGTTTATAGCTCCCTGAACGTCCGCCGGTCAATAGATCATTAATATATTGTACATGAAGCGTAATTGGCTGAGTCCCGTTCGGTACACTACCACATATCATTTTTTCCAGGTTATGCTGAACACTTTACAGACGTTTTTTGTCTTACTGGTAGTAGCACGCTTTTTGCCGTTCTGCACCGTGCGTCGGCATTTTAATTAATTTGCAACAGTAATTAATTTGTAACCGAAAAATTATGAATAATATCAATTAATCACACACGTTGAATCGATAAAAAAAAGTAAAATTAAAAGGCAACAGGATCAAATGATATTTCTAACAACGTAGATGCTCCTTTTGTACAGCTGCGAAGAGGTAAACTTGTTGCGTAACATCTTTATTTCTCTGTGACGTCACTTCCGTTACGGATTTCCGTTATAATACTGAGTGAAATTCCTCCACATCGAAAACAGAAGTTTAAATAATAATAAAAGAAAAAAATTCTCGCTTTCCTTTAGCCCATCAACTTCCAACTCAGCTTTCTGAACAAAATCCCTGTCGTCATGAGACGAGGAACGTTTGTCGAAATGGGAACCTTAACAGACATTAGGAAGAATAGTGAGCGTTATTACAACTTTACGAATGCTGATAAATGTACGCCTTTGTAACTTGGTAACTTGTTTGATAATGACGCACTGTTCTGAAATTTGAGACTCAGTCATTTCTACTACTTCAAAATATGACTTTTGTGCATTTGTTTTTGTCTTTTTTAGTGTTTAATAGCCTTAATTGACAAAGTTATTCATAGTTAAAAAATTTGAGAAATTTTGCTCTGAAATAAAATAATTGATATTAAATTCATAGTATCACCTTCATGTCTGAAAAACAAATGACATCTTTATTAATAACATAAAACCGCAAGTTTATACGTTTTAAATCAAATTCAAGCGTAATACAAACTTATGTTGCTCCTTTTTAAACTTAATGGAATAGGATTATTTAGTAATCAGCTTATAGTAATGATAGAAAAGATCATTCGATTCGATGCATTTCTGATATTTCCGTGGCCTGTAATTATAATAGTGATAGCGGTAAATAAATCATCCAAATTTGTTTTTCCATAGTGGCCTTTGATCAGCTACAAATAAATTTAAATTCATGTTGTATATTAGGTACTCAGTGGGTTTAATTATAAACTGTTCTAATAGCAAATTTATATTCTATATTTAAAACAAAAATCGGATAAATTTGTGACAGAAAAACTTATAAACTACTGTGCACATTTTGATGAGGCTTTCACCGTTTTAAAGCTCAGAATCTCAGTTGATTTGTTTGGTATGTCTTATGTTCCAACGTTACAGAACGCCGGAGCATCAAAGAGAATTCTGAACGTATGGTGACGTATACCGAAGGTAGAACGACTAGATGTTGCACACTTCGCACTAATTAGACAACTACAATGTCTCTGATCATAGCCTTCAATGAAAGCAATAAAAGCAGTTTACAATAATAAATATTTTGCACACTAAACACAAATTGGAATATTTGTTCTTTTAATTTGAGATATTCTGTTTTTTAACGCCATAGATGGCCGTATTGAATGCGAGAAACTAATAACGAAAAAACAACAGAGATTTTCTTTGATCGCAATCTCTGTCAGCACAACTACAATGTTTCTGGCTATCGTCTTTAGCGTTATGTTCACAATAAAATTGCGCTGCAGTTTGTAACTCTCTGCAACAAATCGAAAGTAAAGAATATTTCTTTTCCATATCTCGTTTATACCAGAATATTCATAAAATAAATATGTTGCAACGTCTTAAGACATACATTAAATTTTATCTTTGACCCCCAAGCTTTAAAATTTTGTATGCATTTTTACATCATTAATATATTTTACCATGTCAATTAATATAACACGCTACAATAATATGATTAGCAACCATACGTTTTAGGGTTGTATTACACAGGACTTCTAATTTATTTTACTCATAAAGGAACGTATGGATATCAGTCTGAATCGTATATGTACGAGAAACTACCAGATTAAATATACACGTAGCTTGCGTTACTGGAGACTCAGTACGTTTAGGTGGTGTGAAATTTCACTCGTGTGACGAAATCTGAATAGAGATCTCCAGCATTGAAGGTAGATGCCTCAGTACTGACCTAGAAACCTGCATTTGCTCCTGAGGTACACGATACTGTTGTCTTACTGTGATGAAGATTACGATCGCATAGCAACTCTCTCACAAACATGATAATTCAATTCATAATCTGTTCACAAATCGCCGATTACATTGAAACAAAAAGTGTAACCTCTACTAGATAAAATGTTGAATATTTATCTTGGTACACTTTATCTAACTACACGTTGACTTTCATTCCAAGTTATGCGTGCATACTATTACTATTACTTTTCACCTTTCGATAATTTTTTGTTCCTTCCTAGTTCTCTTTCCTCTTTTTTGTGTCTTAAAAGAACTTGGAATGTAGGTTCTTCCTTATATTATTAAATATTCTCCTTTCACGTGGAAAGAAACGAAGAGGTCAACAAAATAAAGTCCAGTTGTACGTTACAACCATGAAAACGACGTAAGGAGGTAAATCAAAGGAAAAAGGAGAAAGTATTAGTGCATTTCGTCACAGACTTATTTCGCAACAAGCCTAGTAACGGTCCTGTTGGTTTCTCCTATGCTCTTCAGCCAAGGATGAAGAAATTAGTTGAGCCGTGGGTTTCTTCCGCAAGTTGTGGATAACATTGAATTTGCTAAAACAATTTGGTAAAAATCAATAGCAAACCATATTTTAATTGTCTTTAAGATGGTAAATATAAAACAAACACAGAAACAAAATTAAAATTTATGGTGGGTCTTGAAAAAAATGGATATAATTTTAAAAATATTCGCACGACGTATTTATTATCTGATTCATGAAATTCTCTATCAATGTTATGTATGACTTTTTCACGACAAATAATCTGCAGGATTATCAGATTTTTAAAAATTAATTAGCTTTTTTTAGGAAAACCATGTACACCAAATAGAATGCAATTGATCTTTTCACAATTTTTTTTAGAAGCCGATATTATATTATCATCGTATCATTCAGCTATCTACAGTCTATCTTCTACAGTACAACTTCCGACCTTCTTTATAATCCAAAATAAATCGTTCGGTATTTTTCTAACAGAATTCTGCCTCGTTAAGTTATTTCTACTAAGTTAGCAAACTCTAATGTTCCTGTCATTGATTAATAGTAATCCTTTTATTACTGGCTTTGGTGTATTCTCACTGCTACTTTTTCTTTCTCCCTACATCTGCAGTCAAGGCCCTTTTGGTTACCTACTGATGCCTTCAGCAGCAGCTACCGACCTGAAAATCACTGTACTGATCCCACCATTACTGGAAGCGGAGAATCTTAAAGCTTTAGCTCCCAACTTGTTTTCCAATGTTGTTCAGAGATAGCCATTAAAGATTCCAAGCCTGTCCAAAGTAACGTCTCTGCATCTAGGTTTACATATTTCCCGCTGGGGTTTAGATGCTGCTGGTCATGGAATTGCATCAATTAAACCATCGCATGCTGTGAATTTTTTGTTCCCCACGTTCCTCTCTCTATGTATAACGTAATCTTAACCCACTCACTAATATCATCCTTTGTGCAAAACCTTTACAGAGCAAACATATCCTTTTCTTAGTTTTTCTTAGTTTTAAAAATACTTATAACCTACTAGTCTGGTATTGTAAACGTCTGCCTTCACCTCTCCGAACGTCATTATCCAGCAGAAAGAATATTTTACTCTTCCGAAAGTCCTGATTCATGCTAAATCTACCTACCTTAGGCTCTTCCTTCCCTGCCTCTCGTAACAGGGCAAACCTATTACTTTACACAATTTCATAAACATTTGAAACCTTTTTCTGTACCTTTTCTTTTGTGATCTATTACTAGCACCTCCCATCTTCTATTCCATTCACACTCAACTCAATTACTATTCCTTAAGATTTTAACAGGCGTACCAGGAGAATCCTATACATTTTAATAATTTCTCGGGCTTCCGCGATCGTCTTTATTAATGATTACTAGATTTTCGGGGTATGCTGCGTTGTTTATTTTATAGTCTAAGCTTTCGGTTGCCATTAAAAATAGAAACGAGGGCAGTTTTTTTATTTATTTATTTTCTATAATGACGTTTAGCTACGAGCTCAGTTGGGGCGGTGTTTACATTAGCGAGACGGCTCGCACAGTAGCCGTGAGACTTGAGGAACATACCCGCCACTATAAACACAACAAGAGCGACAAATCCGCCTTAGTTCGCCAAGCCATTAACGCCGGACATGAAATAAAATTTTAAGGCTCGAGGCTGCTGTGGAAAGAAGATCAGTGGCTGCCTCGACGAGTGAAAGAGGCAGCAGAAATTTTGAAGAATACCACCTTCAACGAATGCAGCGGTATATTACTCTGCGATGCTTGGTGCTCGTTGCTATGTCAATTTAAATTGTATCTCTGACGAAGGCTGTAGAAGGCAGTCAAACGCTTAGACTATCAAATAAACAACGGGGCACAACCCAAAAATCTACTAATTCTGTACATTCTCTCAGATACTGTAACACATGCGTGTATTGTATATTGGTAATTTCAGAACATTAAGGTATTGGTATTAATGTAATGATTTTAAGGTATAAATATTTAATATCAAGGAGATGAGACAGAAGATATGAGTGTAGGCAGATATCTTGCTTAGTTGGCGGGAGAAATCAGTTGTTGACGACTAGACGTCTGTGACGCCAGCCATCTATAGAAAAGTAAAAACAGGACAGGTAGCAGATATATTTAAAGTTTATCGATAATCTGTACACAGACTCCTATAAGAAACAGATATTGGTTGTGAACCTCTGAAATTAAAATACTACGGTTGTTAACATGAGAGCATCCTGAAACATAGATCCCGTTTGCTTTGAATATATATATATATTAAACACCTCCAGAACAAAGACGGAGCTATTCTGTTTGCGGCAGTGGTAGCGTGTATGTCGGATCTGTGCTTGCAGCTGTTGTCTTTTTGTACCACATGGGAGCCAGCGGACATTACTGGATAATGTGAACAATGAGTGTCTCTCATATATGGATTGAACTAAACTTTAATGAACAACATCAATTTAAGGAAACTGTTGGTGATGATGAGTGGATACGATTTTGAAAGCATAGAACAATTGAGTTGGATAGTATCTGAGGATAAGTAGACTATCATATTGAATAGTGTGCTATCATACAAGATTGATTTTAGAATAAATATTAATCGTTTGTAATATACATTTTTTCTTCTTTAACCTGCTCCTTTATTTTTAAATAGACCGATATACCAAATGGATGTAGTCATTATTTGGTGAAGAGTCTGATAAAATTAACGAACGGAAAGAATTGAGGCGATAACTTAATCAGGTTACAATTAACCGAAAAACAGTAGATACAGAAAGATTTTTTTTTTTGGAGGCTGGCTGTTGTAGGGTTATTAGGCCCTTTTCAGCCAAGAGGGAAGGGATTAGGAAGGAGTTCGTCCATGGCCTTTAATAGGAACCATCCCAGCATTCGCCTGGAGTGATTTCGGGAAACCATGGAAAACCGAAAGCAGGATGGAATATCACGGGTTCAGAACTCACATTGAAGATCATAGATCCTCACCCGTACCAAAAAAAACACAGGAGGTGGTGTTCTTGACCGGTTGCGTGACGTAATTGCCGTGGGGGTCAAACCTTCCGAAGAAGATCAACCCCCTTCCCTACAAAAAAAAGTGCAGGGATTGCTTTATCCACAAAGGATACCTACTGAACCAAGGCAAGAACACCTGGATCGGTTAGGAGTGACACCTTAGGGGAAGGTGATACGCCTAAAAAATGAAGAAGAGGAGAATATTATATACCATATTCTTCATTGTTATTTGAAATATATTCCATGTAGCAATGAGGAGTGAATGCGAGAGGGTACTCTAGGCGAATGCCAGGATTGTTCTTTCAAAAGAGTATGCCCAAATTCTCCTTCCAATTCCTTGTCTCCAGCCGTATAATAGTAATATTTAATCAAGCAATATGCAAAAAATATAAAAATAAATAAATAAAATAAATAAAAAGGAAACCATAACTTTTCTCTCCTGAAATATTTTCCTTAAATTTAACCTCCAATTTCCTCCCATCGTAGTCGTAATGTAATAGTTCACAGGGTTGACTCTGATTCATATGAATTTAATATTTATTTTGTTGAGTCGGTAAGGTTCTTGCAAACCAAAACATAAGTAGTCACCTCTCGGGCAACCAGAAATAGCGCGTCTCGGTGCCTCGCAGTCTTGTGGTCACTCACGTGTGTCTCATGTAAAGCAGAGCATCCTCTTTATTTCTGTTATCCGTCTCTCGACTGGTTTGACGCAATCCTCCATCCCTTCCTATCTCGTGCTAACGTCTTCATGTCAACGTACTCGTTACAACCAACGTCCTTAAATATCTGCTTCATATATTCTAATATCTGTCCTCCTCTACAATTAATTCCTTCGACTGTTCCCTCCACTAACAAATTAATCATTCCCGCAAGTCTCAAAATTTGACCCACAATCTTTCTGTAATACTCTTCGACAAACTTCTTTCCCACCCATCAGCAGCAAGATACGTTCATTTCGTACTTTATCTGTCCACTTAATTTTCACTATTCTTCAATAGCACCACATTTCAAATGCTACAATTTTTCCTTTTTTCCGGTATTTCTAAAGTCCGTTCTTTGTTACCACAAAATGTTGATAAAGGGTTGTGTTTAACACATAGAGTTTAAAAAATTCCTTTCTTAATCCTCACCAAGGTGAATAAGATCCTGCCGTGGGAGTCGAGGAGACGGGTTGAAGGGTATAAATACCGACCCGGCCGGTCCAGCCCAACAGTCACCCCTCCAAGTATTAACCACGCCCAACTGATATCAATAACCTCAGGTCGAAAGCTGAAGGTAGAATGCGGACACTCTACCCCATACTCAATCCAATATCCACTTTACCAGCTGACCAGGCCCTTCGAATTTACACGTCGCTGGTTAGACCAGTGTTAGAATATGCTCCCGTTGTGTGGGGAAATGCAGCGACCACACATATCTAAAAGCTCCAAACGGTGCAAAACCGGGCCATCCGGTTTGCCTGCAAACTCCCCAGAGAAACGCCTACTGCTGTCTTGCGCCAAGTCAGCGGTTTACAAACAATGAAACAGCGTTTGAAGCAAACAGCCACTACATTTTACAACAAGTGTGCGCGGTCTGAAAACCAACTAATAGCCAGCCTTGGCAACAGAGTCCATTATAATGACAATATTAGGTGGCCAGACCACCTCCTAGGAACCGTGCATAAACCACGTAGCTCAATTTTGGCCTCTTGTGAACCCCGGCCTCCCCCCCACGTAGGCCTACGTGGCTTTTGCCTCTACCCCCTCCCTCCCCCCCCCCCCCCAACGTAGCACGTAGCTTTTTTCCCTTTTGATTTCAGAAGACATTTTGCACCGTTTCTCTTCGTAAATTACATACGGGGATAATTAAATGATGGAAATAAATATTCACATGCTCTTGTGAGTTCTATTCCTCATTTTAACTGTGAAAAATGTTATGAAAGGAAAGCTACGTGGCCTGGCTTGGAACCCCCCCCTCCCTTCCCCCACGTAGCCTAGTGTAGCTTTCCAGCCTACCCCTCGTCCCCCTGGACCGAGCCACGTAGTTTGTGCACGGTCCCCTATTACAATGACGAACATGGAGCTGACTACTCCCATTATGCTACACCGATAATGAAACCTGAATATACCTGAGCTGGAAGGAGATACGTGTAACCGTCAGAACTTCCCCATACTCCGGGAACGCTGCCACCCTGTTAATGTTAGTTTGTGGCCAGCCCAACAGTCGCGTCCTGAACTGCGCTCTTAACGCTGACCAGCAGACGCTACCTGAAGATGATGTCACGTTACGCCGTCGAAAATTCGTCCATACACGATCAATTGATCTGGCCGCATGCCCGAGAGGTCTTCAAGCATCAGATCGGCGGGAAAATCTACGATTACATATCATAAAGTTATTGATTTGAATTCCTGTAAATAAATAAAAAGTGTTCTCAGTTTAAGTGTTTACAGTTTAATAATTTAAAATAATTACACGTAGCTTTTAGAAATCAAGCTCTGCAATGAATACGCAACACTGCGTCATCCAACAATAGCATACATCGATATACTGGTTACAAACACGAATAAATGTGTTTACTAATAACAGTTGTATTAAATTATGTTAGAACTGAAATTATTAATTTAATTTACCTAGAAAATTTAGTTAATAATTCAATAAACTGATAATTATGGCCGCCGACTGTCCCTCATAAACAAACAAAGGTCACGCATATCTTTCTTACGAAATGTCAAAGTATTACGTGGTTCCATACTTTCCCTCACGTTCCAACATAATATGAGAAGTTATTAGACGGATTAGAAGTGGGAATAAACAAACCCAAATATCCGCCAGCATTTATCATAGCTTCCAGTGACGACTACAAGAGTTCCCCTCCTTTATAATATGATCTCTGGCGGCACGGTGTTAAGTGACAGTAGAGACGCCCGCCTTATGTGTGCGCTCCCGCTTCATGAATAAGTCTCGCTCCCCTCCTTCGATAATGCTGGGTGGAGGCCATTTCTCTGCTGGCGACAGCCGGCATTATTGTCGCGTCTACGTCATAGTCTCTAAAGCCGGCCGGCAGACGGCTCGGACTGTAAGATTTAATACTTCGCTCTAGGAGAACTGGTGGGCAGAAAAGAAAAACGAAGAGAAACGAAGTGAAAAGAAGAGAAAGAACCGTCCTTGGCGGTGGGGATTCGGTGTCTCTTGCCGGAGATATTCCCGTTTCTCGTAACCGGTAGTTTGTGTGCTCAATAAAAAAAGAAGCAGTCGGCGATAGCGGTGCGGCTCGAGGTAATCACTGTTAGCGCCAGAGATAAAACGTATCGGGCATGGGGCGTGTCTGCTGCAAGACCAAAATCCGATTAACGGCACTCGGCTGCTTTTTTTCTTTTTGTCTCTTGTTCCTCGTCTCGTTCACTCTGCGCCATTGTTCCAGGGTCTAATTTCTGATGTTACCGACAGTTTGTGGTTTCTGGAGGGAATTATTCTGGAGAGGTAAGACCAGAGCTTTTAATCTTCGTTAACTCACTTAGATTTTTATATCAAGAGACAAATGTTTGCTGTCGGTTGCAAGTTTTGGTGGTTTTCTGGTACCCGATTTGTGTCACCGACTTCTCAAATATCTAATAGTTTCCGAAATTATGGATTTATCTGTTTTGAACCATGCGCATGACATTGTTCTGCTAAAGGTCGTAGGAATAAAATAAAGTACCTGTCTCTGCTTTAGAATGTGCATTTATTTCTTCTTTATCTTAAGAAGACTTGAAAAAAGTTATTGGCAATAGACTGGTATTACAACATCCGTTTTCCTGTATACACAGTCCAACCATATAGTTTTCTGGGCGTATTGTAACCTGTACCGGTCATCATATAATATGTAAGAGAACCTTTTAACAATATAGGAGAGAACGGGGCAAAGTGGCCATGGCGGGCAAAGAGGCCATGGAAGTTTTTGGGGCATAACGCGGGAAAAATCATAACTTGTGCAACTTAATGCCTTCAGTTATCTTGAGAAGCCAGATCCGGTTAGCGTATCATCTCTGGAAGTTATTAGAATATTTGAGGTTTTTGATGGTCCTGATGTTTGGTAAGTGGTCAGTTTATTAGTTTATTGCTAAGAAATCACATGACTTACCGCTTCTGAACAAAATTCTCTCGCAATAGTGATGTTTTTGCTGTAAGTTCCTGATTTGCTGATCATGATTGTTTCTTTGCATTGTTAAGTTAGAATGACGTTTCTGTAACTGCGCCAAAACGGGCAAAGTGGCATCTGTCTGTTGCGCACGGATTCTTTTTGTTCCTTGCAGATTATTAACATTATACAATGCTTTAAATAGATGATTTATTATCATGTGAAGATGGAGTGAGTATATTAATAATAATAATCAAGAAAGTAATTAAATAATTTCTATTTTGTGGTAGTATTTCAACGACCGGAATCTTATTTTTCTATGAGCCCAAAGGATATAATCATGCAACAATACCAAGAAAAAGCAAATGCAAAGGTCGACAAATTGGTCCTTTGCCGATGGTCACATCAAGATATATAAAATGTGCTTAAAGCTGACAAAGCAAACAAAAAGAAGAAAACAAAAAAAGAAGGAAACCAATGTTGGATAGAAAACCACCAACCGCAGGAAATCTAACCCAAAAAGAGTGTTTTTTAATGATAAAGATGATCAAGAATGCACTCAGTGCCTGTACTGCAACGAAAGTATTTCAGCTCAAGATCACAAGAACGATGGATCCAGTGCCAAATGTGTTACGTTTGGGCTCACGAACTCTGTGATGAAGTTGAACGAAGCAGCTATTCCTTCGTTTGCGAAAGTGCATTTTGTCCGTTATAACATCTTTTATTTACAAGCTGTATGACATTTCTTAAAATAAAATATACCGTTTTGTAAATTTAGAGTGTTTTAATTATTAATTTCTTATATTGAGGCTTAGTGCCCACTTTTTGTAAAATTGATTATTTTAGGTAGTAGTATAGTTGAATTTTGAAACCCCTGATTTTGATCCCAATAGATATTTTCTAAGTTAGCTTAAAGCATCATCAAACCTTAGCCTGGCCACTTTGCCCGGCCTGCCCCTACTAACGGGAAATGCTGGGTCAGAGAATCGTTGGCTGCGTTCTGTTTTTACATTTACAGGTAGCACTGTAGCTAGGAAATGTGATATTCCCTGAATCCGTGACTGAGTTTGCGGTATGGTTACGCGTCTAGAATAATTCGCGTTTTCTAGGGTCAAAAGTAAAGTAAAATACGAACTTAAATTTTCGCATTAAATTTAGTGTATTAAAAAAAAACACAAGTTATACCACGTTTTACATTCCCTAAGATTTACCTTATGTTTTTAACTAAATTGACGTATTTAATTTAAAATGAAATACTACGAAAAACAAACTCAATGAAAGTATTCAGGCAATTCATTCCATCGCAATTTCTTAAATATTAAATTGTGCTTATATACTTGATTTTGTAATAATATTTATCGTAAAATTAATAATAATAATTAATGCGCCAGCATAAATAAAACTGGACGGTGCACAAGAATTTTTCTTTTATTAAATACGTCGTTGCTACCGTACACATAGAACACCAATCTGCGAAGATTTATCAAGTAATAGGAAATACCCTTTAATGACTTCTAACGAAACTCGACTTAAAATGTAATACAAGGAAGCACAAAACATTCTGCACGAGCAGTTTCTTGCTATCAAATATTCTGGAAATATAATGAGTGGTGGTAAACAATTTCTGCGTAGCCGTTACAGAGACATAATAATCACCGAAAAGTAAATTCATTGATTCTTCATCATGAATAAGCTTTACAATCTGGAGGTTACATACACCAATTTAACCGAAGTGAATGAAACTATATCTCTAGCTGTACCGACAAACCAGTCTTATGGCCTAGCTCATCTATACTATTATATGAGTATATCTGTAAGCAAGCTGCGTTTGTCTCTTTACTGTAACGGGTATCGCGCAGTAAGTACCGCAGCAATTTGGACGTGGTTTTCACGCTTTTAGAGCTACTGGTGCCAGTCAAAATCTGGGAAAATAGCTAACGACTTATATGTACCATGGGAAGGAACAAACAACCTTTATATTTGGAAAATTGTGGGCTGCCGATCATAGTGCACTTCAGACGCGCACACCTTTCGCAACAATCTCACACAACTTTGGATTCAGTTTTATTTTTTTACTTTTGTTACTCAATTTTCTGGACCGCAGCGCTTAAAATAAACAGAATACGCGATTTAAACGTAATAAGCATTGACTTGCATCGCAACAGGTAAGTTAATATGCTAAATCGTTAGATTAGTTACTATATGGTGGTATTATCTCTGGTAGACAGTTAACAGTTTGTCTCTGGAACAATAGTCGCTAAACTTTGTACATTAATAAGCCAATATTTCTTATTTACATATCATTATGGTTAAGAAAATCAGTTTTTTCCTCGAAGAAAGATGTGATAAACAGCTACCATAAATATCAATAGGTAACAATATATTTTCCCCACAATGAGTTGTGCGGAACTTTCCATATTTCTACATACGTTACTCGATTAATATATATTTTGTGGCTATAAAGTGCAAATATTCGTCATTAATATCGCCCAAGGAACGTGTGTACAAATTATGGCTGCTGTTGAAACCACGGCCAGTAAAATAAACTGATATTTCTTTTAAATAAGTCTCATTACCCAGATTCTGCAATCTTTATCACTATACGTGCTTTGGGTTAATGACGACAGAAACATGGAACGAGTGAAACTAAAAATCAATTAAGCATCTTAAAACGTTATGCCACACCGCATAAATAACAATAAAACTAAATCCATGATGCCTTATGATCTAACAAAGCAAGTCAATTGTCATTCTGGTCCAGGCTGCATTTTAACCTAACCACAAATCTAGCTATTGATTCTTTTCGTAAATCATAGCTTCTGTCACAACCGCATTAATACATTCTTCATCGATTCTTGAAACTTTGGAATTACTTAAATGCGGGTGAAATAACGACAAGTAATTTGGTGTCACTGAAAACAAAGGAAATTAAAAATAATTCGTAACGTGTAAGATTAGTTTTAGTACGTGCTTTTTAATGATGGATTCTTATGTAACTCGACGAGACAAATTGAAAGTAAAGAATAATTTTTTTGGTATCTCACATAGTATCTCAAAATTGAGGAGGTTAGAGTGAAATCCGGCATGGACCAGAAAAAATTCACCGCAACCATTATATCTACACGGTGGAAATGCTCTATAGGTGTTTTATTTTCTTCCTAGTGGTTGTTGTTAGGTTGAAATACATCCTGCACCAGAAGAAACGCCACCAAAAGCACAAGGAACTATACCTAGACCTTATAACTGATTTTTGAAATGCAATATCTCGAAAAAAAAATATTTTCAATTTGTTTTGCCGAGTTCTATAAGAATCCATCATCAGATTGTGGTGCCACGGTAATGATAGCACTGCCTTAAAAAATAACCTTTTGAACATCATTATGAAATCCGCATCTAAGGTAATAACATTTTTTAATGAAATCTATATGTTTTGCTTCTCTGCATTAATATTTGACTCTAAAATAAAAAGGGTCAAACAGTTGAGGGGAGGTTTCTTACTACTGGTACTAACCATTTAAAATTTGGATTAACTGCTTCGCTATAATATTCTCTTCAGGTTTTGCACTCTCCATTTTCGGAAAAATTACCAAAAATTAAATTTAAAATGCCAAAATATGAGAGAGACGCCTAGCTATTAGATGGTACTGCAAAATTAATGAAAATCTAGTGAAATGTTGGTTAAATCCTTTACTGTAATGTTTTTTGTCGTTTATGCTTCTCTCCGTTGTAAAAAGTCGCACGAAATTAACAAGCATTGATTCTGCTGTAACCAAATACCCAATGTTTTAGATGGATGCCACAGAACATTTTTTTTTTTTTTGGTCATGCCAAATTTCAACCTAACCACGACCTCTATGACAAAACGAGACTGTTTAGGTTGATATGATCCCTGTGCCGATAATTTTTGTGTCATTTTTACAGTGCTGGAAACATTACGCAGTTGCGCAGAGTCTCATATTTCGGCATTTTTAATGTAACATGTGACAATTTTTTCCGAAGAAGGAGAGTGTAAAACGTGAAGAGGACATTTTGTGGAGGCAGATACTTCAAGTTTCAAAAGGTTAGTACCAGTTTCGGATTGGTGGAGAAAGAGGCAGACTACCCGCATTTCTATACACTTCGTGATCTGCGGGTGCAAAGCAGCGAGTGAATGCTAGTTATATAAACCGAGCGTGGTGGGTGAACGGTTAACGTTCTGGCCTCGCATTCGGGTTCGAATCCCCTTCCGGGCATCCAGAAATGGTTTTTCCATGGTTTCCTCAAATCACTCCAGACGAAGGCCGGGATGCTTCGTTCAAAAAGGCCATGGCCGAATTCCTTCACGTTCCTTGTCCCCAATCTCATCCCACCTCTAATGACCTTAGCCGTCGACGAGGCGTAAAGCAATAAGTAAAAAAGAAAAAAAATATAAGGAATATTAAAAAGCACATATAAATTGTTACAAACATAATCTAATACAGATTTTCTGTATTATTCCTCAATAGTTAGAAAATTTGAATAAAAATAACATTAAACATCACATACTAAACACCAAAATATTTTCTCAAAAGATTTACTGAGAAGAAAAAATTGTAGTTTTATTGCAGCTACCATTGCAAAAACTTACAGAAAATGGTTTCTTCACAGTAGACAACGAAAATCAACAGAATCTGGGTCTATACTTATTAATGCACTATCTACAGACGCATTTAATAAGATGATAATTATAGTGTATGAAAAATGAAATATTTATGAGAAACAGATTCAGTAACATCTTAATATGTGGTCCATTTCCTCAATCGCGATAGAATCAATTTTATGAATAATTGTAACGCCAATGCAATTGAAATTGTTGTTTTATTTTTAGAACTAGTTTCGCTTCATTTGCGAAGTATCTTCAGCGATTCTGTCTGTGGGTATTTATATAAATTATTACATTTGTTTTATTTTTCAAATTAAATATGAAAATTGTGGTATATACAGATTTAAGCTTGCTTACATTTTTCTTTGGTCACATATGCTTATGATTGTACAGCGTTTTAGTATTAGTTATCTTTGTAGCTGCAGTATATATTACACATGTTAGTTGCATTTTTGTGATTCAATAGTTTAGAAAAAGTTATTATTCTCAGTATTAGACGTTGCTATAAAATAAACAGGTAGTGAGTTTAGAGAAGAATTACAAAATCCAGCTTTGACCTTATACCGAGAAAAATGTTAACGCGTGAAAACATATCACAGAACTGTAATGTTATTTTTGCTGCGATGGATGTGTTCCCAGAATAGCAATAATAAATTTTATAACGATGCCAGGAAAATTAATTATAAAACAAGTTCCTATTTCAACTGAGAACCACGGCCTTCGAGTAGAGCTCAGAACTCACAGTGGCGACAGACAGGTGTATCACAACACTCAGTGATCCTGTATCTATATCGTGAGAATCAGTGAACTAAATTTGATGTAGCTTTCGCTGTTATGTAGTGTCGTGTTCGTGAAAACTATATGTCTATAGAATATTGATCTATTATATACGAGAACATAGTAGTAACGAATTTAGTTTATCAAGTTGGCGAAATGTAGGAAATTAGCATTTTTATGTCCAAACAGTTAAAAAAATAACTATGAAATGTTTGGAAAACCATTCTGCTCATTTATATTGCGGTCTAGCGGGTCGACAGAGACGCGCATGCGCCCTCCGTCTGCAGGGTCACGGAGACTGTACTATATAGTGCGTTCAGGTACCAAAGGCGGGTCAAGGTCACTCTGCTCCCCAGTCCACAGCGCTCATCACTACATGCGAAGGGTACCCGCTCACAAATCCTTCCGTTTGCATGGATTTTGGGATCTGCTCGGAGGGATAGGCAATGGACAGGTGATGAGGTGGTGAGCGGGCAAGGGGAGCATGACCTTGAACCGCCAGCTGAGGTTAAACAGATTATAAATACAGTAACAATGATTTCCCCTTCCGTTAATAGCCCTCGCTTCTATCGTAAGTAACACGGCACATGCTTCTTTTTTTTTTTTTTGATATAATTGTTCTTACACAAACCTATTGAATGCAGGTTTCAGTTTAGTTGCTCAAACAGGAACGCAAAGATACTTAGTTTCCAATGACAAGCTACAGTCAGTTACACATAAAAAAATTCCATGAGGATAAGAACATATGTTTATTAAACAACCCAGTGAAACGGGAAGGCTGTCTGAACAGTGGAGGAAGAGAAGCGGAAGTTTCTTTAGCTGGGAGCACCTAATACAAGCCGAACCTGTTGGCTGCGTTAGTTATTTGCGTTGCTAAGCGACGTGATGGATCGCCGTTCCAAAAATGAATTGCAAACAGTGGTAGGAAGCGTCAGTGACGCAACACTTGAGATATAACTGTCACTTGGATGTGTCCGTTTATTATTCCTCCACATAACTACAAATAGAATGAACAAACAGGTTATGAACGTACAGCACTTCTATCTTGAGATTTTTATGAACCTCCGTTATGGAATTCTTTGAAGGAAATCTAAATATTTCGTTCATAATGCCTGTCATTAACAATCTACTTCTTTGTGCAACCTCTCAGCTATACAGCTGTTTTTGTTTTTTTTGTTTTTTTGTTTTTTTAAAAAAGATTTTAGCGGGTTCACTTCAGTTTTAAGAATGTTTATTCTAGGTCTTTTCTTATTTTTGTTTGTTTGTAATAGAACTAATAATAAATAACAAGAAACTATGAAAACCTGTCGCTAAATCTCTGAAATTCGTAATGAATCCAAAATAGAAGTTACAATTTCTACAAATTGTGTAAAAAACACAATTAATTCATTCGCCTTCTGAGAGCTATAATAAATTTAATTATTGTAATTTTAATTTTATTCTGCAGAAAAAATTATGGATTATTAGTTGTCTCTGTAACTATAGTAAACAATTTTCTGCATTATTTAACTCACGACTTTTGCATTAAAAACAAAATTTTCTTTTTTCATGATACGTCTGAATTAAGTTTAAAAAGGAATTTTAACTTCCATAGTAATTGTACAACTGTAAAATGCCGTATATTTGGAGACAGTCTACGAAAAGTGACAATTGAATTTGAATTTTAGATGTCCAGGAAAAAGGTAGAATGCCTGTGCTTTAATATAATCAATAATCTCCCGTTATTCACTGTTAGATGAGCCTCACACTGAATTTATTTGACTTTTAAGATGATAAAAGATACGAGGATGATTTTGAAAGCCAAAAATTTATGATATTTCACAAATATTTTGCTCTAAAAACATATGTTTCGTTCAATTTTTTGTAAAGTTATTAAAATGGAACAATAAATTTTTCTGTCTATTACCTAAGCCGAGAACTTCTCAGATAATCCTCATGCAGCAGACATGTTTTAAGTATTGTAAGCAGTAAGCTTTTCGCGGTGTTGTAAATATATAAATTAGGGTATAGAAATTGGACTTTGATGGAAAAAATGTCTTAGATTTCACTTATGAATCATAAGTTTCAGTTCCGTGAATAATGCGATTACTAGTTGTATGATATCATGTATGTTGGTTTCGTCCAAGTTTTAAAAAAGAAAATAATATGCGTAAAGAAATTGTCATTAGACTTAAAGGAAAATTACCAATTAGGAGAACTTAGAATTTTCTTTAGAAACTGTTTACGCATGTTTATATTACGTATGGAATTCTTGTGTCAAAAAATTTCACCGTTAAAAAGAAAAGCAGGAAAGCAATATCTGCACAAAAACGAATAGTGGTTACATTGGGCATTTCGGATTTTTTAGTTATCTGTAAAACTGGGATAGCAGGTTTCGATTTTTTAGTAACTTACGTCGAGATATAAGCATTAACAGCACTCCACGCTTTATTTTTAGTTTCCTTGCATTTAGAAGCTTATTACTTGGTTTCTAAAGACATGTATACTCTCTATTATTGTAGATTAAAAATTTAAACGATTCTCTGAATTCCACTTAAACGCAATGCTCGCGACTGTCTGTGTCAACATACAAGTAGACTCGACTCCCAGCAGTATACCCATTTTGAAAGCAATGTGGCAAATATTTCAGTATATTGCTTATTTCCTTTTCATCTTTACCGTTAAAATGGATTTATGCAACACCCAGCATTGTATTTCAGTATCAACACAAAGCAACGCAACATATGTCATTTTTTTTTATATTGCAAATATTGCAGTTGCACTTTATTGCATAACGTTGTCCCACTGTGAACACCGCCTCAACGAGGGCTCTTTACATGTTACATAGAGATGAACGAACTTGCAAACACTCATACGTCATGTAAGTACCAGCAGCCGCAGCAGCAAAATGTTTAGTCGAAAATATGCCTGTCGATACACGGATGATTTCTGCCCACAAAAAAGAAGTAGAAGATAAGAAAAATGTTGTAGCATTAATAATTTTTCTGTGTTGTACACATACCTAACCTCTGAGAGGTAAGGAACAAAATTAAACGAAAAACTGAAGCTGGTGACCAAATTTTATAAGATCACATAAAAAGAGCTCTTAAATGCCATCTACATGGCATTACAACTTCAGAATGAAATTGTTGGCCCACGTGAAGATTTCATTAGAGATTGCTTCACGAATGATATAAAGAATGCGTTTTGGCTATCTGATCTTGGGCGGCGACAGGAGTGAAATATCATGGCTAGAGCAACTTTCCATCAGTGTTAAATTTTTTTCATCAACAAAAGACCTGGATCCGAGAAGAATTTCTAGAGTTTGTAGAACTGACTAACATGGACGCTAAAACTAAAGCCTTTGTAATTGACAGTTTTGTAGAAATCACAGATCTTGACCCGGAAAACGGCATCGCCCAAGGATACAATCGGTGTTACATTACGGCAGGAATGGATGGTAGTGTTCATAAAATAATGCATGGAAAATATCCGAGATCGCAATATTTTCACTGTGCTAATCACAAACTGAACGTTGTTGTGAACGACTTAAACCGAATAACAGTCATAATAAATAGAATTCCCAAAACAAAAGAAGTAATATGATGTCACATACTAAATTTTTAGCAATACTGCAGAAACCAAAACTATACTCAAAATAAACACAAAACGCTTCGATTTTTGTTGATATTATATTGGTTGGTTAAAATAAGTAAACCCATAGTGAACATAGAAGCTACTTAAATCTTCGAGTAGATTAAAGAATACGAAAAAAAAAACAGTTTCCAAACATGCTGTCTTATTCGTTTGGCTAACACGTGAGTTATATTTCGCATATTCAACAACGGCGTTTTTCCAGGCTTAGCTCAATGTAAGTGTACTGTAACACAAATCTCCCCACAGCTCCTCTCTCGTCCTTAAATTACAGGAAAGCCGCCAGCTGCACATCCGGAAAACAACGGAAAAGGAGTGAGCGAGTGGGGCGAAAGAAGAAGACAATGATACCCCGGAGGGTTGTAAAGAGGACCCCCCGCCGATCAGGTAGCAAGAAAGCGGCGCAAATCTATAGGTGATATGTATTTGGCAGTAAAATTTGGAGAAGGATGCGCCCTTGTATTTTACTGCAGTCCCGCAGAAAACAGAGTCGTGAAATGTGGTTCCACAGTCGGAGTCTACTGGGTGTTTCGACGCACATAGGCAATATTTCCTCTTATTGTGAACCGGAATTCTGGTTAACTTTCTTTAGCTTCTTTCCCAGAAAAGTGTTAGTAAGTGGATGGTTCATTAATTTGAATTCTCATGGGGACACAGTTTTCAATAGCATTTATCTTTCGACAAATGTCGTCAAGCACAGATTGGGTGCAGGTTATGGTCCTAAGAAATTTCCTCCCTCAGTCATTTTGAAGTGACGTAGCTTCTCATTTTCTTGGTCATCTTTCTGGCATAGTTGTGATTCTTCCTAGAATTTCTCCAGCACCATTAATATCTCGAATCTGTAAGCTTACCGCTCAATTAGTACGGTTAATCCGCAGTCGTAATTTACCAATTATTAACATCTCCAGACTAGCTGGTGGCGATGATGATACCGAGAGTGATGGGTGAGTGGTAAACGCTCTGGCCTCGCATTCGGGAGGACGGCGGTTCGAATCCCCGTTCGGGCATCCAGATTTGGGTTTTCCATGGTTTCCCCAAATCACTCCAGGTGAATGCCGGGATGCTTCCTACAAAAGGCCTTCCCGTTCCTTATCCCCAGTCCCTTCCCGCCTCTAATGACCTCGACGTCGACGAGGCGTAAAGCCATAAGTTAAAAAAAAGTGGTGATGATGTGATTTTAGGTGATTCTGGCTCATTTATCATCACTGAAAAGATACCAGCCGTCAGCTCGGATATTTTTAATTAATATAGTTCATGATGTATTGCCAGCAAACAAACGTGAGGCATTGCTGTGAAGTCAAGAATGAAAACATGCTGCTGAATTTAACTAACGCCGTTTCTTGAATCACTCTTAAAATCTCATATTACAGTCAAGCAAGTTTCTAACACATTATAGAAGCTATTATACTGTAGATTCCATACAGAGAAGCACAAAAACACGCCATGCGCCTCAGCAAAACGAGGAACGATGTGCACATCGTAAAACTTGGCGACCTGCAATAGGAAGCGTTCGGCGATCCGCATGGTTCTCGAAGTATCATAGACGGCGTCAGTGGTGAAGTGGGTGTGAAGGTGATGGGCCCACACCTACAGACTACTGCAATAAGGTAATTTCCACTTACAAATCACACGGTTTCACACATCAAAATTCAGAAAAAATCCGGTGCTGAATTATTAAAAAAAAATAAGTTGCGTTTAGCAAAGTGACTGCTGTTTGTAGCGAAAATTTCCTTTCTAACTATTTTTCAAGTATCACTGTAACAAAACACAGTTAAGTACAAACAAATTTTCCTCGTCCACTTACGTTTGATCTTACGGACGACCTTTTTTTTCCCTTTGTACTAGATAAGACCGGATTGTCACTTATAATTTTCCCAGGACACTATTATTGTAAACATGATTCAACGTTGGAAATATTCTCCACGTAAGACATGAAATAATAGAACACTCCTGGAAAGTTGTGTGGGGTCGAGACCTTCTCAAGACATACGCTCCAAACATATCTGGAAAACCAGCCGATCCCTATATCATTTACGAGTATCTTCGCGCTCCATACCTTGACTTGTATTTCCAATTTCTGTTGCTGCTAGTGGCTCATACTTACGATATCGCGTACTTTTGTCAGATTGTTCTGTTTATTCTAAATGAGCAGAGTTCCCCGGTATAGTTGGCTATTTTTATTCACACAATGAGAAACATATGTACCAAGTTTTATAAAATTAACGCCAATCATTTTCGGAATTAAAGCATGGAAAACCCAATCTGTATGGTTCAAAAGGAAGTCGAACTAGGGTACTTTACAGTCCGCTCATTTAACAGGATCGAGAAATAGGAGTAACGAAGGAAAAGCTTCTAAGTCTACTAATTTAAAACAGGTAAATTTAATTTGAACCCATAAAATCTTAACTGTTAAATATAGGGTCTCAAATTTTGATGCAAAATAAAAGAAATATGGAACCATCAAACACATGCGAGAATATTTTTCCCGATTGCAGTCACAAGCAGCAACCGTTTAATTTAATTTAATTTAATTTAATTGCAATGGAGCACACGCTCCTGTGGCAATTTCCCTACACACCCAACTTCCCCCTATCCTACACTCACCTACATTTGCCCTCTACCGTTAAATGAGAGTAGTGAAGATACGTTGCATACAGTATAACTTAGAAGTGAAATGATAGATCCACCTCACCCATTCTTACTGTACTACCTGGTTCATACCTTTCAGAATATATATCTATATGCGACCCAGAGGAAGACCAAGGGATGGATGGCTGAGAGGAGTGGAAGAGTGTGGACAGAAGAGAGGAGAGGACTGGAACAAGGTGGCGACAGAGAGGTGGTGAGAAGAAAGAAGAAAATGGAGAGGCTTGTGCTCGAAGCAGATCCAGCCAGTTGCTCGAAACCGTTGAGGATGATATATATGATTTGTTACACTTCTTATCATCCTCGCATCGCACCGCCAGATTTTTGTTTGTCAATCAGTTCGAAAAATGCTTATAAAAGGATGCATTTTCTTTTGAGGCATCATACACCAAGGGTCCCAAAATTCTTGCAACCAAGACGATTCGTTTAGGGGAAGAAAGTGCTATTCTTTGTGTTTCTCACCTGAAGTGAGGGATTTTTTCTAGTTTCCCCTTCCGTAAAAAGGCCTATAGTTGTGAACAGACCTGATGAGAGATATAACATATAAATCGGATTTTCACAACTTGGGATTAAGGGGAGTCCAGAATTAATAATGGAAACTTATTATTCCTACAATTCTGTTGCTAAAAATATTTAGTTTTATTAATGACTAGCTAGTGCCCACGACTTTGTTCGTGTTTGTCCAGAATATTGAAGATTTTTATGTTTTTGCACTGAACCTTAAATGTTTCCAGTAGCCTATGTTAATTGCTACCAAATCAGCAACCGACCAGTAAAAATCACTTCTAAATCAGCTTACACACTATATATATTGCGTATAAATTATTTATATTTATTAACAGTTGAAAAAATGTGTCATATTCTAGAACACTAATCAAGATTTTTTTTGAATATTTTAGTGTATTCAAGAACATTCTAGTGCATTATAGAAGATTCCAAAGAATTTTAGAATACTTTGGTCGAAATATGAAATTGCCCCAGGTCAACCAGTTTCAACTGTCATATCTCCCACTCCCCTACAGCTACCGACATGCGACCACCACAGTGCACGATGGGAGACTCCAGGCTGCTACTTTTCAAATAAACTTTACTAGAAGAAAGGAAATTTAATTTAATATCAGTTTATTACATTTACTAGCTAAAAGCACGGCTTTATGGTGGCTCGCCAAGTTTTGTTGTAAAAATATATTATATACAATTAAAGAAATTAAATCATAAGAATATTAATATTTAAATTATCATCTAAATCCGTATTTTTAGCTTGTTGAAAAAAAATAGGCTCATTTAAAATAAGACCCAATTTTGAAATATGTAAAACATCAATTTATATAGTTTGTTTTTGATCAGATACAAAATTTCTCATTTACGTTTCTTTCTGGTTTCAACATTTTAACATATTTGAAATTTTAATATTACTAATTCTGTCATAAGAAAATGCTACGCTTTCTAAAGCTTTTACTCTTGGCAACCCAATATATGTTAAACCAACAAAAGTTTCTTTTTCTACCGTATCTACAGCAACTTTATCCAATGTTAAATGTTGCACTTTCATGAGTTGCGACTGCGAAAGCTAATTGTAATGGAAATTGTTTTCTTGAACAAGTAATGTTCCGTATTTTACAAAATTTATTGGTTGGTGGAATCGGAACAGAACCATTATTTTCTTAAGTTGAATGAAAATAATTTTCAAAACAAACCATTATCACTCGTGGTATTACATATACACACTAATAAAAATTATTACAATTTTTGCAAAAATAAAGATTGATGGCACATCTAGAATTGACTTTGAATTAGTATGTTCAAATTCCCGTCTAGAGGTGCAGCAATTTTTTCAAAGTGTACCACAAAAGTGTATAAATCGCTCGCCCTAATGATAGAAGATATGTTGACATTAGTTGGTTTTTCCCAGAATACTGAAGAAATGTGAAATACGATCTCATTAGTTCTTAAGCTATTTTTCGAAGTTTTAGTTCAAGTTTCAGATTTCCTTGCATTTTATGTTTAGCTACTAAGACATATTTCACTTCTCAGAAATCAAAATATTCTGTTTATTATTCCAGATTTCAACGGTTTAGAGATGTTGATTGCTACTTAAATGGGAAAGATACGTTGACGTAACTTGGTTTTTTCCCAAAATACTGAAGAACTATGAAATAAGATCTTATTAGCTCATAATTATTAATTGATCTAAATTCTTGTTGACGTTGGGTTTCTCTTTTTACTTAAAAAAATTAGATTTTTATCCTTTGCCTTTAAATTTAAGGTGCTTTCACATGATTTTACAGAAGACAAATAAATCAGACTAACTGAAATCTAATAGGCTTTTGGTAAAGTCTTGAATGAAAATTTATTGTGGTTTGAATATTTTTTCCTCACATTACGTTCTTATCAAACGGAATATCTTCCATAAAGTGAATAGTTTCGGTTTCTGGTCTTAAGCATTCATCACATCAGTAATTTTAAAAAGTTAAGTTTTAAAGTTAACTTTTCGTAACTATGAATTCATTGCAATCAGGTAACATTTATATCTTACAGAAATAAAGCTCATTGTTTCGACTTTAATGTTAGTTCTTGAAAGTTTTGCAATTCATTTCTTAATAACTCAACGATTTCTGTCTTGAGAGCTTCTAAACAGTGCAGCGATCTTTAATGAATCACGCCTAATCGAACACATTATTGCACTTGGTTCCAGTCTTCTCATGAAGTGTCGCGAAAGCAATTTACATTCAAAAGATCCGTCAGTAGAAATGTAGAGTTCCTGATATAGAAAAAAATTATCATACGCATAGATGGAGTTCCATCGGGCCATACGACCATGTTTACAAACCTCAAACCCAACTTTCTAACTTGTTTACTTGATTCGCGATTTATTTTACAGTAGTTTGACCTCACATGATTTTCCATTTCGTCGGTATACCGAACCGGTCATCAGCAAAGCTGCACAGTATTTATGAAATTAATGCTCACAGAGTTGGATCCATTTTCCATCTGCCTTGTAGATCTCTAAGAATATTGAACATATCGGTAAGGCCAAACGGAAAAATTTACATACCAACAACAAATTCTATTGAATTCATGAATTTTCCTTCAGTAGACACTGATTACGCAGTCATCTTCAGTTAAAAACTACCCAATAATTACAATTTATATACAAATCTCAGCTCTTTTTAATAATGTTAGTGCTGTAATTTTTATTGGCGTTCAATTTAATGTAATACTGTGGAAAATACGTCAGGAAAAGTGGAAATTTAAAATGGAAGAGCTACTAGGAATTTTATTGGATCCGTTGCTTTTCCTTGTCGTCATTATAGGTTTTTTTTTTTTTTTTGTCGGGTGACATAATGGTGTATACTAGGATCGATATTGGGAAGTACTCTGAACGATGCAGGGTGACCTGAGCAGAATATCCTAATGGCTGAGTTAACATGAAATGAGGATAGATACACAGCTAAGAAGTAGTAATACTGTACGGATGCGCGAGTGATAATGGTAATTAAAAGGGTAAACAAATAATTAGTAAAAATACCTGAGACCCACCAGTGTGGGCCAGTGTGCCCATGCCACCTCGTCCTCTATCTCCGCCTCATAAACTACACAGTCACAAGTAAAAAATAAACGCATCATAGAGAACACACAATGTGACAGTTTCGCAAGTAGATTCCACCCCAAAACTTCCCTCCAGTAGATTAGGTACATGTCCGGCTAGACTTCGGGTAAAAGCTCAGTTCCTTCCCCCCCTTATGGATTCACAGTGGCCACTCACGTTGGTGGCTGAACCGGAGGGAGGGAAAAGATAATTTGTGTGTTTAGTACTCTTGCGTAGGACGCGAGGCAAGCGAGAGCCGTGGAGTCTGGGTGCCGAGTCCTTGGCGCAGGCATATCAGTCAACAATTTACGACTCCGGAGGGAAAGCGACCACCACAGGAGACGCTGTACCTCTCAAAAATTGAAGAACGGGCCGAGAACAGTTTAGAATTGAAGGTGTTATGAATGGGGACAGTAAATACAAGTTATTGTAACTCTCAGTGAAGAGCACGTCATTTGAGAAATCTTGAGAATTTACCGTGACGCAATGCCGGTTGATTGGGAGACCAGTCAAAAGTATGTACAGTGTACAAGAACCTTGCAAACGGAAAGGTTTCAGGGAATAAGAGAAGTCTGTTTCTGAAGTACATGATAATGTTGAACAATTATTTTCTAGCTATGGAAATCTATGCAGAGAAAATTAGGAAGGAACCGTATATTAAATATCAACATTAAAATTAGAAATTCATTTAATCCAGGAGTACTACGTGACAACTCAATAATTAGATAAAAAAATGTAACACACTTTCGAGAACGTTTGACATCTGATCGATTTATACTGTTTATAAATATACAGATACGCACACCCAGATTCACGGCCTATGAATGAAGCAGATAGAATGGAAAAGCCTTCAAAGTATGCGCGAGAATAAAAAATAACCTTCAGATTGTGAAGCACTGCAGCGATGGAGAGTGTTACCTCTTTTTAAATATTTTTTTTTCCGTAAGCAATCAGTTACAGTACGATGGCGAGAGTTAAATTGTTCGTGCTTTCAAATTAATCCTTGTTTCTAGAACAGAAACAGCAGACGATGAAAGCAGCATTTAATAAAACTGGTCTCCACATTTTTATTTTTTCTTCAGGCAGTATACGGATTTCTGCAAAGAGCTCAAAGCTTAGCGAGCTTCAAATGAGGTTGAACCTGCAAGCGAGGTTATTAACAGTTTATTTCTCATTCCTACGCAAACATTCAACTTATATTTATTTCAGAATGTATATTTCGTGTTTATTTGGTCAAAATATTATTTACGTTTGAAGGCTATACAGTTTAGCTAGAAATATTGTATTTGATTAATCACTTGCGGAAAAAAGTAAAACAAAAAATTGTAGTTTAAAAAACTAAAAACACGCTTTCGTAGTAATGTGAACTAAAAGGTTAAAAATAATCTTTAAATATAAAGATTTTGTTTAACAGTGATGGGACGTCCCACAATACAGGATAAATTTTTTTTTTTGAATAAGCTTAAAGATTAAAGTCATTCATTACAAAATTAACTTTAATGTAAAAAAGCATGGGGTGCTATATAAGTTGTCTTATATTTTTTGTCGTCGCTGTTTGTAAAGGTAGAGTCCTTGTCAAAAGTTGTGTAGAGAGCACCCCACGCTTTTTTTTACATTAAAGTTAATTTTGTAATCAGTGACTTTATTCTTTAAGCTTAATCAAAAAAAAAAAAAATTTATCCTGAATTGTGGGGTGTCCCATCACTGTTAAACAAAATCTTTATATTTAAAGATTATTTTTAACCTTTTAGTTCACATTACTATGAAAGCGTGTTTTTAGTTTTTTAAACTACAATTTTATTTTTAACTTTTTAGTTCAGATAGTTTCAGAAGTATGTTTCCTACTGTTGGCTTTTCTTCGCCAATCTCTCTTTATCTTTGTGTTGTAGTGTCATTTTTTAATTATTACTTCCACGAGTTAAGTACAATTAAATGGCAGCTCAGCCAGAGGTCCAATAGCAGGGTAAATGTGGAAGACTACTCTTCTATAATAGTACGAAGTAATGTTTCGAATACTCACTATTCAACATCACGTTAAGTGACTACAGACAGAGAAACCTTTCTGGATAGGAGACAGTGGAAGACGATCGTCGTCAGCAACCAAGGCTCGTAAATCACACCCGGGAAACTGGAGATGGTCAAAGTAACGAGAATAGAGGACGTTGCTAAGAGACTGCTGTATTGTCAACGGTTCTTAAAACGTGTGCAAATTTTTTCTGTTTTTACTGTCAAAGTAATGATAATATCAAGATATAGCTATGAAATTATTGTATGGAAATCAGTTATCAATATATCAGCAAAATTTCAAACAATTCGGACATCTGGAATTGGGTTAAAATTAAATTGCAAAATTTCACGACATTCAACCATTTTTCTTTTGTTACTGTCAAAGTAATGAGAATAGCAGGATATAGCTATGAAATTCTTCTATTGTTACCGGTTCTTAATATGTGTGCCAAATTTCAACCAGCTCGGACATCTGGAAGTGGGTCAAAATGGAGTTGTAAAATTCCGTCACATTCATACATACATCCATACAAGTCAAGCTAATATAAGCGTGTAAAAATATATTGGGAGTACGCTACGCGTCTGTGGAAAATGAAATAAAGTAAATGTAAAAAGCATGGACATAAGTTTTCATTCTTATTATTTTGATATATTAGATTATATTTTTCCATTTTAATTGTATTTAACTTTTATTATCCTTGTTTTACACGTTCTTTTATTGTTATGTTCTTTTCTGAATATCACGTAATATAAGCAATCCAGAAAAAAAAATCCGAACACAGTAAGATTATTTTATAGTTTCTGATTATGGTTTCAGCCATCGGATGGTTGCAAAAACGTTCCACATTCTTGTGTAGAAATACACTAAGTTTTATTGCTAATTAGAGACATGGTATGCTAATAAACTGATTATTTCTATGGACTTTACGGATGATAGACATCGAGGGCATGCGTGCCGGGAGAGTGTTGGGGGCATAGAAGGGGTAAGAATTGAGTCCAGGGCTTTTGAAGGAGCCATCATTGTATTTGGCTTGAGTGCATCTGAATTACGGACTCGCGATCCAACCACATTCTTTCAAAATACCGGTGTCGGACGTGAATTGGTCAGGAATCATTGGTGTTCTTAGATGTACACATTCGTAGCCTTTTTGGGCATAGCCAAGTTTGTGTATAGTTTTTTTTATTTACATGAGGGAAAAGGGTTTCTTCTGGTTGTAAAATGTTAATTTCGGCTGTTGAAATGCCTTTTACAAAACGTTAATGAGGGCATAAAATTCATTCATGATACAGTATGAAGTATATGATATTAGCGAAATTTTATAAATATTGCCTCATTTAGCAAATCGTTTTTACAAATCAACGATGGTTGTGAATATCCCATCGTTTATTTTTTAAAATGCTTATTTCAAGTATTAATCACAACGCAACATTTTCTCTTGTATCTCAATTTTTTTTTTTTTTAAACCAAAATTAATACTTATCTATGATTTTCTGCAACTCCCAATCTATTTCTTTGTATTTAGGGAAAGTTATTTATTTTGAACCAAGTGATGGTCAGTTTTCATTGGAAGTATTTGGCTGATGATTTTGTGATTCATGTAACCTTTTGACATCAGTGTGAATTATAATTTAATTTCCCATTTTTCTAATGATTACAGCTATTCTGAGGGAATTTATCTTAAACTTACTTCGCTTGGATTTTTAACGCGCCAAAGCACATTGCTATTTTGTCCTTAAAACGAAATCTATTGCATCGTCAGTATTTCTGGAGCATATTGGTATCAAATTGATTAAAGTGGTAAAATTTCATTAATTCCATACGTAGTATTTTTGTCCTGTGTTTAAAGTGGGATTTCCAGAAACACTTCTTAAGTTGTTTATATTTGCCATGTATTCTAATTGAATTAGCTGTATGCGGCGCCTAGTCTACCTGTAATTATATCTTAACGTATCTCTTTATCCCTCCCTATCTTTACCTTTATTGTGAGCCTCCAAGTTTCATTAATGTGTTAAGTCAGCTCCATTTATTTAGCTCAATGTTTTATTATCTACTTCACCTGTTCCCCTCTTCAAATTTTTCCATTCTTTCCAAGCTTAATTTCAAACACAGTTTTTAGAATTTTCAAGAAATTCTATTTCGTTGCAGCTTCATTTAGGAGTCTATCTTCCATCATTTTGCTACGCTCTTGAATTTCAGTCAGCAGTATTGTGGTTAGAGTCAAGGATGCTATATCTCAGTAATGAGCCGAAATTAATTTATTGATTATGTGATTTTGGATTGATGACTTTAAGGTTCAGGGTTGCACATTCGAATTACAGGAAGACAGGTAATGAGTAACACAATTAATATTAACTAGATACTACATTAATTTACGATATTAAGGTTGGTTATTGCACTTGATGAGTTTCCCCTGTGCTAATAACTATTGCTACAGCAATTTATTACATAACGAAATTATTGTAGGCACAGTAAAAATCTTTACGCTACCAACGAGAACAATCAAAACAACTTATGGCGTGCTTGATTAAGCTCCTGATTTATTATGAAAATTAAATGAAAGATCAAAAACAGGAGTGTAAATTGCACGTTTTATGTATTTTTAATCAAAATCGTTCCTTATTGTCATGACCATATGACACCAATTACACGTAAGTTACTCGAATTATAAGTCGAAATGAATGGTAAGAAAATCATCAGTTTGGCCACTGATATACAGATTATAGTAATTATTAATTAACATTAGAATGAAAATCTCCATTAAAGAACAATGAAATTCAGTTTCTAGAAAATTACTAATTTAAAAAGTAGATAATAGAGCGATTAATTGTCGAATATTAAAATCTTGTAACAGATCATCTAAATTCAGACTGAACAAGAGACGGAACTGGGCATTAGTTCTGTGGATCATTACCAGCGTTAACGCTTTCTGATTGTTGAGGCTCCTATCAAGTGTCCCCAGCCCATTGTGCCTACATGTATAGAGAGAAGTCATCTCATGTGTAATGGATACTAACACTAAAAAATAAGTGTTCATCGGCAATCAGTGGATGCCGAAGTTTAAGTCGTTGGAATATTTAATTCATCAAAGGATGACAAAGTTACATATTCCTAAAATTTTGGAATTTTGAACATGGCTGCGTTTCAGCAACAGTGAAAGGTGTTTAGGTGAAAATGATAGCCAACCAGTTGCATCAATTAGGTTTATTTAACCTTGACCGCGGTTTCGACGATTATAAGATCGTCTTCTTCAAAAGGAGACGAAGAAGAAGACGATCTTATGATCGTCGAAACCGCGGTCAAGGTTAAATAAAGCGAATTGAAGCAACTGGTTGGCTATCATTTTCACCTAAACATAATCCTAAGATAATTGTTTATTTTTTCCCTTTGAGATTTACACCTCGTCGATATATGTTCCTTAGAGGCTGGAGAGGAATGGGGACAAAGATGGTAAGGAAATCGACCATGGCCTTTTGAAGGAACCATCCCGGTATTCGCCTGGAGTGACTTTGGGAAACCACGAAAATAAAATTCTGAATGGCCGGACGGGATTTGATTCCGCGTCTTCCAAAATGCGAGGTCCTTACCACCCACCATGCTCGCCTCAAAGACAGAGAGAGAGAGAGAGAGAGAGAGTAGCGTTATAACTTTAATGCATGGAGGCGGTTTGCTTTTTAGCGTCGTTTTAACACAGCACAGGAATTAATTTTTAAGTCTTTCGTTTTACATTATAAAACAGTGGATATTCTTTAAGGTAAATAAAATCAGTACGGAGCAAAAAGGTTTAAGATAGTAGGTTGAAAGTCGTTACTGCTTTTAGAGAGCAAAGAAAATATTATTTTTTTGGAAGTAACCCGGGCATAGGTCAAGGTCAGGAGTCTGATGTTGAAACCTGGAAAGGATTTAACCCACATACAAGACTTAACTATGTTTAAGACGAAATTTCAAAACTGGGTAAACATCAAATAGAATCATTTTTTTATTTTTTAAAATTAATTGTGACCTAGAATCAGTCTTTCCAGGAATAACAATTATTGTACTGAAACATTTGCAAGAGCGCTTTTCTGGGCAATGTAGCTTGTATTGGCCTCTTCGAACGTTATGATCAATCGAGATGCGAAATAGTGTACCCGAGCAAACGTAAAGCCTGCATTGTCAGGCTGACAAACATACACGGATCTGGTAGTCACATCTTGCATGAAGCCGAGCGACTACACTTACACTTCTCAAGGAACCTACCTGAATGTTAGAGGTAAGCACAAGTTAACGCGACTGTCTGCCATTAGCATCAGGGAAACAACTCTGAATATGCACCCCATCCTGTTATTAACAGTAACTTCTATTTTAAGAAAACTAATTGTTCATTTGAGTGTCACAGGCAGAGAACGTTATACTAAAATAGATATAGTTTTTAAAATTGACAAATTAACTATTGTTATTGAATAACACAAAAATAATTCAGAAATATGTCTCATTGATAATACAAGACAATAACTTTCGATAAGATTCGAAGAAGTATTGCGAAACTTTATATGTTAAAGAAAATATTAAATCACAATCCTTAGTTCTGAATAGATACTGCATGAGTGGTCCAGAAGCACCTAGCTAAGATCAAGCGTTTAAATCCTAATCCAACCAGGAGTTTTTATGAAAGCCTATGTGACTTTTAACTCTGCCAAAGCTTGCTTTGCGTTTGTGAAGAACGCTGCCAACATTTCGTGGCCCGCATTCTACGTCAGCTTGTAACTGCAGAGGTGGAAAGTGCGGCAGCTAGATATCAAGTCACTCGATCGTTCAGACTACACTAATTTATTTTTTTCGTACTGCATAGAACAAGAGTTTCAATTTTGTGCAATGAAATTCGGTATGGATAAAACAGCTTGTAGTGCTGAGTACAATGATTTCTTTGCCCTATAGATGATGATTATTTTCTACAGCTTTACGCTTTGAAATGAAGTGTTCACTTATATATAGCTACATTTTTGTGGGAAATAAATATTGTCTTATTGGATACTATATCGATGCAATATAGCACAATTTGCTAACGTGAAGATTGCAGTTCACGAGCATAACAGAACCGAGTAATATTACTGTTGTTTAATTTCGCTCTGTAATGGTTTCCGTTCCGTATATTTCTCTAATTGGCCATCACTCAGAATATAGATTAACGCTTAACATGTTGCAATATTCGACGGCATTGCGTCACAGTGATTGAATTTTACATTGAAGCCAGAAACTGAATCTTTATTCTGTGATGTAACTAAAGTAAGTCACCGTAAATAAATACGGCTGACGAAAACTTGACTGTATTTAAAAATTAATCTTACAACATAAAGGGACATAACGGTGCGCTATTTTTAACTCAGCGTTAAAAAAAATTGTAAATGTGTTGTTCTTGATTAGCTATGCCCGTGTGTTTGACGAACACATTATTTCTAATCCTATTGACCAAATTTTCATTTTTAGTTTTCTATTAATCGGATCTGTTGGTTCAGATTCTAGGCCGGAATCCGATTTTATCATCTCCCTTCCTTTAATCTTATATATATATAAAAATAGACGTGTTTTTTCTTATATTTCACTTTTCAGCCACCACTACCTAGCACAGATCACTGATGTTTGTGGGTGGAAGTAGCATGGAGTTTCCTGTCGTGCACAACGTTGGCCAAATGCCGAAAGCTGTGGGGATGTGGGAGATATAATGATTAAAGTTGGTCAGTGCAGGGCGTTTTCATATTTCGAACAAAAATTCGTATCTCCGTATACTTCTCTGTCCTGCTACAACTACATAACATAGACCTTTGGTGTTTGTGTGTGGTAGTAGAATTGTCTTTCCTGTCATGCACTATGGTTGTTAGATGTCGGTAGCTATGGGGGTGTGGGAGATACGGGGGTTGAAAGTGGTCGACCTGTGGCAATTTCATACTTCTGCCAAAGACAAAAGTGTCATGGTGTATCACTTTTCAGCGAAAACTATATATCACAGATAACTGGCGTTTGTGTGTAGTAGTAGCACAGAGTCAAGTTTCGATCACAACAGCGGCCGAATTTCAGAAACTGTGGTACTGTGGTAGATATGGTGGTTGTAAGTGGCCGACCAAGGATATTTTCGTATTTCGACTGTCTCCGCATATGTCACTTTTCTGCCACAACTACATAGCATAGAGCATTGGTGTTTGTGTTTGGTAGTAGAATCGTATCTCATGTAGTACACTATGGTTGTTAGATGTCGGTAGCTATGGGGGTGTGGGAGAAATGGGGGTTGAAAGTGGTCGACCTGTGGTAATTTCATACTTCTGCCAAAGACAAAAGTGTCATGGTGTATCACTTTTCAGCGAAAACTACAGATCACAGATAACTGGCGTTTGTGTGTAGTAGTAGCACAGAGTCACCTTTCGATCACAACAGCGGCCGAATTTCAGAAACTGTGGTACTGTGGTAGATATGGTGGTTGTAAATGGCCGACCAAGGATATTTTCGTATTTCGACTGTCTCCGCATATGTCACTTTTCTACCACAACTACATAGCACAGAGCATTGGTGTTTGTGTTTGGTAGTAGAATCGTATCTCATGTAGTGCACTATGGTTGTTAGATGTCGGTAGCTATGGTGGTGTGGAAGAAATGGGGGTTGAAAGTGATCGACCTGTGGTAATTTCATACTTCTGCCAAAGACAAAAGTGTCATGGCGTATCACTTTTCAGCGAAAACTAGAGATCACAGATAACTGGCGTTTGTGTGTAGTAGTAGCACAGAGTCACCTTTCGATCACAACAGCGGCCGAATTTCAGAAACTGTGGTACTGTGGTAGATATAGTGGTTGTAAGTGACCGACCAAGGATATTTTCGTATTTCGACTGTCTCCGCATATGTCACTTTTCTGCCACAACTACATAGCATAGAGCATTGGTGTTTGTGTTTGGTAGTAGAATCGTATCTCATGTAGTGCATTATGGTTGTTAGATGTCGGTAGCTATGGGGGTGTGGGAGAAATAGGGGTTGAAAGTGGTCGACCTGTGGCAAATTCATACTTCTGCCAAAGACAAAAGTGTCATGGTGTATCACTTTTCAGCGAAAACTACAGATCACAGATAACTGGCGTTTTGTGTGTAGTAGTAGCACAGAGTCACCTTTCGATCACAACAGCGGCCGAATTTCAGAAACTGTGGTACTGTGGTAGATATGGTGGTTGTAAGTGACCGACCAAGGATATTTTCGTATTTCGACTGTCTCCGCATATGTCACTTTTCTGCCACAACTACATAGCATAGAGCATTGGTGTTTGTGTTTGGTAGTAGAATCGTATCTCATGTAGTGCATTATGGTTGTTAGATGTCGGTAGCTATGGGGGTGTGGGAGAAATAGGGGTTGAAAGTGGTCGACCTGTGGCAAATTCATACTTCTGCCAAAGACAAAAGTGTCATGGTGTATCACTTTTCAGCGAAAACTACAGATCACAGATAACTGGCGTTTTGTGTGTAGTAGTAGCACAGAGTCACCTTTCGATCACAACAGCGGCCGAATTTCAGAAACTGTGGTACTGTGGTAGATATGGTGGTTGTAAGTGGCCGACCAAGGATATTTTCGTATTTCGACTGTCTCCGCATATGTCACTTTTCTGCCACAACTACATAGCATAGAGCATTGGTGTTTGTGTTTGGTAGTAGAATCGTATCTCATGTAGTGCACTATGGTTGTTAGATGTCGGTAGCTATGGGGGTGTGGGAGAAATGATGGTTGAAAGTGGTCGACCTGTGGCAGTTCCATACTTCTGCCAAAGACAAAAGTGTCATGGTGTATCAGTTTTAAGTGAAAATTATCAACCGCAGAACACTGGCGTTTGTGTGGTAGTAACACAGAGTCTCCCATCGATCACAACGTTGACCGAAATGCGGTAACTGTGGGAGTGTGTGAGATATGGTGTTTGAAATTGGTCGATCATGAATATTTTCGTATTTCATAAAAAAGTTGTGTGTATCCGTAAATTTTACTTTGCTGCCGGGACTACATAGCTCAGAAGACTGGTATTTGTGTGTGGTAATAGTATCGAGTCTCCCATCGTGCACTATGGTGGTTAGATGTCTATAGCTGTGAATATGAATTCTTTACAATCACGAACGAAGTCGTGGGTACCAGCTAGTTTCATATAAAAATATACTGCATAAAACAACAGTCGTCATAGTCATCGAAACGCATATAACAGGAGCATAGGGACTACCGTATAAGTCTTACCTCTGTAAAAAGGCCTAATTCACCTTCTACGGGAAGACCAGCAATCAGATTGAAGACCATAATAATAGTAGAATATATTCAAGCCAAATATATATTATATCCTCATAAAATGATTTATAAACTGAAATGTAGTTTCCTTGTGGAATGTATAACATGCGGTCTAATGGCTCTGTGTCTAAAGCGTCTGGATAGAGATCCGGTTGGTATCCCAATCACGTCGGGATTTTCATTGGTCATTAACACATTGATCGCTACTGGCCATATGAAGAGTCCTGTCAGTGACTAACTCTGAATGCAAACCCGCATAACGTGGACGTCTCTAGACGTCCGCCGTCACGCTATTCACCATCTTACCTGAGACGGAAAATGATTTTAATTTTATGCTGTTTATTTTCCTTTTAATTGAAAAAATACAATTAGAGTTTAGGGAAAAAATAAATCGGTAATATCGTATCTACAGTAAATTATATTTGTTTTTGAAAATTGCTGTAAGAAAACAATTTTTCAACAAATTGCGTATTGAACATTCAAATAAATTTGATCTAAAAAAGAATGAAAGTTGTACGTAATTTACTCGAGGTAAGAGCTCACAAGTAATTGAACTTAATTTATAAAAAAGTATAGTTAATTAAAAATAACAAAAAACCTGTTGTTGGCAAATATATTTTAAACATTTATTATTATAAAAAGGAAAGTAAATCTATAATGGAATTGCGAAAGATAATAATTTAAGTTCAAGATTTGAGAAAAATAAAATTTAAAATGTATGCCGAACATTACAGCAAATGCCAAATTACATATTACAAAGTAAATAATTTAAACAAGACTTACCTTAAAATTATTCTAATTATCAAGTAGATGGGAGAAATTAATGAATAGAATAATATTTTACACTTTGAAAAAAAAAAACAACACCAAGTTTGAAAAATTATTAAAAAGAGCAACAGTTGTCCGATTTAAAAAAGGTCTTCACTCGATGAAAGGTAAGACTTTAATGAATAGCTGAGAGAAAAGGCGAGCTCGTAGGCCAGGTACTGGAATCTCCAACCTTCTATACAATCCCACAGGGAAAGGACGTCTCAAGCCGTCCACCGTCACTGGGATGCTCCCTAGCAGACGGCGGAAGAAGTTCTCAGCACTGAACGTGTTAAACCGACCTGTGGTATAGCTTGCAGTGCAGTGGAAAGTACACCAGGAATGCTTATGTTGTTCGGTTTCCACGTTAATGTGTAGGTCCCTTTTAGCGTGTAAGATGCGCGCCAAACCGAATCTCTGTGAATCGGCGGCCTAACTCTTCAGGTATATCGCGACCAATAATGCCATACGGATTATTATTATATTATAGCTAGATTGCATCTGTTTCGAATTAGTTGCTATACTGATGCGGAACAGTAATCACCATGAGGCATGGTCCATTTTTGCCCATAATTCTAAAACGAGAAGTTGAAAATATCAACCAACTCGGCAAAATATTAATTGAAAGTACGGAGACGGGAAACCGTTAACAGAGTACGGAATGGCAACAGACTTGTAGCATGATGCGAACATAGAAGTGATTAATACTTCTAGGAAACTGTGAATGATTTCTGAACTTACTACTAATACTGGAGCTGTGACTATTCCAACAAACGTATTAAAGCTTTGTGAATTTTTGTTCGTGGTATTGTAAAATGAATAATACCTGTTAATGATTTTTTTTTAATATTGTTGCAGGATAATCCTTCTAGCCATATCCATGCTTCCATTGCTACCAACATGGCAAACGTGTTTCTTTTATATATATATATATATATATATATATATGAAATGCTGTACAATTTAAAACGTTGAAAAAATTAAACAAATCATCCCTCAAAAGGAAAGAAAGAAAGTTTTGTTTCTTTTTAAACCTTAGAACGTTAAATGAATAAGTTTTTTATCTTATTGTTTCCAATATTGTAAAATTTCTTGGCAAATATTTATAGCGTGGTTGGAGATACAGCGAGGTTGATAGCGGAAGATGATTCGGCCAGTGAGTTGGTATGGGCTCGGACTGGTTAACGAGGCGTGCAGTGCCCGGGTCTGGTCAAAGGATATGCACCGAGTCGCAGCCACGAGCAATGATTAGCGTCGTGTCGTTTATCACACTCCGTCCTTCGATCAATCAACAGTCCGACTGCAGTGAACCCCATCACAGTCCGAGTGATACAGAGCGCTCCCCCTATATTACGGCGTTTGCAATTCACTCACTGGAAAAACCAGACCAGCAAATACAACAAAAAATTGTCCCGACTCGTAATGTTCAACGCCAGCGCATACAGACAAAATGAACTTCACACGAACCTAGCGCTTTCTAGATTGTTCCTGTACTGACTGCACAACATCTAACAATTTCTGAAATAATATTGAAATGTTAATATGTAATGGGAGGTTATAAGACTAGCCGTATTACAACAGTTGCAACAATCCACTCCTCCAAATCTGCAAGACGCATTCATTCAATTGGCGGCAGCGCTGTAACATAAACTTCATAAAGAACTTAAGCCTGTAATTCAGATTATCAACACAGAAATAGTAAAGGAATCTATTTCTTAAATACTGGAAAAAAAAAATAAGTTTATAATAGTCTGAGACTTTATTTCAGTCTTTTCTCTTCAAACCAGCCACCGATCGCTATGTAAATTTAAAGATAAATTATCAGAAGATTTCTCCCCGCTACAAAGTTACAAAAAATTAACACCACATTTAAAATTTTCTATCATTTACTATTATCAACAGTCAAGTCCAAAAAATTGCCGGCCTCGGTAGCGTAGGGGCTAGAGTGCTAGCTCCGCGGGCATGGATGTTTAAGTGTTGTGTGTCTGTGTGAATGTCCTGTCTGTCCTGAGGCGTCCATACATTGTAAAAATACAATATACATACTGGATGACAACTTATACACTGAAAGCTATAATAATTACATCCAGCTTGCTGTATGGCCTCCGTTGCCAAATACCATAATAAAAAAAATACTCACTGTAAGTTACGGAAGCGTTATTAAATCAAAATAGTTCCCCTCAAATTTATTTTTACATTCATTCCAGTTCTCCTACATGTGTCGTCAACACATCACACTTAACTGAAAGATAACTTCTCAGTGCAAATATATTTCGCTGGTCATGAAAACTTACACAAATTTAATATTAAAATCACTTTGCTGAGTCGTCTATAGTTCGGGAGTTTATGTGACCCTTCACAACACTTTAAACAGTCACCGCCCTTTCAAGACCAAAACACTGAATTTAATCTGTGGGTCAGAAGAAAATTAGTTTGAGTGCTTACTAAACCTTCTTTGGGACTTACAACTCTTAGGCCCCGTTTACACGATGTGAGTTGACTGGAACGACAGTAGGGCTGACCGTCGGTGGTGGGGGTAAGAGAGTGGACTAGCATGCTTGTAATAATTTGAAAACAGTCCACTGTCTACACCTAAATTTTGATCTTGTTGAAAATAGTATGTCCATATTACAGGAAGTAATTAACATCGTGGCTAATTTGTTGATTATAATGTTGAATGATATGAAGAATAACAAAATAAAACGTAGAAAATAGTTAAATGAGTGAATATTAAAAAGAAATGTTTTAAATGCCTCAGCTCCCCATTTATTTTAAGAAAGTTGCAAGTGAAAATGTAAAGTTACATCATTTAAGACAACTGTATCTCAATTTGAAGAGCTGTTGTGAAATTTTTTGCCCTTACATAATAAAAATAATACTGTTATGAAGCAATATTTTGATAGCAGAATCTCTAAAATCCTTGTTCTTATAATCTTTATTCTTAAAATTCCATGGAATTTCCTCACTTTCATGCAGTTCTAAAGATTTAGTGCCTCTGCTTCACTCCGCTTATGCGGCTTGTTAGTTGTTGTCATCTTGATTGTTGAACTCGTTCGCCAAATGTTGGTCGTGAACCGAATCTACTATCCTCAGTCAACTGTCTGTATTGTACCTGTTGACACGAGGAGAGTAGACTATCCAGATCTGCGCGCGCAGCAAGACAGTACACGTTCCAGTCAACTAGCACCGTGTAAACGCGGCCTGAATCTACCACTCTGCCATATCACTACTCCCCTATAAACGTTGAACAGATTTCAGTTACCAAACAACAAAACTACCTAACAATGTTTTACTCCAGTTTAAGGGCTACATGTTTTGTCACTCCTCTCCTAGGGGTGGAACATACGTACGTCCTCTCATTCGGCGGTGGAAAACCACGCTTCTCCCAGCTCAACCCTGTTTATAACATCTTAAACTTTCTGACTATGGCGCAGTCCTAGCCGACGCCTCAATAAGGGGCCATTCGTACATTAAGTCTCGATGGTGCAATTTTTTTCCCCTTCCAGTTTCTTAGATCTTTGCGCCACCCTCTAAAACAGCCTAATACGGCCCAAAATCTCTCAAATAAATACTTAAATAATCCACCGTAATGTTACGAGGTCTATCTATGAAATAATGTGTTAAATAAAACACCATCCATCTTGCATCCGTAGGAATACCAAGTTTGCTCAAAAATTTATTTGTATCTTAGATGAAAATCTTATATAGTCGTACCGAGCGTTGTGGGTGAGCGGTTAGCGTTCTGGCCTTTCATTTGGGAGTACGCCGGTTCGAATCCCCGTACCGGGATCCAGATTTGGGTTTTCCATGGTTTATCCAAATCACTCTAGTAGAAAGCCGGGATGCTCCCTTAAAAAGCCATGGCCGAATTCCTTTCCGTTCCTTGTCTCCAGTCCTATCCCGCCTTTAATAACCTCGACATCGACGAAGCGTAAAGCCATAAGCAAAAAAAAAAAACTAATATAGATCTCAGAGGAATTTAAAATAAAAAATGGTGTCAGGCAGGGAGATGGGCTTTCCCCAATTCTTTTGAATTGCGTTTTGGAGAAGGTAATAAGAGTATGGGAAGAGAAACTCAAGGAAAGGGGAATTCACCATGAGGTAAGATTAAGTTCAAAACGCAGAGGGGTTGGGATAAACTGTTTGGCCTTCGCTGATGACATAGCTGTTCTTTCTGAAAGTATAGAAACCGCACTCGAACAAATCAACCTTCTGAAAGATATAGCAGAAAAAGTTGGACTTCAGATCTCTTTTGAGAAGACTAAATTCTTGACCAATATTTGGGACTCACCCACAGTACTAAACACAGAGTACGGAAAAATTAACAAGGTCGATAAATTTAAATATCTAGTTGAAGTAATTCAGATTAATGGGCTTGATAAGGAAGCAAATATATCAAGAGCAAGAAAACTAGAACTAGCATACCAACTGACTAAAGATACATACAATAAGAAGACTCTATCAAGAAAAACTAAAATCAAACACTACAACATAGTAATCAAACCAGAAGGACTGTATTCCTCAAAATGCTTGTTCTCTATGAAAACTGGAGAAATAGAAGAGATAGAGAAAAGGGAAAGGAAAATCTTGAGAAAAATTTGGGGACCACTAAAAACTGAAAATGATGAGTTTAGACACCGGAGGAATAAAGACCTATACAAAGAAGAAGAAATTGAAAGAATGTCAGACACGATCAGAAAGAGGAGAATCAGTTTCTTTGGTCACATAATGAGAATGGATAACAATAGAGTTACAAAAAGAATTTTCAATCATGTTTACAAGAGTAAGAACGGCAACCACTGGACCCAAGGAGTAAAGAAAGATATGATTGAGATCGAAATAACAGAAGATTTAATACAAGATAGAGCAACTTTTATGAGATTGATCCATAATTTCAAGGGTTTACAGGAGAAGGAGAAGAGGAAATGTAGTGACATATGGACAGAAGAAAGGAGGAAACAGCAAAATGAAAGGATGAAGAACTATTGGAAGTCAAGAAAAGAAGTATCGAAATGAATGCACGGGGTTACTTTTCGTGGTCCTTAGATGGCCGATACCGAAGAGAAGAAGAAGTCTTAGATAAGCAGGATTTGTGTTCTTAGCATACGCAGTCTGAAGTTCATAGACTATTAAAACTGTATATAAAACCATCAACAGGAAATCGAGAATCTTAGTTGTTGTAAAACTCGGTTGATTCGAATTCCGATAGAACATGTGATATGATGCTTTATGTGCAGAATGTATATGTACTCTTACGGATTATTTACTTCAAGTTTCTACGGCAATAAACTGAAAAATGAACATAAAAGAAATAATAATATCTTCGCATAGCGTTGTATTATAATATCACAGCTGAAAGCCAAAATACCTGAAAACTCCAAAATTACATTTGAATGGTATGAATATTTTTTGTTTGTTCGCTTGTAACATAACCCTAAATATTTTAAAGTAAAAGAATCATTTACCTCGGAGCTGTACAGCAATGTCCGTCCGTATTTTCCTGACGTGTCAGCCTTGTCGACTGCGTTGGTTTTATATTCACTCTGTTAATTTCATTTCCGCCCGAGGCAGGTAGAGAGATATGAACACAGCCAGTTCCGATGCGTTGGCTTGTTTAACCTCGGCGAAAATTAAAACACGAGAAGACGAACCGAGGTCATATATTAAGCTTCGGACCTCGGGAGCCAAATTAACTGCCTTGAGATGTTTTCCCCTGGGCTGTCCCTGCGAGCTGTAAACCTAATTACTGGTGGAATTAATTTAGAAGACGCACGAAAATAACAAAACAAAATAACATTTCACATTGTTCCGAGTAAATAACTTTCTGCTTAAAAATTTAAAATCTTACTTCTTTAGCTTGATTATATACCTAAATGAAAATGTTATAATTATGTCAGTAACTAAACAAAGTCTTCTGTTCATATCATTTATGTGTTATCATAACAGAACTAGTTCCAACCCTGATAAAACTGTCACTTAAATAATTCCATGGACATTACAATATTTTATTTCTGCTGTAATTATCTGCGCAGTTACAAAACACACAGTTCACACAATCAATTTTTTCATTTAAAATGAGTTTGGTTTTGTATCAGTTGACATAGGAGTCTGTGTAAAATATATCTATATAGAATAATAATAGATGTAGCTACCACGGTAAATTATTGAATAAATTGCATTTTAATAATAATAATTTCTTATTTTCTTGGTTCTCCAGATGGACTGTCATCTAATGAAAGCCACAGCACGATGGCTAAAACATTAGGTTTTAATTAACCGACGCGGCTCCACGAAAGTCTACACAATCGATAATTTCTTGTTGTAGCTACCTCGTTCCCAGACCGTTAGGGGCACCTACAGTTTTACTATCAATCTGAACAAAAAAATCGTTCTAGCATATTTGATATACACACAATCAAGCTTTGCCAGAGATGAACATGATATCTCGGAATTCAAAACTAGGACCGGTCAGTAAGTATTGAGAGGCCCTTCCACTAAGCCAGGGTTACTCAAACTAATAGCTCCGCATACCTCCATAAAATTTTCCAGGCAACGGCGGCGAATCCCTTTAAAAAAACAGGGTTTTTATTTTATTTTTAAAAATAATAATTTTCATTTCATAAAATTGATACAGTCACAAAAAGAAATATGTTATTAATTAATGTGATTGATGACCTTGTTTCTTGCAGCAGATTGTGTCAAGTTTAGAAGCATTTTCCTCATGTTCGATCACAATTCACAATTGTGTGTGTTGCAAACTCGAGACAGCCAATCAGCCGCCATAACGGAAATTTTGCCGCGAACCCCCTGCGACCAACTGGCGAATCCCTAGAGGTTCGCGTAGCCCAGTTTGAGAAACCCTGGACTAAGCCATTAGGTTACCCACGAAGTTTATCTGTAGTACACAGCGTAAGCTCATAAATCAACATTAGTGGAAGTGTACGTTTTTGATTTGGAGAGAAATTCTTGGAATTAATCTGTAATTTTAACCTGTGAAAACTAGTAAACTTGAAATTTGTACCATTAATTTGCTAACATCTGATACAAAATAGGTTATCTATACCTTTACCGCAGTCTTATTTGTGATTCGGGGCGCTTCAAAATTGAAAGATTAATGGAAGATTAATGCTCAGAACAGATTTCACTTTCCTACTCCGCCAGCATTTGACATAGCAATATAAGACATACCTGAGTAAGCATACAAACTATCAAAACTACTTCAGCGTTGGTTTCGTAATTTTGGGTGGTGCTGCAGAAAAAAGACAAAGATTAACTTTAGCTACCTCCGAATAGGCGATTGCGAATAGTTTATTTTTAATATCATGTACAAACAGAAATAGCTCAGTTACTTTTTTTTATAGTGTTGGCTATAGACGGGAGACGTTTCCGGCTTAGGAATGGGAAAGGATCCGAGTATGAGCTTTAGAAGGAACGATTCGTGTTGAGTGGTTTCGAGAAACCATGGAAAATCGAAATCTGTATGGTCCAGACGGGTGATCGCACTAACGTCCTCCCAAATACCAGGATCAAGGAACCTACCGAACGATTATTACAAATGCAGTGAACCTCATAGCAGCTATAATTACTCCTTTTTTGGCTCTAATATTTTAGACATCTCCTTCAGTGATTTCAATGTTTTTGAAGGCTCCATGGACTTGACAGTGAAGTTCCAAACGCAGCTATTAATGGTTTTAATGCAAGAACTGCGCCATTTCTGTTTCGGTGTTACCTTCATTCGCTTAAAAAGTGCGGCAGATTCTTTGACAGAATGTGACACTGGTCTGAATATTGATTATAATGTTCTATCCGCGAAAACTTTTTGCTAATGGATTCGACTTTTTGTGTTGTCGAATTGGGTTTGCATACCGACTGGTTTTCTAATACCAAAGGGTAATTAAAATCGGAAATCAATTAACTGATATAATTTGACACCTGCAGGTGCTTCTAAACTGAGTTTTAAAATTTATTTTGTATCGAATTCGGACAAGTTTACACTGGGTTGTAAGGAAAATGCTTTTGCATTTCCTTTCCAGGAAGTAATTCCCAAACTGTCATCACATGCGAAAATAACTAAATAAATTGTCGTTAGACGTTACGTGACTTTAACTCTTCTGCACAAAACAGATCAAGGATGGTTAAAGTCATGGTATGTTTCAATAAACACAAGTTTATCAGTCATTTTTTTATTTGGACTTCTGAAAAGTCAGAAAATTTTCAGTTAAAAAATAATAGTTTATGTAGAGATTTTTTAATCATACCTTTTTTTAAATTAATTTAATTGAATAAAAGTTGTTTATGGGAAAATGTAGGAGTTTGTCTGATTACACATTAAGAATATACTGTTTGTTTGGAAACATTTTTGTTTTTGTATTTTTGTTTTTTTGTTTTTTGTTTTTATTTAGTAGAGTTTAAGGAGGTAAAGTGCCTCCTCGTGATCCATAACATCAAGGGTAGAAGTTGATAGTTCAGTCTTAGTTTAATTTTTATAGTTTTCCAACACTGAAAGACCATAAAAATGGGACACACTCATACATATATATATATGGTTTTTTATTGTTTACAAGCAATGAACATTAATTTACTTGCAACCAACAATGCGACGTACGCACAAAATTTATGGAGAGATGGTAAGCGCATGTTAAGATTCAATTCTCTCCGGTGTGTATCCACAAACACGCGAATAGTGTTATGTTAACGTCCTTTCCGGAACTTTTGGTTGTTCAACTGTAAGACTTACGTCATCAGCAAACATAGTTCGCCAGATTTTGATGAAACTATTATTTCTGTTTAACACAAAACATGTCAATCTCTTTCCTTCCTCTGTCTATGATTTTATTGATCCAAAATGATTACACGGAACAATAAATAACATAAATAATGACTTATGAACAAAAATAACTCCAAATTAATAAATGTATATGTAGGATGATATTGTTTGGATCCGAAAGTTAGGAATCTTCCAGACATTCCAACGTACAGCACAATTAAAAAAATAAATCAATGTGCCTCCCACAACACTGAGCACAACTCACGCATTCATTGAATGACCGCTTATTCCAGTAAAAACTTTTTCGAATAACTTATTTATTAAATTTAAGTAACTTTCTTAACATATTAAACTGAACAGGGTGAAAAAATTCCTGAGACGGAACACATAATTGCGTGGTGTAAATACTGGCAGTTGGAGTTAAACTCTAAAAAGTTCCAAGTCATCCGTGTAAGTAAGAAGGTGACACCATTTAGATCTGAATATTCAATTAACGGTACTGTCCTTAGAACGGTAGACTCCGCTAAATACCTAGGTGTAACAATTCGTAATAATTTGTCGTGGAATGAGCATATCAAGAATGTAATTGAGAAAGTAGATCGTATGCTCCGATTTGTAGGTCGTAATTTAAAACATTGCAATCCGCAGGTTAAATCGATTGCATACAAGTCACTAGTGCGTCCTCACTTAGAATATTGTTGTTCTGTATGGGGTACCCATCAAAAGGGGTTAATTTAGGCATTAGAGAAGGTCCAAAGAAGAGCCGCCCGATTCGTGACAGGTATATATAGCTGGAGGGAAACCGTAAATGCGGTGTTTAATGAGTTTTGTTGGGAAAACCTGGAACACCGATGGCGTTGCTCTCGACAGGAGCTAATTGGAAAATTCTCGATTGACGTATTTCGGAATGACAGCAAACATTAATATCTCGGAATGACCGCGAAAATAAGAGAAATCAGGGCCAGAACCGATTCATTTCTGTATTCATTTTTGCCACGAGCGATCAGGGAATGGAATAGAAAGGATTTACCGGGCGAGTAAACTTAAAATCCGACAGGAGTAGCTTTCGATAAAGCTATCCGGCCATCCTGAGCTGGGTTTTCCATGATTTTCCCGGATCATTCCAGGCTAATGCTGGGATGGTTTCTCACAATAGCCCATGGGCGCCTCCTGAGATATCACGTATACCTCTTCCAAATTATTACTCTGATAATGATAGTAATAATAATAATAATAATAATAATAATGAAACCCGTTGCAGCTGAGCAGCTATTGAACTTGTTTTATTTAGTTCAATTTGTAGTTTCCATGAGAATTCCACTCAAAATACAACGCACATAAGTTTTTCTGCAAAGAAAAACTATTAAAAAATTTTACGTCTATGAATTTATATCATGATGAAAGTAAAAACAGAAAGATGTTATTTCTTTTAGCTGCCTGGATCCGCCAAACAACGTCACAATATCGTGAGATTTGCTATATAGAACTTATTTTATTTATGGACTGTTTATAAATTGGCGATTAGAATTTTGAATATTAAATAAATATTACGATTTCTGAAATTCTATTCAGTCGTTTCTTTCCACTTATGTCAGCTCTCATTATATGCTCATCTTTGTTATGTAGTATCATGATAAGTTAGATATACAACCATGGAGGCATTCATGTCCCTGTCTGTTGGGCCGCTATTGTAAAGAAGGCCGAGTCCTCCTTCATCCTCACCATTAGTCACTCCCAGGATGACAAAGCGTCCGTAACATGATCAATTGAGACATCTTGTCACAACGGACGGCCATCTTACGAACGTATGTTAAGAGTTGACAGACATTCACTGTAATCCACACGCCGTTCAAACCATAAGCACATTATACTACATGTTAAAATGTATTTTCTCAAGTGATTCTAAACGAGCCGAAAATTTTTTTTACCTTCTTGTAAATTATTTTAAAGCGTAAATTTTTTTCTCCATGTTATTTAAGAAATCAGTTTTGCTCCATTCATGTGCCCCAAATAACAATACAAACCTTTGCTGTATTAACAGGAAAGACTTAGACTTTTCTTATGCAAAACTAAAATAATTAAAAATTATATAAAACGAAAGTCATCGCAAATTCGAGAAACTAATGTGAGTTGGTAATGAAATCATTGAATTATGGTTCTGTAAAAACTACTTTCAGTCTTTCACTAGTAAAAATGGTATTCCAAATTACTTCTACTAATGACAATTGTTTAATTTTTGCGTGTACAGTTAATTGATCCATGGTGGGTAATTGATCAGTAACGGAACTATCATAAGCATAGAAATACCCAGAAAGACCAGAGAGTTATTGTAAATTAATCTTTCTGTTAGTTCAATTATTGGAGAGCTCTCCCTGGACAAGTGATTTTGAAAATCTCTTTTTCTTTGAGGAATTAACTTGTAGATTGATGGTGACCGAGAAGATTCAAAGGATTTACGTGATTAAAGCTATCTGTGCCTTGATTCGTAAGCCTGCCAGAGAAAAATAATTAATTAAAGCAGTATGCAGATAAAGTTCACGTATTTTCATATTTTATGTAGAGATTAAAGGAAGAAATAATTTTATTTTAAATGCTTAGTGGCATAGTCGAGATTAAAGCTAGCTACTACTGATTCAAAATATTTTAACTCTCCAAATAAAAATCCTGCATCAGTTAGAGGTGTCGATTAACAATAGCAGAAATTGTTTAGTTTCAGAAAGGGGGTGATATTATTGTTAAGGAGTTTTATTCACACATTGTCTCTGAAGGATCAGCAATAATTATAGCTCTGTAAGGAAAGATTGATACCGGGAAGAAATTTTCCATGATCGGTAGTTGACTCGTCATTTTGAATGGTAATTAAAATGATGGTTAATAAGAATTATTGCCTTTAAGATCCACACACTCTTTAACTATATTATTTGCAGGTAATTTTATTAATTTAGTAACTAATCATCAACACACGTATGTCTGTATCTGAATACCGACTGCTTACTATGTGAATAATTTAATTTTTTTCTTAGAAACGTATGGTGACATATAATAATTTTTATAGCCTTGCAATCAGTAGCTAATTTTTTTCCGGACATTAAATAATATTTCATCACTTCACTTATGTTCTTAGCTGTTAAGTTTTCCATCTGCGAAGATAATATTGTCTGTGACAATGCAAACGTGTGTTAAAATTATTACTACCCATTTGCTCCCCGCAGCTTCATTCACGTGGGTCGTTAACGTACGGATTAAACCGATCACGTCACCACAGTTAGCACATCACCAGCTAGAAAACAAAGTACCTTAATTCCCCTGAACATTACGATGCCAATCGTATGCCGAAATCACGTTAAGCAATTATACTGCGAGAATTAACTAAATCCGACCGGCAGGCCTTGTGTGAATCGTATTTTGCGATAAATGGATACTAATTTGCAAAAACTTTTATGTTAAATTTCTCAGCTTTTCGGCTTCAGATATAGATGAAACTCACCCTATTTTAGCCCCGGGACCACTAGTTGTACATTATTCGAAACAACATGAAATTCCGAATATTGGTTTTTCTGTTTATCGTGCAACGAAAAATTTATAATAATTTGTTTATCATTTTAGCCTCAACTTCTCAGCTTTCAGATTTCACATCAGCATGAAGCATACCCTATTTTATCCCCATGACTAGGAGCTGTTCATTATTCGAAACTCCATCAAAATCAAACCTTTTGTTTTTTGCATAAATCCCTTTTCAAAACTCCACGAAAATCCCTTTCAACGTGTTATTGCTACTCATTTTTTTTTTTTTTTTTTACCGATTTATCCTAAAGTTCTCCACTTTTCGACTTCACATTAAAATAAAACATTGCCTATTTCTCCCTCAAGACAAGGGGATGTAAATTAGTCAAAAACCCAAAACCCAAAATAGCCGAACAGTGGTTTCCGCGTGAACCCTGTTCATCCAATAAGACAAACAAATATTTTCAAAACATTTGATTTGTGTTCTTTAGGCCCAAACTAATTTTTTCAAAAATTGCTCAAATGTATAGACTTTTTCACAGTTACAATCTTATTACATGTATAGATTTGGAATATCTTTAAACTTATAAAAAAAGGGAATATGTTTGTTTTTCACTACAGAGCTCCAAATTATTGAACATAAAAATTTCATATTTGAGGAAAAACTAAGGAATCTTAGGCGTAGGTTGATTTGCCACATCTTATAGTTTTGTAGAAAAGAGAAATTAATATCAAGAAAGAGAAGACGAACGAAATAAAAGTCTATAGAAGTATAACATCAGATGTTAAACGTCCCTGACACTCAGTTGTAAAAGAAGCAGTGTTTTTTTTTTCAACAATTGAGAAAATTGGAGTTGAACTATGTGAATTAACCATTTAACTAAAAGACAGAGTTAACCTTACACTGTGTGCTATTAACGGAATGCGAACTGAACGTGCAGATGAAATAAAAGAAAAATGAATTCATAGACTATATCAGTATCACATAAAAAGGCGGCTAAACCCATATAAGTTTACCATTCAACTCCGAGACATCATAAAACTATTTTAGACCGTCACTAACCCTGAAGGAACATTTCACTTTGTAGTTGTTGATGCAGATTTTTGAAAGATCGGATGTTAGATTTTCTCTTTGTATTGGTTTGGTTAATATACATTAACTTTTACGTAACTTAGTTTGTTTCTTAAGGTTTTAATATGTTGTTTGTTAAAATATCCGGAAATACAAATCAAACCTTTCACAGAGCTCGAGAAAGTTTCTTGGAAACATTTTAGGTAGTATTACTTCAGCACTTCTATTTTCTTCACCATCTGTCAGTGTGTACTGTCTTGGTTTTTTTGCTGCTCGGATTCAAGAACAAGTTAGGGGGGGAAAAAAAAAAAAAAAACCGTCCATATACCTTGGTCACGTGGTCGAAACTGCGCAAAAACTAGTAACCAAATATTATTGACACTGAATATGAACCTCACTGGTTACAATCACTTCTTCCTATAGCAAAGCATAATCGGACACATTCAAATAACAGTATTTATTTCATTTTAAGGAACATTTCTTATTTTGCTTAAGCATACATATTGGTAATAATCTTTAAATATAAAGATTTTGTTTAACAGTGATGGGACGTCCCACAATACAGGATAAATTATTATTTTTGTATAAGCTTAAAGAATAATGTCACTGATTACAAAATTAACATTAATGTAAAAAAGCATGGGGTGCTATATAAGTTGTCTTATATTTTTTTGTCGTTCGCTGTTTGTAAAAGTAGATTCATTGTCAAAAGTTATGTAGAGAGCACCCCACGCTTTTTTTACATTAAAGTTAATTTTGTAATCAGTGACTTTATTCTTTAAGCTTATTCAAAAAAAATTAATTTATCCTGTATTGTGGGACGTCCCATAACTGTTAAACAAAATCTTTCATATTTAAAGATTATTTTTAACCTTTTAGTTCACATTACTACGAAAGCGTGTTTTAGTTTTTTAAACTACAATTTTATTTTTAACTTTTTAGTTCAGATAGTTTTAAAAGTATGTTTCCTACTGTTGGCTTTTCTTCGCCAATCTCTCTTTATCTTTGTGTTGTAGTTTCATTTTTAATTATTACTTCCACGAGTTAAATACAATAAAATGGCAGCTCAGCCAGAGGTCCAATAGCAGGATAAATGTGGAAGACTACCCTTCTACAATAGTACGAAGTAATGTTTCGAATACTCACTACTCAACATCATGTTAAGTGACTGCAGACAGAGAAACCTTTCTGGATAGGAGACAGTGGAAGACGATCGTCGTCAGCAACCAAGGCTCGTAAATCACACCCGGGAAACTGGAGATGGTCAAAGTAACGAGAATAGCAGGACGTTGCTAAGAGACTTGCTGTATTGTTAACGGTTCTTAAAACGTGTGCAAATTTTTTCTGTTTTTACTGTCAAAGTAATGATAATATCAAGATATAGCTATGAAATTATTGTATTTTAATCAGTTATCAATACATCAGCAAAATTTCAAACAATTCGGGCATCTGGAATTGGGTTAAAATTAAATTGCAAAATTTCACGACATTGAACAATTTTTCTTTTGTTACTGTCAAAGTAATGAGAATAGCAGGATATAGCTATGAAATTCTTGTGAAAAATCGTTTTACGATGGCTTGACGTGTGTTTTCAACAGGTTGGAAGTTATTAGCCAGCTAGTAATTCTGTAATAACCGATATCGCAGCTATACCCATGACATCAGGACAGGCTGATTTTTTCTTTTTAAATATAATCAGACGAGACGTTTGAGTACATCTGTGCAGAGCTGATTTAAAAGAAAAATTCTAATGGTCACACTACGCTACACCGAACCTGTGTTCTTTTTAATACATTACATATGAAAGTCTATTTATATGTTACTCAACTTTCGAGACTCAGCATAATCAGAATATGCAGGAAAATATATATTTTGCAACACAGTACGTTTTATTGTCATAACTTAACATTGAGCGTATTGTGGTACAAACTAGACATGTGATATGTATATTTTCTCAACAAACTTCACATAACTGACAACTGTGGTGGGTGAGATCTGATTATTTTGCTGGAATCAATTCATTACATTCACTTAATAACTGTTCGTTTATTACTTGGTGTATACGCACTGCTGGATAACAGTTCAACAATTAGAGTAGATGGTGAAAGAAACAATTATCTGTTGGCAGTATTACTCTCTTTCGAGAAAATGCTGTCGTTTATTATTACCCAATTATGATTATCCTAATGCTACAGCACTGAACTCGTGAACTTCACCTACAATTTGTCCCACATCTGAGTTCATTCTTTCAGAGGAATAAACCACTGTAATATAAGTTTTGTTAGGATAGTCTGTAACCTAACTTGAGCTGGTTTACCAAAGCAACTGTATAACAGTATTCGAAAGTTTTATAAACATTATTAAAGAACAAGGTAAATTGAAATTTTCGAGGTACCTGTCTGATAAATTACAGAAAAACTAACAATTAACGCTTATATAATGTTTTAGAAGTAATTAATGAATATTATTGAATTTAACGATACGAAAATCCCTTAACTGAATACACGTGCGAGCTACATTGTCAGCCGGAAATGTAGAATGATTGTACATTGGTCAGATTAACTGCCAATTTTCAGGGCTACTACGTCGAGAGCAAAATGTGGATCATTACAGCCAGAGTTCATTTCTGCGAGTGATTTGGCAGTCAGAATTGTGTTTGCAGAGCAGCGTAACGCTTATAGTTGTTCACACGTTCCTGGTACGCAGGACCGGATTTACGTATAAACTATGTAGGATGAAGCTTCAATAAAAATAAAATAAAAACTTTTTTTTTGTAACATGTATATCAGAATTCAGAAACGATCTTAGAACACCAAAAACAACGTTGGCGCTTGGGCACCTCAATCCTTTGAAATATGGATGTAATGTAAAGTAACATTTCAGTACACCGATGTTATTTTTTAAAAGCTAATTTTGCATCTTTGGCAACACAGACATGAATCTCAACCAAATGTTGTTGTTGTTTTTTTTTTTTTTTTTTTCATGAAAAATGTTCACAGCAATGTTAATAAATTATATTGAATATCCTAATTATCTTCAATCCTTTCCATTTTTGTTTCTTCAATTGATTAACTTGTAAATACGATAGAGTACAATTTAATAATAAAGTACAAATGTATCTTTTTAGGTTTTTATTTACAAATTTGCTGTAAAATGTTAAATTTCAAAGCAATTGAAGTAGAGGACCGAGGGGTCTACGGATTCTAATTACGACCATCTAAGTGCGAACAATATTATCATCACATGTATTATCTTTCATTAATTCTTATAGACTGTATTATAAAAACTGGGCATACTTCGGGAGGGTTTTCTGTTTGCCCTTGATATTTAGAAGACAACGGGAAAATGAAATATTTATTTCAAATTTCACCGTGGTTAACAATATTGAGTTAAGGTAGTAAGAAAACCATTTTCCAACAGAAATTTATCATCTAATGTTGATGAGCCTAGTATTGTATAGGTTTTGCTGGCGAAAAGATTCCACAGAAATCATGAGCATGCTTTAGTTAGATCATTAGTCTTGTTACACATGTGAAATACGTTGCGTTAATGTATTTGTCTTATCCATGTTTGCCTTGAGATTATTCATGTAACCAATTTTATGAATCGATTCAAGTTTTTACAAAAAATATTTCCAAGAATTTGAGAAAGAATAAAAAAAACAGAGTAAGATTACTAAAATAAGTCAACTTCAAAGCAGAGAAAATATTTAGTATCAAAAATTTGGAAAGAACTTCCTAAAACTGTATATATGGAGCAGAAAAATTTACGGAATAATTAATGTATGCACTTCAGGAAAACCAGGAAGAATGGAAACTGAACCATTGACAGATACGGAGTTGAAGGTTAAGTTGGCGAGAAATAAACGAATTCTAGAAATTATAGGTGCAGAAAGAGGTTTGTGAAAATTTCTCACAGAAAGAACATGTTGTATGGAAAGTCACGTTTGAAGACTTGAAGGATTTCTTGATGCCCTGCTGGAGAGAATAGTGGATTGAAAGTGGGAAATTGAACAATGCGGATGAGATAACTGCGCAAGCAGTCGTGACGCATATTCTGAAATAAAGAGATAAGATCAGACTGGGAAGAGACCGAAAATTGGATCTGTGCTGTAGAATGGCTTATGACAGCGGAGAGAAACATTTTACATATTGTAAATTAGATTCATATCACCTTTTTTATTTTGTCATTAATGCGATATGAATAAAAACCTAGCACCGCTTTTAGTGTGAGGGGAGTGGGGAGGGTAGTGAGGGCGAGTGGGGAGAAGCCATTAGCTCTGCAAACTATCCAACTCGTTATGGGAGAGTCGTCATTGTTTTTATCTCTTTTCAAATCGTGTAACTTTTCAATAAATTATTTTTTATAATAAAATATTTTGTCTAAGTAAAGTAGCAGATAGCGGGCACTTCGTCAGCACTGTGCTAGTTGCTCTTGGAAAACTACCTAAAAGAATAAATATTAACTGTACGCCCGAATTGAAATTTAACCCCGAATAACTAACAACCCCGCATTTACAGTATGATTTTTGTACGCTTGCCCAATTTCCTAGTAGATGGGCTTAATTTATTGTCTTGTCTAATTGCAGTTACTTCAAGAATCTAAATCACTTAAAATTGATTGCATGTCCTATGATAAGTAAGGAATGTGAATCACAAGAAATCACGCCGCTACATTACAGATTATTTTTTTTTTATTTCACTTCAATATATCGCACATTTATAGAATACCGTAAGTTCAAAGAAACAAAATTAAATGTAGAAGACCTCTTTAACGCTTATATATTTTCAGGGAAATGAATTTTGAACTACGCCATAATCATATGACATACTGAATATGGTCGTGATTGTGATAGTTACCCAAACTTTGTGAGAAACGCTTCAAGTCCAGATGATATAATTTCGTGAAAGACTTAAGACTCGTACAATCACTGAATTTTGTCCATTAGTTATTGGTGAAGAATGAACCTATGAACTGAAGAAATAGCTTCAAACTTAAATACTATAATTCTTCAACAGACATTTTAAAAGTTAAAACAAGCAACACAAAATCTTACTTTTTAGTTTGGTGAGGATGTTGAAGTTAATTATTGAATAAAGGTAAAGATCCCCAAAACACTCCTTTTGAACTGCTACTGACATTTAAATAAGTATTGACGTAGTATTAAGAGTTTCATTGAGATTAATTCATATACATCGATGCCATTACTGATGCGAACTATTGACTTTCAAACACCGAGCGTGATAGTTGAGCATTCGGGAGAACGTGGGTTCGATTCTTAATACGGATATCCATATTTCAGTTTTCAATGGTTTCCCATAGATGTTGGCATGGTTTCTATAAAAAGGAATGCTCGTATTCGTTTCCGTAATTTGTTCTAGTTATCTCTCAGCTCTAATGACCTGAAATTGACGAGTCGCAAAAGTGTTGTCTATGAAAAGTTCCCGAAGAGGTACGAAAACTGTTATATTGTGCAGCAAGTATCGTTTTACAGTCAATGCTGCGATACTGCTACTCTTTTAACTTTTCCGGGCTATGAAGCTGAGGCGGGTAGCGAGCCTGTGGGTATCAATGTACTGTACTGTAAATATGAGAAACTATCACTCAGCCAGGTTAACGGCGAATATACCCCACGATGCAGGCTTAGACGACTGCCATGTATACTGACTGCTCTAAGAATTTAAGTGGGGTTACTTACACTTGTTTTACCCAGCATGGAAGTGATAATGTGTTTTACTGTTTGTGAATGAATGTTGCGCAGTGTGTTGTATATGTGGTGGTTGGAAGATGAAAGAAAGGTCTGACTGAAGCCCGGTGATGACTCATTTAGGCCTAGTCTTCCTAAAGACAGCACTGGGACACCAAGTTTACCTTTGTCACCCAACAGACGAATTAGCACGTATTACCTGACAGTATATGTACGGCAGAGAGGTATGAGATTTAGTTCAGGGCTTTCACAGACAGTCTGCTGACTAGGAACCTCTGCAGTACTATCTCTGGCTCACACACAACCAAATGGTGAAACATGTCTCCACTAGCAGGGCTGGATCTGTGCAGGCGCGTGATGGCAGCAATGACGTGAGCCAAGGGAGCAAGTGTTAGAGGAGAACAAGACTCAAAAGACGCTACTTTGGAAATTGTTACGAAGAATTAGATGTGATTCTGTATTTACGATATTTTTATACCCAAATATTTCTACAGTTGCGTGAACATTATTTGAGTAAGGGTGTTTGGCATGGTAATGCTTTAATCGGTGGCTTTCAGTATTGGGTGTTCCTGATTCTGAATAAATTATCAACACCCGACGACGAGGTATGCAGAGTAAACAGTTTTATTTTAAGAAAAGCTGCTAGTATTGTATCACAGTAACTTGAATTTTTGTTTACTTCCATACAGGTTGATAATGGTGATGTTCATCGAAGAGTCCTAATCTTTTTGCATGTAAACAATATTCACGGGAAACGAATTTTATTCAAACTACCGAGCGTTCTGGATGGGCGGTAACGCTCTGATCTCGCATTCGGGCAGCCGCTGGTTCGAAACCCCGTCCGGGCATCCAAATTTGGTTTTTCCATGGTTTTCCCAAATCATTCCAAGGAAATGCTTCCTTTAAAATCCCATAGCCAAATTCCTTCCTGTTCCTTGTTCCAAATCCCATCCCGGCTCTAATTACCACGATGTCGACGACGTATAAAGCAATAAGAAAAAAATTCTTCTAGCTGTTTAAATCTTTCCTTGACACGTCACATCGAAGATACCTTAACGCTTAAACGTTCAATATCTGGATGTTGTGGATCATTTTCCTCAATTGCTGATAGTATTGATAAATAAATAACGCATTTACTTATACTCCACTCTCAGCAACAGTAATTTTTGCTTTCTTTGTGGGAGGTGAATCATTTTCCAGCTGGTTATTAAACCGTTTATTTTCACAACACGGACACGGAAACGAACCGGCTATTCGTAAGAAACATACAGTGCAGTCCAGTGGTGTGATACTTACTTTAATTTCTGTGTCCGTGTTGTGATAATCAACAGTTTAATAGCCATCTGGAAAATGATTCACTTCCCACAAAGAAAGCAAAAATTACTGCTGCTGAGAGTGGAGCATAAGTGAATGCAATAGACCGAAAAATGAGAACCCGCTGAAGACACTTCTGCAAAAAAAGTGAAACGCCTTCGGTAGTTCAATAAACGCTCAAACATTCAATTGCTTCGACGTTATTTATTTACCGACTTAAACGTTAAATTTAAACGAGATCATGGCAAATGACCATTAAAAAAAGTATTAGAAACTTTAATATGTGGCGTTGCACCTTTTAGATCCTTTTCTCCATCTTTTTCCAACTCTTCTGCCATAGAATAAGATTAGCTTCAGGGGTCTCAGCTCTTGCTGTACACAAAGCAACAATAATCTTCAAGATAATCCTTGACTATCGGAAGTTCGAAGAAACCGGAGCAAATGCAAACACTGGAATTCAGTTAAACTTGCTGGTTTAATGCATGGAGCTAAACTGGTGCTTAAAGATGGAATAGTTTTGAATAAATTTGGCCCTGTAACGATATTACGTAAGCAGTAGTATGGTGCGATGATTGTGAAATCATGTCTGTGATATTCTGGGTGGCATGATCCTTTAGTAGATCGAAAAAAGTATACTAAAATGTGATAAATTGTAGTCTTAATTTGACTACATCAGATTTAACGCTCTATTGCCACCAAAATTTTTAAGGAAGCACAGATTGGAAAAAAATCTCATCGTTAATTTTACTCGTTAGCACATAACTTATCCTTGGAGAAGAAATCTGAGAACTAGCAGATCGTACCTCTTTAATGCTCTTTGGCAGGTTACAGTATTTTCATGTCTACTTGATACTTTTGTTAATTAATAGAACTACAGGGCGTTCGCCGGGAAACGCAACCCACTGTTAGCGCTACAAGGAAGAAACTGCTCCCGGCGAGCGAGCGCTCAGTTTCCGGCATTGTTCGACCGTCGGCCGCGGACTATTTCATAATAATTACGCTTCATAAACTTCATAAACTTGTGTGCTAAGCATTTAAATGTGACGTAATTCATTAGCTTACCTTATAAAAGATGCTGGAAGTGTTGACCCTCTTGTGTAATGCACATTTCACATCTTCTGAACATATTTCGAGACACACGCTGCCCTAACTGACTTAATGATTTTTTGGGTGACTGTTCTAGTCGAAAAGCGATATCGTCAATTTTCTCCTCTGTGAGAATACGGTTGACCGACAGTCTCTTTTTGTTAAAAAATGAACCCGTTTCTCTTACTTTTTTAACCAGACGCAGAATTGTTGATTTAGCTGGCAGTAAAGAGCCAGGAAATTCGCGACGAAATTTACTGTGACACTTTTTAAACGACTTCACATATGTATCGTAGAGAAATATTCTTTGTTGCAAACTGTAACGTACCATAATTTTACTCACACTCAAACACGGTACAGATTAATAAGAGTATGAAGCCCCAAACCAGCCAAACCGCAAAGAAACGTTTTCACAACACTGATTAATAAGAGACTGAAGTCACAAACTATCTACAATGCAAAGAAACCGTTCTTAACAATGTAAGGGTCACTGCAATGCACTGTTGGGGCAGCGGAGGTGTTAAACAGTGCGGTGATTCACGGTGCCGGTTGGCGGAAACTGCTGGCGGCACTGACCGAGCAAGTTGCCGACGGCAACAGACTGGGAGGGTAGCGTTTTCCGGCGAACGCCCTGTATATGGCCTGACAACGTCTAGGTTATTATATCCGGCTGGAGACAGGTAGCAAGGATTCGGAAGGAATTTGAGTATGGTCTTTCGAGGCCTTCATTCCGGTATTGACTTGGAGAAATTCCAGGAAACCATGTAAAACTTTAAAAATCTCTGGGACGGAATCGACATTACCCCTGATTGATGTCTGAGGCGATCTCATACCATCTAGGATGTTTTTTGGTTTTCACTGCCTTGGGAACGATGTTGAGATGTCAAAAGCAACCAAAAAATATGTAATAGCCGAGACACCTATGTTATCCTATAGTTATGTACAGTAGTCCATGCAACACTTCTGTAGGTGTGGCAACAGTAGTGGAGGTTGTTTTTTTGTTGATAAATGGTTTGATATTTAAGTAATATTAAAACAACATGTGCTGGATGAATGTTAAGGTTTTGACTGATTTCGGGAAGTTAGAAGCCTCAACCTACCATATATATATTCTACGTGGTATGAGTCATAACCTGCTATTATTAAAATGGTTTCCATAGAGGAAAAAAGCCAGCGTGTGTTGCGATTTCTCCAAAGAAAACTCTCTGGTTACAATGTGGCTGAATTTTAGAAATTTCTGACAGACGTAAGTAGTATATACCATGATATTGTAGTTTTGAAGACGGTGAGAGCATTGGATGAATTTAACGAAAGAGATGGTCGTAGTGCGACCATTGATGCTTTATAAGCAGCCTTAGTAAATCAACGTGGTGAACATAAAAAAATCTTCATCTATCTCAGAGAGCAGCGAATAACATCATGCACAAATGACTAAAATGTCATGCATATACAGGTATAATGATGACTGTGAAAGCCGTGGAACCATGAAAATGTTCTCGATGGTTGCTTTTGATGCATATACTCTTTAATGCAATAATTTAAGACACCTATTATCTGAAGCGGTAAATCAGTCAAACTTTCACACTTAGGGTTTTAGACAGTACATTCCAGGTAATTGGGGCTTAGGTACAAAACAACGGAACAATTATAAAGTGATCTAAAGCATAATGAGGTTTTTTTTTTTTTTTTTTTTTTTTTTTTTTTTTTTTTTTTTTTTTTTTTTTTTTTTTTTTTCAACTGAATTCACCATTCCAGCAAGTGTTTATTAATATATCACCTTGCATCTGAGATAGTATCAGCTATAAATAATTTTCCATCAAGATTGTGCTCTTTCTCTGGATGGTTTAGACGTTTGTGTGTTTAACCCGTATTTTTATAAAGAAGTAATTTATTCGAAGGGGTTTCTCTCTTATTTCTCTAAAATGTATCGCAAGCTGGATTGTGTTATTGACGCTCTTATCTCCAGTTGGTCTGCGAACGTAAAACACGGGAAGGTTAGGAGTGGCTGTAATCGGTGGCGGGGTTATCTTCTCGTTTGAAGTGCCGCTCACGCGCCGCGCGGCTATCGCGGGCGGCCCCCACGGCAAACACCATAAATCGACCGTCCAGTGCCGCAAAGCGGCCATCCGCGCAAATACACCTAGCGGGCGCCAGGTATGCGGGCCAGGCCGGCGCACACAACTACTGTCGCTCGCGCTGACTGCTGCCAGCTGCAGCGCACGATATGCACAGTGAGTCAGCACTGCTGAATCTCTGAATACTCCAATAAGAAGAGGACACGTTGTGAGACTGAAAAAAACTAGTCCCACTGCATTTCCTTTTACGACGATATTGATTTTGTGTATTTGATTATAACTCGCAACATTTCAGTGGATATCAGTGACATTACAACTCTTTTTCTCGCGGTTTAATTACGGGATAGCGTTAACAAAAGTTTTGCATAACGAAAAATTCCTTTTAACGCTAATCACGGCGCGGCGATGTCAAAACGAAACATCTTAAAGCCACAACAAAAACTATGGAGATGTCGTAAAATGAATATCTTTTATTGTTACTCATTTATTTTAACCACAAATAACATTTACTTTCAGCATTCATTCAACATATTAACAGAACATTTCCAAGTACAATTCGTCCGCTATACTCAGGACGCCCTGGCAAAACAAGCTATCCATGAGGGAGAGGTAATCAACATGCAACTACCGATCTCGGATATAACACATAGCATCAAAGTAAGAGCCAAGGAAAAATGGCAAGAGGAATGGACGATCTCTCAAAAATCATAGCCTCATATTATGCAACCATTCAACCGAGCATATCTCCAAAACCTTGGTTTTACAATTGGAACAGTAGCAGACGATTAATCACTATGATATCGAGAGCCCGATTTAACCACGGTAACTTCCCCAGCCACCTACACCGAATAGGGTTGAGAGATTCCCCATACTGCGACTGCTCAGACCAGGCAATAGGAGACATCAATCACATAATTTTTTCATGCAATAAATACCAACAACTCCAGGACCAAATGATGAAAGATCTTGCCAAGAACGGCTTCCCCCTTCCGACAAACGTAACCCTCCTACTTTCCAGCAAGAACAAAGTAATACTTATCATTCTCGCCAGATACTTAAAAGATGGAGGTATAGAATTCTAACCAATCTTGGAAGTTAAAACAGGAAATGACTATACTTCAAACCTAAAGCCCAAACCACAGCACAACACCACTTCCGCGCAAGCACAAACAACTAGCTTGGCAAAATTAACAGTATCCTCACCAATCTACCGATTGAGGCTAACACCAGATAGATCAACCCTCTACAGATGATTTGTCAAAGAAATACGGCGATTTAGACTAATCAATAGAAAATAATGGATATACAGAACCGACGATTACTAAGTCTAGTTGATGTATTGTCTAGCAACGCTTTTTAGATTGCACTTGAAATTTGAATATTGTAAATAGCATATTCATTCAACAAGTTTGTAATAAGTTAACCTAATATAGATAAGGAAATGTGTAAATAGATAAGTTACGCAAATGGATGTAAGAAGCTTTGTAAAAATGTAGAATGGCTGTATGGTCTCAAACCGAATGCCAATAAAAAAAATAAAAAAATAAAAATAAAAAATACTCATCATCTTTTTTCCTACGGACTTTCTCTTCTTCTGTTTACCAAAGACGTTCTTTAAACAGACTATTCTTTGATCTTGCATAATAACTATCATCTCTTTCTTTTACAAAAAGAAAATAAATTAAATACAAAAATTCTTACTATTAAATATATATATAGAAAACAATAAAACTGAAATAATGCAAACAAAAAGTGTAAGGTACTATATTTCCTTACAAGATCCACTAGTTCAGTGTTAAAGAAGAAATTTTTACATGTGAAATAAACTTCTATAAAAGCTTGCTCTTTGCATGTGAACTACGCCCGTTCCGTATTTTGGATTCGACGCGCATTCCAGAGACCAAGTGAATGACCTGTCCAAACACTTTCATTCACTAATTAAAAATAATATAACTTCTTTGATGAAAATTTCTCTATTACCTTGAAACGATTATTCACCTTTATGTTCGCCTCAAACGTTTTGAATTGGAGGAAAGGAGGAGGGTGAAGAGAGTGCTGGGAACGTACGGGGCATATGTTGGTGATGGGGCTTGGAGGGATATTGGACAAAGAAATTGGTGCATGGAAGGGGAAAGGCGACCACTGTCACAAGCTTGCGCTCAATTTATTGTATAAGGGAGTCGGAAAATTTTCTTTTATTGGTAAGGGTGTCATGGATTGGAATAAATTGCCAAGTGAAGTGATGAATAATTTACCAAAAACGCTTAAGGAATTTAAAATTAAAATTTGTAAATCAGAAAAAATAAATGGGGGAGGAATTTAACATTCCAATTATAATATTATATATATATAGAGAGAGAGAGAGGAAAAAGGGAGGGGGTGATTAGATGACTAGGGGAATTGCCACCGGAGCGTTAGCTCCATCACAATTAAAATTAATAATAATATACTCAGCATAATACATGCATCTGGGCGGAGATGACACAGTTTTGTTAACACAATGACTTTGTGAGGGTTAATTCGATCAGATTTTAGCATTTCTAACCCTATTCAGTGTGTTTTCATCTAGACACTTTAACCAGTCGATCTGTTTCACGGTTTTCCCAAATGGAACACGTAGAAAAGGAACGTATCTCAATGGTCTACTTTTCAGTGTGACTGCAGTATAGGGACCAGCTTGCCGGCCTCGTATTATAAGGATCGCCGGTTCAAGCCCGGCAATGCGCATGAATGGTTTCAATTAATTGTTGTGTATTCGTGTTGTGTTGTCTTTACTGTAGGGTGCTGACATTTTTTAAATATTTGTAATAGTGTTAATAACTATATAGAGAAAGAAAAATTTGAAACGTTGCTCGTAAAATTAATGAAAAATAGAAAGTGCTTTTTTCTATGTACCAATTTGTCTAATTTTTTTTAAATGTTTGTAATAATCCGAATAAGGTTTTTAGGGAAAGAAAAATTGGAAATGCTATCTGGAAAATTGAAAAATTCTGGAAGAACTAAAAGTTCTTTTTTCTATTGGATTTTTGTTCGAATTCAAGAAAAGCAATGATTCAAACGATGTATATGCGTAATTCTTTTCTTGTTTTGTTCCTTATACCCCCGATATGGAAATAACCCAATTAAATGTTTTCTATTAAAAAACTGGAAGGTCTAAAGAAAAATCTGGAAAAACGCTTTCCAGTCTAAATTAAAATAGAATTACCTTCGTTTTAATTTTTATGTTGTTTCGCGATCTGTCCAACAAATGTAGTTATTTTATTCCTATTCCACTAATATTAATTGAGGACGTGTGCTTGATGATATCGAACAAGGTATTACCTTAATTATGCATAACAGCGCTCAATCGTCCGATACACTATTCAATTTTATCAAGAGTTGAAACGCGAAGGACAATATGATTGTGATGTTTCAGAGAATCAGTTCGAATGAATTTTCCATCGTTGAAACGTCAACAAAAATACACTCATTAAAATTGTGAACGATGGACCTGGAGGGATGTTCTTGAACGCTCCCGGTGGAACTGAAGAAAGTTTTTTGATCACATTCATTTTGCAAACGATTCACTCGCAGAATGAAAGTGCACTTGCACTTGCCTCATCAGGAGACGCAGTTACGTTGTTGGAAGGCGGTCAAACAGCTCATTCAGCATTCAATATACAAATTAATGAAACTCTTTCAAAAAACTATGCGATGGCCAAAGTTCTCCAGCATTGCAAAGTGATCGTTTGGAATGAATGTATGATGGCACATATAAAGTTTTTGGATCTACGAAATAATAAAAACTGGTTTGGTGGTTCGATGATTGATATGTAAACAAAACATTTTTAGATATACTGAAATTTCAAATTCAATGGAAGAAAATAAGTTATCTGGTTAATATGAAATTCAGACATAATTTAATTGCGACATAAATTCTGGAACAAAACCGCATGGTTCCAAGTCGATCACATTCCAGGTGCATTACACATTTCCAACATTTCAGTGGTGTATTGCCGATGGAATTAATCCGACAAATAACATTTCATATTTGCGTACTTCTGAATGTACGTCTCCTCAAATTGAAAATCCATGTACACAATCGTTAATAAACACAATGATCGCTCTGAAATATGTTTTTTCTCATTTTTTACTTTGTTTACACATTTTGATCAGCTTTTCACAAATTCACAAAATGATCACAAACAAATTTATTGAAATTCGGACTGGACAACGTCTGTCGGGTCACCTAGTATACTATGAATTCATTGCTCCGAATAATGCGATACCAGTTATGAACTGAAATCAGGATAAAAATTTCGACTGCCAAATATAACTTACCTAAGTGAAACTAATTAGTGGACATTTTTACTTTAAATCCTTATTTTAGTTACATCAAAATAAAAATTAACTTATTCAACTACTAGGGGCACGGGCAGTACATTAATAAAAAATCTATCAAAATCTAACCAGTTCTTATTTCCTGAATAGCGTTCAGCAAAACATTATCTTAAGTTTATCAGTTTTTCAAAGGAAAATCAAAAGTAGAAATGTCCTATTTTACCCGCGGTATCAAGGGCTGTATATTAATCATAACTTGATAATAACCCGACATACAGTTTCTGGGTGAATCACGTTTAGAAAGAAAATTTATCGAAAATTTATCAGCTTTTCGACATTGCATCGAAATGAAACGTAGGGTACATTATCCGCGGGACCACTGACTATACATTATTCAAAACACCATAAACAATCGACGAGTAGTATTTCTGTGAATTGTATTCAAGGAAAAATTCACTTACATTTATCAGATTTACTATATTAAACCAAAATAACGCTAACAACCGGTTGTCCATATATCGAGTTCCCTCAAAACCCAAACCTTAGTTTTATAATGAGACGCATTCACTTAAAAAAATTATCAGTTTAAGATGTCGCATCGAATTGAAACATGCGGTATTTTGTACGTGAGACAAACGGCTATACTTCAACCGAAACTCCATCAATAAACAAGCAAAAGCATTTGCGTTAATTAAGTTGAATGAAAAATATCCTTATTATTTTATTTTTCCGACACCACATCATTATGACTCGTACCTAATTTGCTCGCGAGATCACAGTCTATTCATCAATCAAACGCTATCAGAATCCGACAAGTAGTTTTTGCGTGAATCTCCTTCATATAAAAAATATCTTAAATTTACATTTTTCGTAGACGTCACAATCAAAAAGAGCATAATCTGTTTTACCTGAACCACGACTGTCTGTACATACATTAACAAAATCACAACAAAACCTGACAAGTAGAATGTTTAATTGCGATCAACCAAAAGTGATAATAATTTTGTCAAATTCCTCAGTTTTTCGACATCACAGCGAAACGAAACATATCTGATTTTACCTGCGTTACCACGGGCTGTACATTATTGGAAACCCATTAAAATCCGACCAGTAGTTTTTGTGTGAATCCCGTTCGTAACAACATACAGACAAACACATTTTTTCTTTTAAAAAAGCAGTTGATTCCTTTTATATAGCATATTAATACTACCCTGAACTCTTTTTTTTGAAGTATCTCGAATGTCCAGACTTTTTCTTGGTTGTATAATAAAAAATATGACTCTGGTGGATGATTAGTAATATTCGATTGTGGCATTCGGTTGTACGTGGTTTCGATCTTTGGCCTGGACATCTACCTTTCAGTTTTTCGGAATTGGTCTAGGTACGTACATGCCGGAAACGTTCACTCAAAAGGAATTCTTTCACGTTGCATGCCTACATTATGTACACTAATAACCTCGACAAATAGAAACAAAAGAGAGAGATCATTGTTAGCAGTATTTTGAAGTTTTTGGAAAATATTCTTAAGGTATGAGGTTTTTTTGCTAACGAAATTACTTTCATGGAAATAGTGTATTGTTGGGAGTGCGCAGGATATTCGCAATAAGGCGGCGAGAGGATGCACAAACGCTATCATAACCCAGATTGATATTTTGAGCAACAAGTATGCCGATTTATGACATCACCAATGGTTGTTTTTTTTTTGCGTATGGCTTTACGCCTCGTTGACGTTGGTGTCATTAAAATGCAGAAAAAGACTGGACACAAGGAACGGGAGGGAATTCGGCCATGGACTTTTGAAGGAAGCATCCTGGCATTCGCCCGGAGTGATTTAGAGAAACCATGGAAAACCTATATCAGGATGCCCGGACGGGGATTCGAACCCGCGTCCTCCCGAATGCGAGACTAGAACCTTACCGCTCACCCACCACGCTCGGTATGACCAATGGAAAATACCGTCCCGGAGTACTACGGAGTACGAAAAATCCCCTGCCACGACTATAATGTGAGAAATCTCCCCAGTTTTAAGCATTCAATCTGTTCCAGACCTGTGAATCATTTTGTGTATAAAATTTGTAATGTCAGCAGTCGATTCACTGGCACATGACATTTTGCATTCAGCTTTAACACGTGATCACCAGACGGTGAAAATACTTTGTAAGAAATTATAAAATATTTTTTAATAAATTATATGCACTTTAATTTTAAATTGGCAATCCGCTGTGTATTGTTTCTATCTACAATGGTAACATTCAATTTAAATTTAACGTTGGCTATGAAATTTATTTGTGTAAGCATAATAAATGTTCTTTTTTAATTAAAATAAAGTAATAATGATCGTAGGCATTCTATACCTCGTTAAAATATCCTGCCATTTTTCTGCTGTGTTGTATGCCATTACTTAATCAGGCCTTCCATAATTCGTTTCCGGATTTCCGATCAATTTGATGGCGCGAAAATTGTTACTGCTTCCCACATTTACACATCTGGCGAGTAAACCTGAATTAAGTTTTTATTTTTATTTTTTAAAAAGTGGAAATGGCTGACGGTTATTACAGCAATTGAGCCAACTCTTCAAAGCGCGTAGTTCAACCGCATATATTATGTGTGGTTTTTTATTTTGCAATATTACTGTTAATATCGGTACGAACTGGACGAGGTGAACTGCCTTTAGTTAAACTTACGAGACCAGCACGCTAACCTATAGGTGAGTGTGAATGATGTTTATGTTTTCCTCTCGCATTCTACTCTTTGTGTTTTCTATTCTTGTTCCATGTTTCTTTACAATGTGTGTGTATGAAAGAAATGCTTATTTCATCGCTGTGTCACATCAGTTCTCTGAGCTTGTTCTACTTTTCTTACTATATATATATATATATATATATATATATATGAGAGAAATGTTTATTTTCCATAAAAGAGATTGTCAAAATTTTCACTAAACTAACGGGTAACATAGTGTTCCGCATAATCTGATAGGAAGTTTGTAGCCCTGTTTGTGTGTTATACGTAAACAAGTTGTGTTAGTTCTGTCTGAATTAGTTCTGTCTGAATCTTTACTGGTTTCGCCTTTGAAAACTTAAGTTCAATATATCACTACGTCGTACCAGTAAAATAATTGGAATATAAGCAATGCGAACGCCGGAACATTTTCCACTGGTTTCTAAAATGTTTTACACAAAATTTTGAGATCTGTGGCCTAGCGAAACATTCCGCATCTTAGAAATAACGACTGAATTCCTCCTTTTACTTATCTCACGTTCATTGTCAGATTAGAAATAAATAGCTATAATGTTTGAAATTCGAGCATTGGTTTATTTTTTTCTTTTTGTTGTTAATTGGTGTGTTTCCTTAGTTATACGATTTTTTAACCATGAATTCTATGAACGTCTCAAACTTTGTTTGATTGGGAGGAGGAGGGGGCGAACGTTCTAGCGAAAGCAACCTCTACAAAGTCAGGGTACATTCAAATTGCTATAACTCGTAAGTCAACTTACCAGTTCTAACGATCTAGAAGCTAATTTGTAGAGGAAATATTGTTGATTCTAACATAACTTTCTAAATTTTCCCTACTACGTCCGGTCGCTGCTGACGTCATCACGCATAAGGGTCTATATTGACTATTGCAGTACGTGCCAAACGTTTAACGTTCAGGAAATATGCTGACTATACGAGTATAACAGTGTTCTGATGAGTTCTAATAACTATAGGTGTAAGAAAAACAGAATAAAATAAAACTGAATTCCTTTTCAAAGGTTTTGAAAAAGTTATAGTTACTTTAATCAAAAACAATGATTCGACGTGGGAAACGAAACATGCCTAAATTACCAAAACCAAACGATAATACATGTGAGATGGGATTGGAATTGAAACTACAGACGGGGAAATGAGCTGAAGCCAGATAATTTGGCTGTAAAAAATAACCGCGGTAATGGATAAAGTTCAGGTGACGTGGCGTGGCCAGTGATCGGCTTTCTATATCAAGTTAAATTTAACAATGTGCAAAAAAATCCTTGTCAAATGCAGAACGTTTTGGAATTAATCGACTGAAAAAATTAAATAAAAAAATTGGAAGCAAGAAAAAAGAAACCAAAGTTTATGGCCCGCCGAAAGTGCAAATTACGGCATACGACGAACTAACTGCAAAGAACAGTTTAACCCTCTAAATTGTAAGTAAGGAAGCAATATATACACTTCTAAAATTATAGCATATTTGATCAATAAAAATCTTTGAAATGACATGTGAATTTCGGTCATAGTATTCGCGAAATTCCCCACTCGTGTATCCTGCCCAAATATTTACATTGATTTTTTTTGTCGTTATCAGGCAATAAAGATGACGAAAGCGAAACCACTGTCAAGTTCTTTCGAAAAGTAACGTGGACTCATCTGAATACTTGCTGGAAACCATTTAGGCAGATTGGTGATTCGTGATGGTGTCGGAAGTTGAGTCTTAGTTATATAATAGAAGTGCCTTCGTGTAGGAACTGTAAAATGCTTGAACAGGATGCAGGGCCAAAAGAAAATATAGCTATTATATCCTTTGTTGCAAGGTACATTCCGCTAAGATACAAATCATGTAACTATTATTATTTTCGTATCGGCACTTTCAGACTACGAGACACCATCACGGCGTCCGGTGTGTAATTTTTAGAGTGGGAGAACAGATAACATGTGCTCTACCCGTGATAGAACAGGATTTGTCAGATCCGGAGCGTTTACACTACTGACATCTTTTTTCGAAACGTGTAGCTATATCCCGTGTGTAATAAATGTATTTTTGTTTGCAAAATGTGTAGTTTGTGAGGCGGAGACTGGGGACCATTCCAGCATTAGCCTTGACGATTGCGAGAAACCTCCTAATAACTGCAATAAGGAAAGCCGACACGATACGATACTGGTTCCGTTACACTGTACCTCCCAGGTCCAGTGTGGCTGCACATTAACCCGCGCAGACATTGCGGATTTTATCATGTGATTTTTATGTTTTTAATATTCATTAACATTAAAAATAAATTTTCTTTACTCCAATCCTGACAAACAAATACCAATCCAAGACACTTCAAGACAGCCTCCTGGATTCAACCTATGTAGGATAATCTGGATGACATTGAACAGTGTGAGATCAGGTCACGTTGGATGCAAATGTTGGACGCACGAATAGGGAATAGCAGAGAATTCTTTTTGAGACTATGGAAACCACCAGGAAACTATCCAACCACTCAGAAGATTCGGTGGAAATATCCAGCTGCTTTATGAAACAATTACAGAGGAAACTGAATGGCTGCAATGTCCTGTCATCAATCTATATCTACATCTTAATAATTATTCTTTAATAATTACGCCAGTACAACTGTTTTTGATAATATTTATTTGACGGACGCGTTTCAATATCAGGTTGCCTCTCGTCGAGGCATCATCAGCGTACAACGTTATCTGTAATTTGTGATATTTTACATAATGGTTTTATTTTTACATATAACGATATTTTTCTTTATATATAAGAAAAATATCGTTATATGTAAAAATAAAACCATTATGTAAAATATCACAAATTACAGATAACGTTGTACGCTGATGATGCCTCGACGAGAGGCGAAACGCGTCCGTCAAATAAATATTATCAAAAACAATTGTACTGGCGTAATTATTAAAGAATAATTATTAATTTAACAAACAACTGTGGAAGAGATGGCCTACAATAATCACATATTATATCTACATCTATTGCAATTCAGTATAATTACTATATTTGTCTTCGTGGAACACGAAATAAAATAAAATACTTTAACATGTTACGAACTTTCCTGTTATTTAAACCTGGATACGGTTTGACTGAGATCTGTTCAAAAGGAAAATGAGTTGGTTTTTTGAAATTATTATTATTTTTATTTTTAATTCCTGATTTCTTGCTTTCATGATTCTGTTGACACGAGTTAAGAGTTCTACAAATTTCTCTGTGTGGTAGTAAGCACTTTAAACGTGGTTTTTTGCCCGTTACGACGGGTCTTTTTGTTTCGGGGACTGAATCCAATCATTGTATTTTATGTGTAATGTCTGATTATAGTAAATTTTCGGGTGAAAATGGTAACTATTAATAACCACGCAAAAGGTAACTGAAAAGTTATCGGCTTTAACATGACGTCGATGTCGATTGACCTAGATTAAAATGATAAATGAATTTACACAATGCTGTAAGGAAAAAAAAGGTTTTTTTCTTTTGTTTTTTTGTGTGTAAAGCTGAACTGATCGTTAAAGTTTGTTTAAATTTCGTGTGTACTAATTTGACGATGGAATTTCCAACTGTTTTCGTAGGCCACAAGTTTTATGTTTTTATATGTAGGTAATTACAGATAACTGAAAACGTGTTTATATTTACAGTGTAGGAATATATTGTTCAAAACTTTCTATACAATAAACAAATTATGTTAAATGTTGGCATAGCGTGGTTCCACGAGGCTGCTAGGAAAAAATGACAATGTTATCAGCAGATTGCCAAAGATGAAATTACATATAAATTTCGTGATCATTACTGCTTACAAACAAATATAATGTTGGTGCTACAGTTTGTAATTTTATTTTCCATTAAACAAGTAATAGGACGCCAAAATGTCTTTATGAGTTTTAGTATTGATCATGACATTTTTTATTTAGGAAAGAAAAGAAAAAATTGTTAATATATAATATTGCGGAAATTATTCGAATGATGAATAATTCGCTGTTCGTAAATCTTACTAAATGATGACGACTGAAATTCCTTATTTGTTTTGGCGATACTCCGCCGCAAAGATTTTATCTCTGGTTGGTCTCGCCACACGAGGTCAAAGCACTTAATTAAATTCGTTGAAGATGGAGAGTGGACTCGAGCTGGCGAGTTGTTAAAGGGAATAAAACGCTTGACTACAAGGCGACGAGGCGGCGCGGCGGAGCGGTGTCTGGTGGTTTCTGTGGCCGTGGTACTTGTCAGCAGAGTTCCCCCTCTTTGGCGCTTCAATTAATTAGCAGGCGGCGCTGGGCGGGACAGATGCGTGTAGAGCCACCAGGCGGCGCGGCGCATCGACTGCAGGTGCTGGCGTCGCAGCGACCAGAACAAGGAAGTCCGCAGCCCAAACGCCAACTGCCACGTCCAGATCACGGCCTTCAGAGGAACAGGGAGTATAATCTATATCAACACTATTGTTTAGTGATCAAACTATTGATATGAAAATAATTACTTTTTAACATGAAATGTGTTTGCAATTATTTTAAACTAGTGAGTTCCGCGAGCCGAAGAACTCGTCCGTGCCAGCTAACAGGCATCCGTCTTACGTGAAACAATACTTTTATGTATTACCAAAAACACGATGCTTGCTGTTTGTTAAGTCATTTCGTTTACGTTCCCACGTATTAATTTGACGATGGAATTTCCAACTCTTTTCGTAGGCCACAACTTTCGTTTATTTAATCTTACAAGGATTTGTAACGAAGTATTCATTTTATTTAACGATTTCAGTCTTTCTTCATCTTTGATGCTATGATCAAGAAATTTCATATTTTTGTTTTTATTCGTTGGTGAAAATCGAAATTAAAAGGTCTAAAAATTGTAATGTCTTGAATTCTGCGAGTTCTGAAAAGTGGTATATAGCTAAGCTGTCAGTTTCCATTCGACCTTGTGGTTTATGAGTTGTCCACATTCCACCAAAATACTAATAATATGTATGAAATGCTCTCGGGTTACTAGCCGAGTCAAAAATGCGTTGGCCCACGATATTTCGGCAACAGAAGATGGCGACAATAAATTTAGTTGCCGAAATATTGTGTGACAACGCATTCTTGACTCGGCTAGTCACCTGAGAGCATTTCATACATTCTCAACGCTGAGAAAGACTACGTTCTTATATACTAATAATATGGCAATCGGAGATATTGTTTTCTATTTAAAAATAAATTCCCACTATAAGTCATTAAATTGTATATTTAAAAAAATAACATTTTTCACGAGTTAGAGCATTCTGGAAGACGCTCATGACTACACTTATTTCTAGTGAGGTCCGCTATTGCTCAAAATTCTGAAACCTTAGTTATAAATACGTCCTAAATTTATCGGTCATTTGAACCGAACTTTGTGGGTGAACGGTTAACGCTCCGGCCTCGCATTCTGGAGGACGCGGATTCGAATCCCCGTTCGGGCATCCAGATTTGAGATTTCCATGGTTTCCACAAATCACTCCAGGCGAATGCCGGGATGCTTCTTTCAAAAAGGCCATGGCCGAATTCCTTCCCGTTCCTTGTACCTTAGCCGTCGACGAGGCGTAAAGCCGTAATTAAAAAAAAGGTCAGTAAAAATTAGTTAGAAATGGTTTTTATTTTGAAAATAATTTCATGGTAAAGATGGTTACTTTTGTTGGATTACAGAAATACAAGCTCCTGACCATTGCGGAAATATTTTAGTCTCCCGAATCTTCTACGTGAGAGGAGGCGCAGTTCCGGAGTTTCACATTGTGATTTACTGAAACTGCTGCGGGGCTCAGTAGTCTTATACACCAAATGACACCTAGACAACGAGCGAGATCAGAGTTCTATACTCAAGTGTTCATGCTTTTAAACATGATGAAATACATACTGGTATCATATTTAATACTTGCTTAGTCTCTGCTCGACTCGCCTTGTATCTTCAGAAGTGTGAGACCCGTGGTTCAGGGATTAGAAATATTAAAGAAACCTACATAATATTTCTTTGTGTTATTTATGGAATTAATACTCATTGATCCAAGGGGTTACTCATCAAATGAGGGCGGTAGTTTCACAACATCAAATAAATTTTGAGTAAACGGTGGTGTAAAGAAGAAAAATAATGTACGGCTCCACATTATTTATCCTCAAGAATCTCTGCAGTCTCACATATTCTGCTTTCTTGTATAAAGCCACCGAAGAATCCACCAGCTTAACTAGTTCAGGATGTTTTATTTATATTGTTATTTGTTTGCGACAAACTGTTGCCCACAACTTCGCTCACGTGACGTTGTGTTAAAGTAAGGACGTATCTCTTAAACCGATCATGCCGCGAAAAAAAGAAGAAAGAAACAAATCTAATACGATGCCACTCGTACAGTGGAATCACAATAAACCTTTCGATTATCAGATGTACTTAAATCAGACCAGTTGTTTTTAGGTGACTTGCGTTAAACGAAGAATGATTACTAATTTCTGGAAACTTTCCAGGGAAAGTTTCTCAGCTTTCATGCTTCATATCAAAATGAAACACATCCTATCTGATCCCTGGGGCTATAGGCTGTACTCTGTTTGAAATCCCATAAAAATCAGAATCCGGTTGTGCAAACAGACACAGACGAATTGAAAGTTAATGAAAATTTTTCTCGGTTCTGCCGGATAATTTCTGTCACACGCATCGTTTCAACACCTACCTCCGCTGCCTTCTTCTGGTGAAATGTAGGTCGAGGTTGGTACTGAGACTATACATCACTTGCAGTGTGTTAAATGGTCCGTAGTTTACATTACGCGTGAAACTTAGGTCCCCGGAAGATAGGAACTGGGCGTTCAAATTCTCGTAGACCAGCTTAGTACGACTCTTGTCTGATCAGCCTTCGGTATGTGTACAGTTATGTTGTGAAGCCTACATTAAATAATCATTTACCCATAAGCAATTTCGTGAAACTTCAGTAAACAACAAGGCAATGGCTGTTAGCCTTCATGTTCAGCGACGTATTCTTTTGCTTCTGAAGTACATGGCAAAATACAACACTACAAAGTATTTCCAGAGAATGTGCTGTTTTTGGAAACAAAATTAAAATTTAATATAACTAGCCATAATATTGAATAAAATTTTCTCGGGTAACTAGCCGAGTTAGTCCATCGTTTGACCACGACGTTTCGGCGGTCACAAACTCTGCCGCCATTGTCAAGTGACTTGACAATGGCGGCAGAGATTGTGACCGCCAAAACGTCGTGGTCAAACGATGGACTAACTCGGCTAGTTACCCGAGAAAATTTTATTAATTTACAACGCCGAGAAAATCTCCAGTCTTACATAGCCATAATATTATTTTTTTAAATTTAGTCTGCTGTAAAACAGAAGAAAATCCTACTTCTTTCTTAGACTTTGACAGTTCGTCAATGTGGTTGTCATTGTTGCCGGGGGACGATTGGAGTAAAGCGGGGGGAGGGAGGGGAGGAACCAATTCGGCCGTAATATTTTGAGGAAACTATTCTTGCACTCAGCTCTAGTGTGTTCTGGAAACGATGGAAAAGAGACCGGGATTGAACTCGCGATCTTCCGAGTAACAAGCCGGGCTTTAACCATTCGTTCGCCCGTGGGTCGTGGTAAGACATAAACTCTAAATTGTTCAAGACTCTGACACGCGTTGCCTTTTATTTCCAAGAAACTACTTTTGTTTCAAGTATCACACCAGTTTAGGATCTGCAAGAGAAAATACAACTGTTTATACCAGTGGTTCCAAAATGATGGTCCGCGGAACCCTGGGGTTCCGTGGAAGGGTACAAGGGTTCCGTGTTCTATCCGAGAAATAAATAAAATGTTCGCTGAAAAGAGACATAACCGCGCCGTGAGAAGGGTATCATGGTTCTGCTTCCGTTTGTGGTGACGTACCGATGCGAGATTGGTTTTTCAGCTTACGCTTATAAAAATGGGTGTGCTCCAAAAAATATATATGATAAATTAGGGTTCCGTGGCCAAAAAGAAATCGGGAACCGCTTCAGCTGGTTTATACTATGGCAGGATTTCCAAATTTCTCTAATGACCATATAAGTGGGAGAGCTTGTTGAGTCAAGAAAAAGCAATGGAAACGATCGTATGAACATAAATTTGGAATGGTTTTTCAAACAGCCTTACCTCCGACCAGTTTAATTGGAAATTTTATTTCAACCCAAGGAGGGAGAACTGAAAACTCTCTCAATTTTCTTAATCTGCAGCGAAACTTATGACACATCATTTGGAGTATTTAGAAGTGGAAAATAATACTTTACAAGGATGTTTGTCTTGCCATTTTCAATTTAAACAGGAAGACTTCATAAACAAAACGCAATATTATGTTCTGATCTTTCGTTTACAGTAATGAATAAACTATTAAGTAAGAATTAAATAAGCCGTTTGAAAAATAATTTTAGATTTTATTAAATTTTTGGAATATTATACTTCTTTGGAGAACACGAAGAGATAAAGATTTGTTACAAGGTTCTAACAGTTTTTTCCCATCAGGTTGTTTGGGTTTCTTTTAAACAGCATTATCCACTTTTGTTCGGGTGGCCACTGAAAGTTACACGCTTAATGCACCATTGTGTTGACCTCTGTGATGCATTTAGCCGTGTGGCAGCATTTACGCATTTGGCCGGTGACAGATTTAAGCAGTAATTAGTGTCTCGGTAATGCTATTAAGAGCATGACTGAACAGCGCTTTAACACAGAATAAGCTACATGACAGTTCAGATTAAAAGTCCGCAGCGTGGGACGAAGCCTTTAGAAACAACACATTTATCTCTTCATAAATAACATCTTTACTTACAAAAAAAGCTCCTCCCAGTAACTTTTGAAAATTATACGAGGAAGCTCCTTAATCGAAATTATAGTTTTAAGTGTATCAGTGCTTTACTTAGAAATCTGGTAACATGAATACAAGTTCAAAAAATGTTTATCAGTGGTTTTTATGAATATCAGTAGTTAAATACAGACAGGATTTTTGCAAAGTTTGTTCGCTATTCTTTCTTCCATGAACAATAAGGACGATCAATAAATCTCGCTTTCATCCTCGTTTCCATTGGCGGGGATTATGGTATATACAGATGTAATACAGAGACACACCAAAGCCGATTTTGTGGCCCTTAATTTAGATTATATTCCACGAAATTCCATTGCCATAAGAGATACATGCGATTAATCGTAGCTGGATACAAATCGTACCGTTTTAAGAAAAGATATACACAAACAAATTTCTTTTTTTGAGCGGCTTAAATTATCGAGTTAGTAATTACAACCATTATTTAATATTCCAAAAAATCTGAAGCTACCATCATGAGGAGATATAAGATTGCGATTTTTTGACAGCGTGAAAGAATTCAATGCATTTCTTCAATTGGACAAAGCTTCTTTTTGGATCGTGCAGTGTATAAAATAATTTTTCAGTATTGCTAGACCTGAGTTTTAGCCACTGACGTCAATGCCTTCGATACCCCGATTATAAATTATAGATTTTAGATAGGTTCTTCTATCACTTCCTGTTAACAAGCCATTTGATGGTGAACTATGAAAAACTTGTAAATGTTTTCACCTAAATAGCAAACATTCTAAAAAAAAGTAAGGACTCAGGATAGCATTTAGAACAGACAACTCGCTACAGAAAAACATCAAAAACAACACACCAAATAACAAATTTCACAATTCAGGTATATATAGATTAACTTGCAGGAAGTTTGAAACCAGATATAAGGAACATTTAAGAGCACTAAAATACAATAGCCACTCAACATTCGCAGAACACCTACTAGAAAATAATCACCAGCCCACAAACATAGAGTCAGACATGCAAATACTAACCATTAATAACAGCAAACCACAACTACTAACATTTCAGGATAACTACCACATCCACAAATCACTGGCAGAAGAAAGGAACATAATAAACGAATACACGAATCTGATGGACCCAACACTATACACTGTACTCAAAACCAAATAATAAACACAACCATACACCATAAAAGGACACAGCCAATAATAATAATAATAATAATAATACTAAGCACGAACACATATTTAAAAGCGCGCCACCCACCGAGTAAAACAGAAGACAAACGGTAAACAAACCTGCTAATCAGCGATGTACAGTAACTAAACGTATGAATCAGAACTCAATGTATTTATTACATTGCTACGCTAATAATCACAAAAATGCAACCAACATGTGTAATATATACTGCAGTTACAGACATAACTGATGCTAAAAGGCTCTACAGTTATAAGCATATGTGACCAAAGATAAATGTAAGTAAGCTTAAATCTGTAGCCCACAATTTTCATTTTTAAATTGTAAAAGACAACAAATATAATTATATGTATAAATACCCACAGACAGAACCGTTGAAGATGCTTCGCAAATGAAGCGAAACGCGTTCGGAAAATAAAACAACAATTTCAATTGCATTGGCGATATAATTATTCATAAAATTGAGTAACGCCTTCGTTTAAATAGGTGGAAATGGGAAGATGCACTTACAAAAAAAAAGGTCCTCCTAGTTTTGAAAATTATACGAGGAAGCTTCCTCATCGAAATTATAGTTTTAAGTGTATCAGTGCTTTCCTTAGAAATCTGGTAACATTTTTTTGGTTGTTCAACTGTGTTTACTGATGATTTTCGATAACTTCGTTCAATATCAATTTGACTGATAATACCGGGTGTTTCTGAATGAATATCGGGGTTTTAACGCTTTGCAGTATTGATTATATAAAACTTTAGATTATAATTAACACATGAAATGAAAAAGCAACTCAAATCACTCTGTATGTTGGTACCTGTTCGCATATGCACGCAATGTTTTCTCCATCATCCGTTAGAAAGCGCTGGTAGCAAAAGTGGCGACTAGTGAACTGAAAGCTTTTTGTGTTCTGCAGTTAGCAATTCCGGTGACGACTCTTTGGAAAGTTTTACGGAAACTCTTACAGCTACGTCCTTATCGTTGGCAGATATTACAGGCTCTCACGCCTACAGACCATGGTTTACGTGCCAACTTTGCACATGAAATGATGCACGACGATGAAGATTTTCTGGATCATGTTGTTTTCAGCGATGTATCGACATTTGACCACAGTGGCCATGTGAACACTCATAATGTGCGAATCTGGGCTTCAGAAAATCCTCACGAGATGGTGTAATTGCAACGGCACTCCCCTAAACTGGATGTTCTGTAACTGGTACTTCCTACCTTGACACTCTACAACTATGGCTATTTCCCCAATTGGTAGAAGACGAACCAAATAACTTCATTTGGCAGCAAGATGGTGCACCGCCACACTGGCATAATGACGTACGCGATTGGTTGAACGTCACTGTACCCGACCGATGGATTGGCCGCAAAGGGTTCAAAGATAGAACTTGTTTCGCATGGCCTCCACGCTCTCCCTATCTGACGCCATGTGATTTATACCTGTGGGGGTTCATAAAGGATCATGTGTGTGTGCCTCCACTGCCAACGGCCGTACCCGACCTAAGAAACAGGACTGAGACAGCAGTTGCAACAATTACACTACAGACACTAATCAACGTTTATGAAGAAATGGGCTATTGACTTGATGTGTGACGTGCGAAGAGAGGTGCTTACATTGAACACTTGTAAAGCTTGTAGGTATAACTGTTTGAGTTGCTCTTTCATTTCATGTTATAATTTTACGTTTTATGAAATAAATACTACAAAACGTTAAATCTCCGATATTCATTTAGAAACACCATGTATATATCTGCAGCAATGGCAACTGGTCCCAAGGTCGTACCCGTCTTATTAACTCCTTTTCATATTGGACTCATGCTAATAATCCTTTCAGCCTGAGATCTGAGGAGTGAGCCTGATTTGTTGTGGAATTAATCCTTTGAGTTCTCTATAATTGTTAGAGTTCCTCGGTTCAACAAAAAGCAATAGACGCCGTTTTAGTTCAGAAGATGGCCAATAACCTTAAAAGCACACTTCATGTAAATTTAAAAATATATTTAGTTTAATTCATGAGTGGTTTAAATTCCTTATCTTTATCCAAAGAACATTTTACAAATTTTCTTTTTCATGTAAGTGAAATTTGTGTGCATTGTGGCCACACGAGTCTTGTTATTTGAACGACTAAATTAGAAATTTATAAAGGATTTTGTTGTTTTCGCAGGCGTCATATTAATATAAATATAAATGTTTACGGGATTATCGCTGCGTTGCTATACTCTTACTTCTTCTTTTCCGACGTTTCAACCTAGTCTTAGGTCTTCTTCAGGGCGAAACCGAAAAAGCCGTAGCCGTGATGATACGTGAACATAAGAGTCACACCCGTCTGAGGCATCCCACGAAATCAGCTATTGCCGAACACCAGATGGAGGAATAACATGAAATATTGTTGGACTATTCAAGAGTGGTATCTAAAACCGAAGGTTATCTCCAAAGAAAAGTGAGAGAGGCTATTAAAATATTCAAACATCGAAACAACCTCAACAAAGACGGTGGTTACAGTCTTAGCCATAGTTGGAAATGTGTGCTGGATAAATAAATAATTAATTCTGGACCGACAGATATTACATCGTAAACAACATCTCTGGATAATCAGACATTCGACAGTACAAATAAGTAAACAACTAGCCACGCCGGTCTTCAACATATCACAAGATTCGGCACACGACCCCTGAAGAAGACCTAAGACTAGGTTGAAACGTCGGGAAAGGAAGAAGGAGGAGTATAGCAACGGAGCTATAATCCCGTAAACATTTATATTTATATTAAACTAGCCTCGTACCCGCGACTTCGTACGCGTGGATTAAGAATTTTTTTGCCAGAATTAAATATAGTAAGTTGTTGGTAACGAAGGATTAGTCGCAAACAATATCGAGTCGGCATAATATGACAGGAAAGCTATCACTATATCATTCTACCGTCGAACCTGCCTCATGAAGAGAATTAATTTCCAACATATTTCTGTCACTATTCGATAAGATCTCAAAATTTCGTGACTACAACTGTTAATCATACTGGAAAAAATATCCTGTGCCCTTCATACAGATTTCCTTATAAAATTCCATCACAACGATATAGCCATTTGGTCGTCATAACGTATCAAAAAGACAGAGACTTACATCCCTAATTATAATAATATTACTGTGGTTCACACTTACACACTGACTGCGAACAAAACCTGAGGGATCATTATAACGTAAAAAAGTATAAACCTACAACATTGCAAGAATACCTACGATTTGCCTCGCATTGCACCCCTAACTTTCTAATATCTACGGTTTAACATTCAATCCGAATAACCTACGGCCCAGGCCTGACTCTTAAGATGAAAAACAATTTTTAAAAAACTTATCCCCGACGGAGATTTGAACCGGAGATCACGACGTTTGTAAGCCAGCGCTTTAGCCACTCAGCTGCCAGGCCACTACGGGGAAACTGGGTATGGAGTCGTCCACATCCAACGTGTCAGTCTACCGCCGTATTTCGAAGTTATGAGACAAATGTGTTATTTACAGAGATAATTTTTCAACCAAATGTAGACAGTTTTTTTCTCCTTGTTTCAAAGGATAAGTGTGCAAAGTTTCATCGAGAACGGATAAAAACTGTGGATTTGTATGAAGAACAAACAAACCAACAAACCAACAAACAAACACACATATTCATTTTTATATATAAAGATTAGATTTTTTTTTAACATCGTCACAAATAAAACAAATTATGTTTCTTGTGTTGTTTGTGACATTTGGTTGTTTTAATGTCTTCAACATTGATTCTAAAAAAAGGCGGATTTATGGGTAAAGCTAAATGTATGCTGCCTTTGACGCCGTTTTTCCCACGTTCAGACGTACCCTCAACGAAAACCTTAGTTTTCAAGATGGAATACTCAACGACGGTACATTACTTCTATTATTCGTATGAGATCCATCACGGCGCCTTCCGTAGTCATCTTTTTCGCATCAAGGCGGTAAAAACACCTTACTGCACATTCAACTGACATGCACTATAGGACCTTAATCACTTATTTTTCAATTCTAATTTTCATCAACAGCAATCAACATTCGTCAAGTGTCTTGTGCGAGCACAACAGCCACTGCCAACTAGCATTACAATACTACTCGCTACAAATAACAACAGAATATATAGTATTATCAAGGATTATATTAAGGACAGTGACATGCATATTTAATGTATCTACATATATCTATATGTGGCAGTTCTATCATTACCGTGGCGCCAAAATCTGATGATGAATTCTTGTAGAACTCGACGAAATAAATAGAAAATAAAGAATAAAATTTTTTGATATCTCGCTTGGTTTTCGAGATATAGTATGTTAAAAATCAGCCATAGGCATAGTTCCTTCTGCTTTTTGATTATTTTCTTCTGGTCCAGGCCGTATTTCAACCTAAAAACAATCACTAGGAAGAAAATAAAACACCTATAGTGCATTTCCACCGTGTAGATATAGTGGTTTTGGTGAAAAAATAATTTTTTTTGTGGTCCAGGCCGGATCTCACCCTAACCTCATCACTTTTGAGATACAATATCTCGAGAACTAAGCGAGATATCAAAAAATTTTATTCTTTATTTTCCATTTGTCTCATTTAGTTACGTAAGAATTTATCATCAAATTTGGCTATAGCGAAATTTTTCTTCTGGTCCAGGCCGTATTACAACCTAAATACGTCAATTTTGAGATACGATATCTCGAGAACCAAGCGAGATGTCAAAAAATTTTATTCTTTATTTTCGATTTGGTTTGTCGAGTTCTATAAGAATCAATCATTATATTGTGGCGCCACGGTAATGATAGAATCCCCGTATATGTTTACATACTATTAATATTATTACCTTGTAACTTCACCAGGCTGACTGTATGGTCTATTCAAGACCTAAGGTTAAATAAATAAATAAAATAACAAGCTGGTTTTAGAAAAGTGTACAACTACGGAGAAAACAAAACATTTGAAATTCCATCCTGTAATAGGATTTTTTCTTTAATAGACACTATATAACTAACAAGCTTTTCCGTGAACACGATGACCAAATTAAAAAAAAAACCATCATTAAGAATCTAAATAATGTAATGACATAAGGATCAATGGTTGTAGCCTTCATACTCTACATATAAATTGTTTACCTACCAGAAAATTAAGTGGTATGGTGGCACAGTGGTTAAGGAGTCTGACCGGAGAGTGAAAGGTCCCCGGTTTGAATCCCTGTCTCAGGGGGGATTTTCAAATACCTTCAACGTGAAGTACCCCTGAACGCCTCTATGGTTCGGATTCCACGTTAGACTGTAGATCCCCTGTTGCCGGTAAGATTACCGTGTTGGGTTAAGGTGGCTACGACAGGGGTCGAATGCGCGGGTAGTAAAAACCCTGTCACCACGTCAATACGACCACACTAGCCACCTACCACAGACAGAAAATAAAAATATCATATACACTGATTACCTAACAATCACATAATAAGATAAAATTAAGGGTTTTTGGAATAGGACACTGAACGTGGATTTAGTAAAGTTTGCAAAATTTTCAGATATCTTGATTTTTCGATTTATCGATAGAAGAAACAAAAGATTCCTCTCGAGGTAAGCTTCAACATGAAGAGAGTCAAATGAAATAATATTAAACCAAAGTAAGCGGATGTGACGCTGGATAGAATGTATACATCCGAAGACAATCTCTCGAACGTAACCGGATAATGGAGAGTGTCATATAGTGACCACGCAAGACTCATATAATGACCATGCAGGACTCTGCGCCCATTGAGAATTACGAAGCAAGATCTTTACATGCAGAAGTTTCCAAAGATATTGGTCAGATTAAAGGGTGAAACACATGTCATATGTTGTAGTAACCCATCTTTTCGACGTGTAGTGTGCATTCTATTGTATATCTATCATACATTTAAGGCAAAAATTCTTTTGAATTTCTTTGATTCAGTTCCAAAATCGATCGTCTGTTTAATAGTATATGCTTACCTAGGACTTACAAACATAATTCTTAAAATTGCCCCTCTAGCAATCCAGATTTACAATTTTCATGACTTCCCGAAATCGCTCCAGCCGATTGCCTGGATGGTTTCTTAAAAAGGCCACAGTCGAATTCCTTCCCGTTCCTTGCCGCCAGCCCTTTCACGCCTCTAATGATATAGACGTCGACGATGCGTAAAGGCATAAAAAAAGACTTAATTACGCTTCAACAAGACTTGAATTTCGATGAATAGTCACAGGTAGACAGAAGATTAGAACACTTCAAACAAATATCGCATTTATTTAAAATGTTTAAAATACCAATACCGGATAAAAAACAATTGGAATTCTAAGTATGTGTGTAAAGGCAAAGTTATCTACCTCTGTCGTCATATTTATACGTTCTACTCTGTTTTACATATTTTTTAGGTAATTCATTGACTGAGACGATTTTTGCGTTATTTTGTGTGTGTAATTTCTGTACTATTTCAGTGTTAGAACGTATTCATAATTGCATACCTTTTTTTGGAATGTGAGACAATGTTACTTCACTTTCCTATATTCGGCTGTCAAATCATATGAATAATTTTTGGTGCTAACCGCCATAGTTCCATCTTGCTGATTTAATTTTTAGAACAATTTTCAATCATCGTACACTAACGTCAGTTCAGTTAAACTCGTTTAAATGTTTGAAATCAAGTATTTCGTGTATTTTATTTGTTATTTTTCTTATTCTGCAGTAATCTCGTTTACTACTTTTATATGATGCGGTAATTTAATATCTTTTTGCAGCAATGTCATTCATAATACCGGCGGTGCGTCTGTTGAGCACTAGCTGTGCTGGAGTTTGAGAGTTAATATATAAAAACATAATTTCCGAATTCAATATAAACCAGCCTGTAACAAACCAGCCGGTAGCGCTCTCTGATCTAAATGCTCTGTGGTTGCCCGATACTCATAAGCCCACTGCCTGACATGTATTGCGCACCATCATGCTGTTTTAAATAACAAAACAGTTAGTTAATGCTTCAGAATATTTCAAATAAAATAAAACTACCTGATTATATTAATTTTTCAAATATTTAATTTTTATTTGATGGAGTTAAACGTGGCTATATGGTTTATAATATTTATTAGGAAGGGTGATTAAAAACATGTGGAACAGACTGTATTAAGCGAGTAACAGTTATTCCAGAAATTTCGTATGAACAGAACAGAGAGACTCCTAGTGATGAATTTTGTGAATTTTGTTGAGCAGACAAAATGTTTAATCTATCAATGCGACGGCCTTAATGTGTTATTCCATTTACTGCAATTTTTTTTAAAGTTCTTTCCTGACTTACAACTCCGTACGAGGAAGAGATTTCGTTTAATAGCCCTTTAACGAGCGCTAAACGATCGGGTGTGCAAGTCGATCAACAGAGGGTCCCGCGAGCTGCCCGAAGTGAAATTAAATTTACGTGTTCCCTGCGGGCGCTATAGGTTGCGCTATTAAGGGCCGCATCTCACCTTTAATGCTGAAGGTGGCAGAGGGTAACGGACTGGATGCTCCGTTCCGAAGCTGCGAGTAGCTGCTTCAACATCGTCGTAACAAGTTTAATGGTTTTGCTTTGTACAGTATAAATGCAAGTACTGATACGAGAACCTGTTGCAACAACAAATCAACCTCTTCTTAACGTCGCAAATCTTGCTTCCTCGAAAGAGCTTGGCAGCAGAAACATTTGTTGTTAATATCAAACTAGTATTGTGATCGACTTGCTATGATAGTGGTGACGGAGAGAGAGTGCTTCAAGGAGAATTGTCTCATTGTTTCATTGTAGGTTTTGTAAACTGTTTCAAATGGCCGATGAATCACAAATGATTAGCATTATTGGGGGAGGGGGGGATAAAGGCAGCAGTATTGTATGGTCCCGAAGAGGGGAGGAACTCTTGAATTACATAGTGGTGAAAATTTTGATTAAATATGTCGCAAATGGAATAGCTCCCAAACTGGGGGACCAGTTATCAGAAAAACAGACAAAAGCATACCAAACGGGACGGAGGATATTGAAAATCTCGATGTTGGAGAGTCTTAACATGAATATATTGTTGTGATTAGTTAGCTGATTTGGAATAACACATAAGATTTCATACATGGTAAAGACAGACTAACTGAAAACTGCTTAATTGGGTGAGAGTTTAAGAAAATAAGAAAACGGAACACTTGCTATTATTAATTAAATAACATAATTATAATGATGGGAATTGAACAGTAATCCTCCATGCAACTGTAGATTCCTACTTCGCAAGAAGGCGAATAATTAAATTGGGTAGAATAGAGTCAATTCCATGGTTTCCCAAATCACTCCAGGCAAATGCCGGGATGCTTCCTTCAAAAGGCCATGGCCGAATTCCTTCCCATTCCTTGCCCCCCATCCTTTCCCGTCTCTAAAGACCTCGCTGTTAAGAGACGATAAGTAGTTAAAAAAATGTCAATTCCATGTGATGAAAAACAAATAACAATATAGTGTTACGAATTATATGGTAGGAGAAGGGAATATTGTACGGCAAATCGGTCTAATGGAAATAAATAAACGAAAAATTAAGCTCTTAGAATTCCAGCGACAATATATACCAGCCGTAACAGAAATACTATTTAGGAATCATAAAAGAGGAATTATGCTGAAAGAGTAAGAAATAAATAATGACAACGCTACAAGGAGAAATAATTGAACAAGCGGAGTCCTTCAAATATCTGGGGAGTATTTTGAGTGGTGATATGAATTGTAAGAAGGAGGTGAAAACTAGAATAGCAATGACAAAGGAAGCTTTCAACAGAAAGAAGAAGGCTGGATAAAAACCTGAGGAAAAAACTAGTTAAATGTTTTGTATGGAGCGTAGGACTATATGGAGCAGAAACACGGACGCTACGCAAAGAAGATCTAAAGAGGCTTTCGAAATGTGGATATGGAGAAGGATTGAGAAAATAAGCTGGAGGGACAAAGTGAGGAATGAGGAAATGCTGGAACGAATAGGAGAGAAAAGGTCACTCATAAAAACAATAAGGAACAGAAAAAAGGAACTGGATTAGCCATGTGCTAAGGAATGAGTACTTGCTTAGAACTGCTCTGGACAGGGTTGTAAACGGAGGGAAAAGAAGAGGACGGCGAAGGAAGAAAATGATTGATGATATAATCATAAACGGGAAATGCATAAAGACTAAGAGAATGGCGGGACAGAGGGAGGCGTGGAGGGCTGTCACTGTGCGTGGACTTATAGGAGAGAACCCTTGATGATGGCGCTGATACAGCTAAAATATGTTGTAGTTACAAAAAATACTCAAAAAAAAACCAAAGTTTTGAAACCCTTAAAGTTTTGACTTCTGAGATTTTTCGATAGTGCCTGACAGTTATGGACTGCAAAAATAAACTGAACGGAGCAACGAAGCTGCAGAAAAAAAACAGATTGAAAGAGGAATACCAAGAGAACTCGACATGAAACATAAGTTGATCGAAATTGTAAATAGTTTACAAAAGAAAACTTCAAGGAAATTAAACGGGAGACAGTCACATTAAAGATGGAGATAAAAAAGGAAAAGAAAATCCTTAAGCATTCTGAAAGAAACTAGCTGAAAAACCTGGGTTACGGACGAAATATTGAAGGGTTGTAGTTCCATATTGTTAATCCAACAGAACACTTGTGGGATTGACGTCAACAGATTTTTAATCTGTTATCAAATTAAATAACAAGCCCCTATTAATGAATTAATAAATCAACGTTTATGCTGAATAGTAGAAATCTATTAACGATACTGCGCTAGAAAAACATTAGTTGGAATTTGTAAGTAAGATATCCCAATAAAAATAGCAAATCACAGTTCGTCTAAAAAATAAATAAATAAATAAAAATAAATTTTTTAAATAATCAATCAATCACTTCTGCTTTTGGCAGAAGGATATTAAGAAAAAAATAACATGGATTGCTTTACGATTCAATGAAGTCCTTCTCGCTGTTGCCATTTTTCAACTTCTATCATCACGCTGATCGGCCATCGTTAGATATTGAGGTATTTACATTGGACATCATACTTAAGGTTAAGGCTAATAAAGTAAAAACACAGTTACGAGCTTACTCCTGGTATTACAATAAACGTAGCAACCAACAATTTCATTTTAGGTTGGGCAATAAGATGTTGAAAGATGTGGAAGTTGGGAGCCAATACTTCCTCAACTGCCAGATGAATAATGGACCTTTATATTGGCTTGACAGATTAAGAATGCATCAAAAAGTCAAGCAACGGAGAAGCTGAATCCTGCTGATAGTAGTGGAAGACATATTTACCAGATCAGGATGCTTGTTAGCGTAAGGGGGAGCAGAAAATTGCTGCCCACTCCATTTCTGCTTACTAACAAGGGTTCGGTTTCTCAGCTTACAAGTAGCTAGTGAAGGAAAACCTTCATGGTTTACAACCTTAAAGAAATGCGAAATATTAGCTGTTGCAACGTCCTGGTTTTAATGTTTTATGGTTTTTGTTTCATTTTGAATTATAAGGGTTACTCACAATTTGTAAAGCTTTTCTTATTAAATGCGAACTGTGATTCTCAAACGAAAGTTTTTGTACCATATGAATTACACAGTTTAATGGTTATTTTTCATGTGTTGACATGGAGCGGAAGTAACTCTTTACAGTATTGGTGATGTTTTAATGCAATAATTTTGAAGTAAATAGCAGTAGATGAAAGTAATCTCAGAATACAACCGTAAGGCTAGACAGTCACAATGTGTTCGTATCACTAAAACCTACACATTTGGTGTTTGAAGGATGAAATACTAATGACTGATCGAAACCAAAAGACATACTAAGCAACAAAAAAGTTTCACTTAACAACATTGTGTGTTTAAAATACTTCGTTCCGTTTTTAATTTTAGTTAATTATCACTTATGTCACCAGTGAATGCTGCTAATGGTGTTTCTATTTCGGTCAGGTAGTATGTGGTAATTAATTTTCATAACTAGATTTTAACACCATGACAATGACAGCCACAGGCGGTGCAGAAAATTAGATGACCTATGTTTACGCAGGAATACGAACAATTTGGGAGCAGATCGCACTTAGATATTTTGTAGTTTTGAAACCCCAGAACAACGCCAAGAATGTGATATCTTTGACTTGAGTACTAGTCATATTTTTTGCCTCAACGCTTTTTCTGTGTGCCTCTGCAATTAGTGGTAATTGCCCTGAACGTCTAGGGAAAAGAACAGAGTGGATTGTACACAGAATCGCTGACATGAAAATAAAGAAGTAGAAGTTTGCAAGTGCTAGGCTGCATGCTCATCCGTCAAAGCATTTCTGCCTCCAACCCACTGGAATATTAAACAGGACTAAGCGAGTATCATCATCCCAAGACGAAACGTAATCAGCAAAATTTCTAACGTGAGAATGTGATAACGCAATCCCCTAAACCACGTGTTCAGAAATTAGAAATTATGTCGTAAGCAAAACAAGAAATTAAAGTATCTTTAAGCATCTTATTTTTGTGTTAATAAATATTTGAGTTATGTAAGTTTTATGTGTCAAATTTTTTGGCGAGAATGCATCTTTATTCTGTGTCACATTTCTGCCAGCGAGTTCAATGAATTGTTTGAGGCTGTTTGTTCCATAGTGGCTTCTTATTCTTCTGTGCGAAGACCAGGAAGCGGATGCCAACTCTAGGCCTTAGTAGAAACGTCAACTTTACTCAACGAAGCCTTCACTGATCGAGCAACTTTCAGTTTCATAGTTACCATACTGAGCGTTATGATGGTCTAGGATTGACTTTGTTGGGTTCTTTTTTCGAATCCCGGTGTCAGCGAGAATTTAATTTATTTAATTTGCAATGGAACACACGTTCCGGTGGCAATTTCCCTACACACCCATCTTCCCCTTTCCTGAACCCACCTACATTTGCCCTCTACAAATTTTAACTTTAAATTCTTTTAACGTTTTCGGTAAATTATACATCATTTCCCTTGGTAACTTATTCCAATCCCTGATACCCTTACCTAAAAAAGAGAATTTTTCCACACCCTTGTGCCTGAAATGGAGTGCCAGCATGTGGTCATGGTCATCTTTTCCCTTCCATGCACTACTTTTCATACCTATTGCAATATCTTTCCATGCCTCATTACCAGTATACGCCTTGTACACTGCCATGACCCTCTTCACCCTCCTCCTGTCTTGCAATGAACTCCATTCCAGATCCTTTATCATATCTTTCACTGATTGCATTCTGCGGTAATTTCCAGAAACAAATATAGCAGCCCCAACTCCTGTATTTGATACGCAAAATGTGGGTCCCATACTGCACTACCATATTCGAGCAATGGTCTGACCAAAGTTTTGTAACCCAATTCCTTTACTTCTCTCGTGCATCCCCTCATCACTCTCTCCAACAAGTGTAGAATTTTGAAACCTTACACGTCCTTCACTTCTGGCAAAAGCTTTCCTAGATTCAAATGAAGATTGCTAGACGCTCCGCGTGTATGTTTCCTAGTTAAGCGGTAGGTAGCTTAAATCGGTTGTAGCCACCTTAACCCTCGTCCACTCTCTGCTGCGCTATGCTATTTGGTCTCGTCAGTATGGCGCGAACCTGTGCGCTGGCTTTTGCCTGTTGGAAAAAAACGCACCAAGTGGAATGCCAACACAAAACCGAAAAGACAGTGTCGATTCACTTCAAATAAAGTGGCGCCATTCCTGTAGAGAGTAGGTAGTTGGGACGTGCCTCTTGGCAGTGAAACGGCTTCTGTTGACATTCTACACTAACTATGGAGTACACTAGAGGGAAAGTCATTGCATTGATAGAGCTAAACCGCAACCGATCTGTTCTGTGGGATTGTAGGTTAAAAGACTACTGAGATTGTAATAAAATACACAATGTGCTCATGGAAATAACAATTAATTTTCATGTTGATGAGGAAGAAATCAATAAAATATAGAATCTAGTTTGCCATTTTTCACAAGATTAAATAATAATTGTTTTAATTGTTATCTAAATGCAATACTGAAAAACATTGACTCAAGCATCAAAAATATCTTGAATGGTTTTTGGAATTTGCTTGCTTGGAAATCTTAAAATACACATTAGAGAATACAAAAAATCCCTTGTTGCCAGGAGCCGCAACGTAACGGATAAACGTTGATGGGATGAAATGCCTCTTCTAAATATTGTATCACTTTTATTTCAGAAATACTACTCGACATTCGGAGAAAGTTCTGGAGCCCTACCTTTGCTTCTGCATAGTAATAAATCATTCATGTATGTATGTGTGGTTGTACCTTGGAAAGTTGGACGTACCCAAAACCATCATTTGCATTTCGATGCTCGTCGGTAAACATTTTGTGACTGAACACTTTTTTCTATGTAGACACAGTGGTGACGACTGGATTTGCGAGCTAGATGTGTGGACTTTTTTTTTATAGCTAATTCAAGACAATGATGGAATTGGGGTACATCAAAACCTTGTCACCAAGTCTTAAGGGTATCGCCGATTTATTTAACATTGTAGACAGTAAATTTTTAATCCAAGGTGCACATCTTATCAACGGAATCTGCATTCGTTTTAACGATTTTATTATATCACCAATGTACTGAAACGTTTAGTTTTCATTCTGTGCGTGTGTCAGTGAGTGAAAAATTTGTATTAATTATATTTCGTTCTGTTTGTAATTGAGATTCACACGAAGGTTCCACATTAGTAAAGATGCAAATTGTACTTTTTGTGACATATTGAGCGTTTATTAAACTTTCTGAAATCAAATAACCTCCCTGGTCACTAAAATTATTATTGGCTTTACGATTTCTCTTTTCTTTCTGTGTTTTAAATCATATGACGTTTGTAGAAATCGCAGTATTTGTCATTCTGTGAAATTATTACGCATCTGAAGGTAATTACTTACAATCTTCGGCGTATCTTAAGTCTTCTACCCTACTGAAACTTTAAGATCCTATTCCCCTTACGATTTTTAAAATTGATCTCCTTTCTGGTAAGCAAGATGTTTTTGTGTAGGGTAAATGGTCATATATATAAATGCGGACTTTGAGCTTCTTGATAAAATTTATGCTTTGCGTATGTCGATGGTACTGTTTCTCGAAATTTCTAACCAAGTGCTGAATTAACTGTAGAGGAAGATTGTATTTGCCTAATGGGAATGTTTTCATTATGAATTAAAGTGTAACACAATACGTTAACACATAGTCAGAAAAAACTTAATCTAAAAATAAATACTAATTCTACATTAAAATATTGTACCTGAAACTAAACTAGTTGGTGGTATAAATTACCCACTTGGAAACAAATATATGGCAACAAACCAATGAAATTAGATGTATATATGTTAGACGCTTTGGTAGTTCTAGGTTGTATACTCCAGTAGGTTATGAATTATTGTTTTCATTTTTATATGATAAATTTTTTTGAAGTGGACGCTGGCATAGCAAAATATGATAAATATCACATGTAATAACATTAATGTGTTAGTTAATGTAAAATCGAAAGAGCAGATAAGCTTTAAATCAATCGATGTAAATCATTTATGAGTAATTAATTAATATTTTAACCAGTTAACAAAGCAGATAATTTAAACTTATCCACTTATTTAGAAGATTCTCACAATAATTTCGGCTAAAGTAACTAACTAACTAATAGTCAATGTAACACATTCAGAAAATAAAATTCAGTAACATGAGTTTAGCCACTGATTATATTACTATTCATAAGGTATTTCATATATTTCATAACGCTGATTATGATGTTTGTTTTAGGGACTTATGTTGTCGACAGAAGACATACACTTAACATATATTCACGTTTGTTGAGGTTAGCTAGCTCTGTTAGCAGAAAAGATACAAACAAGGTCAACGCTATTACATATGATTGTGTGTACCAGGCCATCACACAGATTGGCTGCAGCAATTATTTGAACAAATTTTCCGCATTTAGTTTAACGTTTCTCATAATTTTAAAAGGTACTTTTTAACTTTTGAAACTGTAACATATTTTCCTCTTACTTTATAGCTGATTAATGGTTTTACAAATACCGCATATAATATGACATTCAATGCGTGCATAAAAGTAATACGTTTTTACACATAGTTCATTCCGAATTCAGTGGCCCTGATTACGCTTCATTTTGATTGGATTCATATTTATCCGTTACAAAGCGAAATTAACATTGCTGAGCTCGCAATAACATAAATAAATAGAAGCTAAAACAGAACATCCACAGTCCGGGGACACGTTATGTGCGTCAACAGTTTGACTACGTGCAGCTTTGTGCTGAATGTATAATCTATATTACTGTAAAATCGTAACTCGGCTGTTTCTGTTTATACCAGCACCACGCGAAAACGCTCAACTGATTTTGCTTTCGCTTTCACGTTTCGAAAGCTTAGGGTGTGATCTTAAGTCTGAGGTTTTATGATGCTAAGAATCTCGGCCACAGGTAATCTCTTTCCGGCATCTAAGTGTTTTGTATTTAACCTGGGAGAACTCTAACACTACTTAAAAGAAATTTTTTACTTCTTTATTTTTTTGCTTATTTATCACTTTACATAACGTGGATGTCGAGGTCATTAGAGGCTGGAAAAGACTGCGGGAAAAGAGAATGGAAGGAAAACTGCCACCACCTTTTGAAGAAACCTTACCGGCATTCACCTAGAGTTATTTCGGGAAACTGTGGATATATATATATATAGTTATATATCGGAGAAATCTGGACGGCCTAGTCTGCATTCTAACCCACGTTTTTTACCGAATGCCAGAGCATTACTGCTCACCCACCACGGTCACTTCAACAGTGTTAAGTCTTATGGACTACCCTGGAATTAGAGTTATACATGAGCTCCGTACCCGAACTGACGGAGCATAAAATTAATCTCGTATTTTCCCCCTCTTAAAAGTAATGCTATCCTAACGCTATCTGTCGGTACTAATCCAATAGATTGCCTTACTGTAGCGAGGCCACCGAGTTAGACTGACAATAAATTTATCGATTCGCACAGAATTAATATTGTGAATTTATCATCTTGGTTCAGCGGGTGGAGACGCGTCGATTTATTAAAACCTGACGTTTCTGACATCGTGCTGTGGCCTTCTTCAGAGGACTGATTTGTCAGTTGCCACTATCGCTTTATACAGTAGCAAGAAGCTAGCGCGCGCGCTAATCGTATGCGGTGACGTCACCGCGTACAGTATAGGTGGTAGGATGGGATCGTTCGGGTTGGGTTTTCTTGAGCAGGTATGACCAAATACGGTAAAGTTGTAAACCACTATCGGCATTCATGTTGTTCGGCCGTTTTTGTGTTTCTATCGCATCTCTTACACGCCTAGACCATCATCTACTCTCAATGGCTATAACGCTGGTTTTATAAAATAAAACTGAATGGCCACTATCGGCTGAATGTAGAACTTCAGCGGACTTGCTTGCGTCGTTATTTTTCAAATGCCTGATGTGCACATTGAGCCTCTCCTTAACGATGCTTCCTGTTTACCCAATGTATATCTTGCCAAAACTGCAAGGAATTTCATATAGGCTTCCCCTGGTGTTTGCAAATGTTCTCTCTTGTCTTTAACGCTGGTCAGAATGCTGGACAATTTCCTAGGGGCCTTGTATACGGGACAAGTGTTCTTCTTCTTAAGCAGCCGACCAATCTTATCCGTCACTCCTTGGATGTATGGCAAGGACGGCCAATGCCTTGTCACGTGGTTTGTTGTTCTCCGCCGATGATGCTGCAGTGCGAGACAAAGTGGAGCGATCAAGGAATGCCAAGGCTTTATTACAAACAGCCACGCTATAGCCATTGGCTAGAAATGTCTCCCTTAAATTTCTCTTTACAACGGCCATATTCGCATCGTCACATACCACGGTTGCGCGGAGAGTTAATGTTTTTAAAATTCCACTTTTGATCGCTGGATGATCGTGAGAGTAAGCGTGGAGGTACCGATTAGTATGCGTTGGTTTTCGGTAAAATCGGTGGCCCAAAGGAGCCATCACCATTTCTCGTGACTAATACCTCCAGGAAATGGAATTTTGCATTTACTGTAGAAAACATTGATTCTGAACAAGAGGAAGTGGACTCAGTATGATTAAAACGGTTATATTTTTCTTTACCACAATTGTTTTATGCTGCCACAAATCAATTTTTGAGTTGTATTTATTTATTTAAAGATTTATTTATCATGAATGATAAGGGTAATCAAGCCATCACTTACATCATACCAGGTGTTTATAACACATTATTCATACTCGACATAAGCTAACAGTTTACAATGATTATTTCATAAATTAGTAAAAATTATATTAATAACTGAAACACTAATTATAATTGTAATAGTATTGATGTATTTGTTTAGTCGGAGAATAAACAGGTAAGTGGCACAAACTAAAATACTTTTTGAAGGCTGAAGAAAATGTGTAAAAATGGCAGAATCTAAATACTAGTGAAGGCTGAAGTAGTGTGTTAGTGAAATCTGAAGAAGTACGTGTTCGGTGCCAAAAAACATTTGTATTTATTCCTCTATTGTTTTTCGGCAGTTCATGTAGTGTAATGGTTTGATCGCGAAGATTCTAAATTTTAACAGATAGTTTTCTTCACGCTATACTGTGTTTAATAGTTATCATCTTAAGATAGAAATTTACGTTTCATTCATAGCAGAGCAAGACACACACACGTTATATATACAGGGTGGTTCACGAAGATATGCAATTATTTCAATATGTTATACTACAAGTAAAACTAAAGAAAAACGTTAATATAAACAAAGGTCCGAAAATTTTTAGTTACGCCTAATAAAATATTTTGCCTGAAATTTAGCAGCCTCGCTAATATTAAGCCATCGCAAAAGTGTACGAGGTTATAGTAAAGCACGATTTCCGTTTATTTTGTTGTTACTGATCTGGTGAATGTAATAAAACAATTTCCAGACGTGTATCTGCAGTAGTTTTCCAGAAATTCCAGAGATTTACTTAATTACCATCATTTTCCAAAATTAAATTCTATACAACTTCTGTTAAAAACTTTTGCAATTGTCTGGAATTAAAAAATAAAAAATAAAAAAAATGGGCCAAGTAGAAAATAAATTACAAATTTTCCCAAATAATTTTTTTCTCCTCTGGAATTTCTGGAAAACTACTGCAGATACACGTCTGGGACTTGTTTTATTACATTCACCAGATAAATAATAACAAAACAAATGCAAATCGTGCTTTACTGTAACCACGTACAGTTTTGCGATGGCTTCATATTATACTGTGTTTAATAGTTATCATCTTGAGATAGCAATTTATATTTCATTCATAGCAGAGCAAGACACACACACATTATATATACAGGGTGGTTCACGAAGATATGCAATTATTTCAATATGTTATACTACAAGTAAAACTAAAGAAAAACGTTCATATAAACAAAGGTCCGCAATTTTTAGTTACGCCTAATAAAATATTTAGCCTGAAATTTAGCAGCCTCGCTAATATTAAGCCATCGCAAAAGTGTACGAGGTTATAGTAAAGCACGATTTCCGTTTATTTTGTTGTTACTGATCTGGTGAATGTAATAAAACAATTTCCAGACGTGTATCTGCAGTAGTTTGCCAGAAATTCCAGAGATTTACTTTATTACCATCATTTTCCAAAATTAAATTCTCTACAACTTCTGTTAAAAACTTTTGCAATTGTCTGGAATAAAAAAATAAAATAAAAAAAATGGGCCAAGTAGAAAATAAATTACAAATTTTCCCAAATAATTTTTTTTCTCCTCTGGAATTTCTGGAAAACTACTGCAGATACACGTCTGGGACTTGTTTTATTACATTCACCAGATCAATAATACAAAACAAATGCAAATCGTGCTTTACTGTAACCACGTACAGTTTTGCGATGGCTTCATATTAGCGAGGTTGCTAAATTTCAGGCAAAAATTTTTAGTAGCCGTAAACTAAACATTTGTGGACCTATGTTTATAACAACGTTTTATTTTTTTTTAGATTTACTTGTAGAATAACATATTAAAACATTTGCATATCTTCGTCAATCGCCCTGCATATATATAACTGTCTTTTTGTTGTTTACTGATGCTTTAAGGAAATTTACCAGTTACCTTGCTAGTGGAGAACTTACCAAGCTTTGTGGTTGAGTGTTTACGTTATGGCCTTGTATTCGGAAGGACGCGAGTTCAAATCCCTGTCCGGCCATCTGGATTTGAATTTACACGGTTTCTCCGAATTATGCCAGGCGAATGCCGGGATGGTTTCCTACAAGAGGCAATGGCCGAATTCCTTCCAGTTCCTTTTCCTTATTCCTTTCCTGACTCTAATGTTCTCGACGTCCGACGAGGCGTAAAGTTAGAAGTAAAAAAAAGTGACAAGTTGTTTATAATTCGATGTCAGTCCTTAAATATGAGAATATATTTGTACAGCAATAAGCTGAATTAAAAGATGTGATATGAAAATACTTAAATCGTACATCTCAATGTTAAAGGAAAATGTGGTGATTAGGGGAAAGGTGCAGAGGTATATTCTTGCACGGACAGCAAGTGCAAAGCAGTGGTGCGAGAATGCCGAATGCCGAATCGTTTCCATAATGATGTTCATCAGCATCGTTCATGACTACGTAGTAAGTTCTTGTGTTGCAATCTACATAAGTTTGGGGAGTTGCGTCTGTGAAGGGAACTTTCGGCATCCATAAGTTTATATAAGAATTTGCATTCCTTTTATGCATACAGCGTTTCCAAAGAACGTGCCTAAGTTTTATGATCAACATGACATATGAAATCAAGCAAGCTGTGATAACAGTTACCCATATGACACATTTGAGACACAGAAGTATTACTGGTAATGAAAGCAAAGTGATCGCATTTTCTGGTTTGCTCCAGACTATTTGCACCGAATAACACCTATAATGTATACGCAAAACTCCACTGAAATGTTTCTTTCTGTGATAATCTTTTATTTAATTTTATGATTTGTTTCACTGCTTCACAAAATCAATACCAAATACCTTTTGTGAACAGTGTATAAAAATAAGAAAACATTTGATTTATCAATTATGTTGCGCATAGATATATTTATTTGGGACTGAAGCATTAACGCATGAATTGTTTTATTGTGTAGATTACGACAGTTCACTTGGGTAACGATTACGCGTGACGACTAGATTGAAATATAAATATTACTAGTGACTTAGAGTTGATTGGAAGTGATCCAATGTTTTATAAATTAAGTCAGTAAAAAAACGCAAAATATCTTATTGTGTAACAACTCACATATTTGCACGTATAAAAAGTATTTTAAATATTTCATTTTTAGCGTTTCTTTTTTGGAGTCAGGACATAATTTCTTACGTTCCTACATCCAACGCAGAAAATTCTTTTGTTATTCCTTCAGTGTTACTACCCCACAAGTCTTACCTTAGCTTAAGGATTCTTTCAGCTGTAACGTTT